>OY282587.1:21554295-21957295 GCA_958298965.1 Chrysolina haemoptera | reverse complement strand
CACGAGTTAAGGCTCAGTCCATTGCTAAAGAAATTGCGGATTTCAAGTTTATTGCTTCTCTTGTATGGTACAATATTTTGTACGAAATAAATATGACTAGCAAACTTCTTCAATCGAAGGAATTTGATCTAAACGCTGCTACGAATGCTTTGCTAAAAACAAAAACCTTTCTCGAAACTTGTAGAAGTGATTTGGGTTACGAAAAAATGCTGGTAGACGCAAGAGAAATTTCAGAGGAAGCCAACATTCCCGCATCATTCGCATCAGAATCGAAGCCAGTCCGTTTGAGAAAAAAGAAAAGGCAGTTCAGTTATGAAGCGGAAGACGAGCCCATACAAGATGAAAAAGACAAGTTCAAAATAAATATTTATTTTGCCGTGCCGTAACTGTGTTTTTGGATGTCTTTATAACGTTCATGAGATGCAGAACAAAACTTCCAAAGATATTCTGGCACACTGTAAAAAGTTGGAAGAATCTCTTAGTCATGCAGACTCTAAGGATGTTGATGCAACGGAGTTGTATGGCGAATTACAAGCTGTTGCAAGAAGAATACCTAACAACACTACGCCACAAGAAGTTTTAAACTACATCTGTGAGAATGGCCTACTAGATAACGTGCCTAATTTAGTAACTGCAATAAGGGTGTTGCTTACTCTTCCTGTGTCTGTGGCCAGTGGTGAGCGCAGTTTTTCTAAATTGAAACTAATCAAAACGTACTTGCGCTCAACAATGACTCAAGAAATACTTGTTGGATTGTCAACTCTATCTATAGAGCAAGAAATAGCTGAAACAATTGATTTGAAGGAGATCGTTTCCAACTTTGCCAAAATGAAGTCAAGAAAAATAAATCTTACCTAACTTAACGTTTTTACTGCTGCATACGTCAAAAAGGAAGGTGTATACCCTCTCATCTATGTAATAAAGAAGAACTCTCATTTTTTGATTGAGAATTAAACATTTGTTTGTTTACACTGTTGTTTTATTTTGTCACGAATTTTCTTAAGAGGGCGCTGTTCCAGTCTTTCGACTAGGGCGCCAGGAATGCTCGGGCCGGCGCTGGGTCTATTTTCATATTTCATTTCTGAGTCACTCAATAAATAATTCATGAAGAATAAGTTACTTAAAACCTTCATCAACAATTTTCGATGACAAGTCAAGGCTAACGTTATTATTGCTACAGCAGTGCAAGAATATGCATTTCTTAACAAGTGATGGGAAATACACGCAAAATGCATAAGACAGCAAGTGTTGTAGAGTATATGTTCAATATCAAGAGTCATACCATTCTGATATCCAATTTGATTTCAGAATTGATAAATTCTGAACGATCGTGGAAAAATATTTTTCCAAAACGGAAATCGATACACTTTCATATGTTTGTAGCCTATAAACGAGTCTTAGGACCCATGCTGATATTTATGACATTATAATATTGTATACAATATCAAAAATTCGAAGAATTTAAACGACATTTTTTCGACATAAATTATTTACTTTATGAAAAAATGCGATTATATGTACATGCCTGCGTGCCTACCTACCTACAAATACTTATATTTTCATTCTATTTCCAATAAAAATTTAGTAGTTTTATTTTTTTTATCAAATCAATACTATTTTTTTTTCAGCATGTCCGGTACCTGGAGCAGGGCGAGTTACCACGATTTATCCATACGAATGTATTGTAATATAAATAGAAATAAAATTGAAGTAACACTCACAGCTACTTGTTTTTTTTGTTTAATTAAGGTGTGTCCTGACTTGACCATTTTAGATCCCGAACGAATAGAACAAGCAGAGCGCCCATGAACGAATAAGACGAGCAAATGTTCGTGACGTTCAGGATGCTCGCACTATAATGTGCGGAATTCGTTAGTACATGTTTACTCAAAGACCGGCAGCTAAAAGACATGTTCATCAGCTGTCGTATAAGCAAATGTCTGCCATCGAAACAGGTCTTTTGTTATTGAGAAAGATGATGGATAGCTAAAATTTCCAATCGCCACTTGTGCTATTAAGCGCCATGTTGAAAATTGAAATTGTTAAAATTTTTAGATTTTTGAACAATTAACTACTAATGTCTGCAATGTACTTCAATACATTTTTTGATACAAAAATGCATCGATAACAAAATGGGAGACATTTTCAGTGGATACTAAGTGTTAAAATACACCTGTCAAAATGTAATGAAAAATGCCAATTTATTAACGTCTACCAAAGAGCTATTCAATGAATTTGCCACAGTAGATATAAAAAAAATCATTGGCAGACGATATGCACGGGTACAATTTTATTGTTAAATATAAATATTTCAATTGATTCTGAACCCCTAGAAATTGTTGAATCTGCGAAAAATTTGGGATTAATTATAGACAGTGAGTTAAGATTCAGTGAGCATGTGACGAAAACTATTAGAAAAGGTTATTGCAATCTCGAGTTGATTTATAACTTTTCAAAAATTATTGATTTTAAAACCAAAAAAATTTTGTGCGAGTCTCTGGTCCTGAGTCACTTTATCTTTGCAAATACTCTATATCACACAAAATTGAGGAATCTGGCTGGATAACAATGAAACAAAGATGGCTATTGAATATGTGTTTTTTTCTCATGATATAATTCGTTCCAAGAAACCCCGATACTTATTCAATAAACTATTATTCAGGGATGAGGTTCATACAGTCAATACCAGATATCGATTTCGCCTGACCCCACCAATACACACCGCACATCCTTTTATGAACGTTCATTTTCTTATTTGATACCGAAAACATATAATGCTATTCCAGATTCGCTCAAAACCTCAGACAGAAAGAGATTCCAAAGTATGCTGCGGAAATCTATATATGAAGGTAGATTTGATATGTGTAATATATATTTAATAGCGCCGGATGAGTGAATGAGAATAGAACTAATAATTTTGAGTTATATCAGTTTTCTCACTGAATTATTGCCACACCTTCATCTTCACTTTCACTTTACTTTCACTTAACTTCATTAGGCTAGTTATTTTCTTTTGTTTTGTTATTTTTTCATATTTTTAAATATTCACTATCTTGCTAAGTATTGTTTTGTCAAAATTGGTTTAATAAATTTTGTAGTTTCTGGGGTTGAATGGAAGAGCAGTTTCCCATGTCTTCGGATATTGGCGACTGAATTCCGCCCTGTCATACTGTCGATAGCATATTTGATTTATTTATAATATAATATATAATAAAGACACATTATTATTATTATTAATTTTTCCTAAAAGGATATTCCAGTCAGGCCCTGTCTCCGGAGCTCCGACACATCCGGAGGACGCGCTGGATCGTTTACCCAGATAACCCCCCACGTCCGAGGGGTAAGCGATTACTGGGTCCGAGAATCATGTGCCCTGAGCAGACGCAGTGAACCAAGGATGACGGCTTTCTGTATTCGTCCGGCTAAGATTTCTGCCATATTACGGCAAGCCGGTATGATTTTTAAGTTCGAGAGCAGTGTGTCCATCATTCCACCAAGGACCCCTATAATCAGAACCACCATTTTAACCGAATGGTTTGGGTAGAGCCTGCGGAGTTCAAAGAGTAAGTCTCGATATTTAGTCCGTTTTTCCTCCTCTTTTCGGACGATGTTCGTTTCACCAGGAGCCGAAAACTCCATGACGAAAATCGTCTTACTCTGATGGTCGAGGAGGACTACATCAGGCTTATTGGCTTGTATTTGCCTGAGGGTGGGGAATGAGTAGTTCCAATATATTCGGCACTTCTCATTCTCCACAACGGACTCAATATCCCCCGGAGCATAAGGCAACACCGGTGTCTCGTCTATATCGTACGAGTGTCGTAGATATGGTAGTACAATACTCGTAGAGCCGCGTTATGCCTGCGGATATAGGCTGAGACATGCTGAACATGCTGAAAGCAAATGCATAAGGGTCTCAGGCGCCCCACGACACGCTCTGCATCTAGTGTCGGGGATCTCTATGCCCATCACGCGGCTACGGTAGACCAGGGTGTTGAAGACACCATCCTGGCAAGCCATTAATGAATCCCTTGGTCTTCGACTTCAGCTCACTTGACCTGAGGAAAGCAAAGGCCAAGTTTTTGGATAAGCCAAGGTCTTCAATGTTCTTGAAGAAGACCCCTTGTGCAGCTTCAGGAGGACCTCAGTTTCCGCAGCTTTGATGTGAGCTTTTTGCTGAATGGGTTCCAACTCAGTGACAGAGTGACACATTATTATTATTATTATTATTCTACAAACGTCAAAAAATTACACTTTTCTTCATTTTCATAACACCGTGCGCGAAGTAATGTGCGAAATACCTATTTCGCACACTGCATGTAAGCTATATGGGATTTTCATATTCTAACCTAAATATAGTCCTTAATTAAGCAAAAATCCAAAAAATCATTTATTTCTAACTTTATGGTCCTCAATCAAGCGAAAATCCAAGAAATTATTTATTTTTGAATGTTCAACAATAATTAAATAAGGCTCTTTAACACTTTTCAAATTGTGACAAAATTTTAAAATACCTATTTTTTACGTTTGTAGAAAAAAATTTGTTTTCACGCACTATATATTATAGATACAAAAATAACTATTATATATTTATTGAGTTGTATCAAAAATTTGTTATTTTTGTAAAAATTGTAGGTTAATTTTGTACAACTTAGGTCTGCCATCGATATTTTTATCAAAAATATGATTAAAATAAACAATATCTTTAACGGCCGACGTTTCCATAAGTTACAAGTATAAATTATCAATTGATAATGTTGCAATACATTTTCAAGTAACAATTAGCAATATACACATGTCTGCCATTATTGACGATGAACTCATAAGACGTTTACACATTTTCATTTTAGTCATGGCAGACATTTCCAGGAATTACTAGCATGAAGGAAGTATACACTGGCTGATTATCACAAGAGTAGATACCTAAATTAATCTTACCACTTTTGTAATTTTACTCCATTGCAAATAGAAAAGTGTGTTTCACTAACCAGTGGATTACATAATTAAAATGATCATACAAACCAAAACAACTCTGATCACAGCTTCAGATGCATTTCGACCATAAAGCGTAACGTATTCTTCTCAAAACTTCAGGACTGAAACTAATAATTAATTTAGATAAAAACAGAGATTGAAAGAAAAAAAAAAAAAAATTGGTTAGGAAAAGTAACAAGTCATACATGGTTATAGTCAGAAGGTCAAATGCAGACAAAAGAAGTGTAAATATACCGGTGTCTCATTTAAAAATCCGGTAAAACCGGAAATTATATGAAGCTGAGTCACTTATCAAAAAAATGCAATTTTACGTCTCATGCAGATTCTCCAAATTTCATTTTAATATTATCAACATCATAACAGTAATAAGGGCAAGCCACTTTCCGCGGACAACCGCTGTATTCATTAAGACAGGTGAGATTGCCTAGTCAAGAGATTGTTTAAAATTATTTTTTCTACAACCGTCCGGGAAGTACCTACTTCCTGGACGATTTTTCTTTAAGAAAGTATCACTTCCCGGACTAGTCCGGGAAGTACCTACTTTCCGGACTAGTCCGGGAAATGCTCGAATTTTAGTATAAATATTAAAATAAATAAGAATCAGAATGTTTCTGTTAGTACCTATCTTTTGTTCGAATTTCAATATTTAATACAAATAAGAATTAAAATGTTGAAAATGTTCTTCTACAAAAGAATATAATAAATAAATGTGTCTCAATTTGTATTCTACACGGTTTTCGAAAAAATTGTGTACGCAACACGTCCAAAAACAGTTTTTTCCGGACTTCTTACGTAAATTACTACGTAATATTCAAACATTGCGGATTATATTTTTCCTACGAGCGTGCGCAAAGTCAAAAATCACATTGGTAGGGAAAATTTATATTAGTTTTAGTAGCTGTAGACTATGCAATGTGAGAAACCGTACCTTTTAATCGTAATTCCGATAGTTGTATTTCAGCATAAAACAAAAAAAACATATATTTTAAAGTACCTTGTTTGATAATGCAATATTGTCAAGCGTGCGTCTGTCGACTTTGACACATTGATATGTAATTTTTTGTTGTATAGTTCAGTTCTTTCTTTCAAGTTTAATTAAAAGTTTTTGACTAAATTATGATTTTTTGTTGTTATCTGATATGAAGCTCGTGGTAAAAATTATGTTCCGAACACGTGCGCAAAGTGCCTTTTGCGCACGCAAAAACTTCGTGTCGTTCGTCTAACTGTATTTGCGTGCGGAAAAGTAACACTTTGCGCACTTGTTAGGAAAATAACTATATATTTCCGTCGACCTCGTATTAACATGTTTGTTCAACGTTCCTCAATGTAAACGAAATCGACTATTAATGATCGATTTCTCTATAAATGCATGATTTATCGAAATCGACCACTAATGTTCGTTTTCTTAGCGCAGCGGTAAAATGCGATTGTGGCCGCCCGGTTTTTTAGCGTTTTCCTGGAAACCTACTTCGACCTCAATATCCAATAATCCAAATCTAAAATATACAACGAGGAGACGGGAAGGCAACAAGCTCGGACTCATGACCATGAGAACTCCCTCCTGACCTCACTCTGTGGGTGATACTTACTTTTATTTGCGGTATCTTATATATTTTATTTATTTATTTGATTAATAAATCCTTTTAAACTTCTTGAACTTTGAAATGTGTCTGGTTTTTATCACCTTCAGCCTTTTCCGTAAATGAGCAATTCGAATCTCAACAGATTCGTTTTCTATTTTTCTACAGTGTCCGCCATAAAGTTGGCTACAATGTGAAAAATTTTTGTTATTTAAATTTCTGAAAAACTCTAATGGCAGTTTGTTCCTGCATTTCCTGCGAATTTCAAAAAAAGTGTTCGGAACCATATGCCGAAAAATGGATCAAATTGACAAGATATCGAAAAATTTTATTGAGAAAATGTGTTTGAATTCCAACGAGGACCCCATGTACCAATTTTGAACAAGATTGAAAAAAAAAACAAAATTACCATTTTATTCATCTACCCTTACTAAAAGCAACATTATACACCCTTGTTTAATCTGGAAACAGCTTCATTAAGCTGAATCACATAAATTTGGGTCAAAACTAATAAAATGTTTGTGAAATAGACAATTTTGCAGGAGATTAAGTATGAAAACAGGATTTAGTCTTCTCACTAGGGTGTAGTCATGCTCTGTTTATTGATGCACATGAGCTCATAAAAAATGTAAATCAACTAATATTTCTAATTAAAACTTTATTATTTGTCCTTACTGAATTTAATAGTGGTCAGCAAAGCTAACCAATAAAATACTTTTGAAGTTTTAATAATACATTATCCATCCTTACTCACCTAACCTAAAGCTAACCAATAGTAAACGTAGTAAGTTTTAATTACACATATTAGTTAGTTTTAATTTCATTTACGTGTTGAGAATATTGAATAAGCTCATGTGCATCAATATACAGGGCATGAATTACAGTGCGGCTTTTAATAGACCCCTCCCCTCTTACTTTTGAACAGTTCGACGTAGAAACATGAAAAAAAAACCGTTTCGAGGGTTTCACCAATACTACTTTTCGACTTTAAAAAATGGTTATTTCTCGACAGGGGGCACATCAACTCAAAAATTTTAAATGGCATGGAGGGTCAAGTGTCACATCGTTGAAAAGGGAATTTCATTCTCTTTAAAACTATCTATGCAACTATTATGCAATTCAAATTCGAACCGTTCAGAAGTCAACAGGGGGGGGACTATCAAAAGTCGCACTATATAGTGACAAGACTAAATCCTGTTTTCATAAATAATCTCCCGCCAAAAGTCTATTTCAGAAATATTTGATTAGTTCTGACTCAAATTTATGAGATTTAGCTTACTTAAAGCTGTTTCCAGATAAAACAAGAGCGTATAATGTTTCTTAGTAAGGGTAGAGGAATGAAATGGTATTGTTTTTCAATCTTGTTCAAAATTGGTACATGGGGTCCTCGTTGGCTTTCAAACACATTTTCTCAATATATTTTTTCGATATCTTGTCAATTTAACAAGTTTTTTGAAATTCCTGCCAAATATTTCATTAATATTCAGTATTGATTTTATCAAACAATTTAGAAAAACGTGTATGACAGGGTATGGTTTTTTCCACAGATATTTAAAAAAGCCATCATCATTTGGGTACACAAAAAAGTGTCACAACAAATATGAATAACTTTTGACCTATTGTCCTGCTTTCAGTATTCTCCAAACTTTTTGAGAAAGCTTTGTATATATTTGTATAACACTAGCCCAAAAGAATGGAAAAACTTGAAAATTGAAATTTGATGATTCTTATGTGTGAAGCGGGAACTTATGAGCCAAGCATTTTCAACAAATGAGTAAAACACACGAATATATTTACTCATTTCAAGACAAATTTTGATAGTGTGCTGAATTTATTTGGGTTCAATGTATTTGTTGCACACTTTTGTGATATGTCTGAAAAATATTGTGTGTTGTCTTTCAATGAAAATATTATTGTAACATAAAGACCAATATTTATCTTGTATCTTCAGATAGTAATAAACTACTACTGCTAATAATATTAGGGAGGCAAATGAAGTATCTTTAGAAATAGGTATTTGTATAACAAGGGTGGAAAGTGCTACTTTTCCTCCCGAGGATGAAGTTTACTGCCCGACACGTAGCGAAATTTGGAACATTAAATATGATCACTATAGGGCATTTTTTGACATATTTGGAAAAAAATCCACTTTTTTTCCGGAAATGACAACTTTCGATTTTTAAATGGGACACCCTGTATTACTACATTTCTCTTCATAATCCAGTAAAATTGGGTTTTGAGACGAGGATCGATTGTAGCACCACCAAACTTGGTATGCTAGTTGTTGGAACAATGATAAACGCGAAAAAAGATAGTTTACCAAAATTCCAGGGGTTGAACATATTTTTTTTTCGTTTAAAATCATGTCAAGAACTGGATTTCCTCCACAAAATCAAACTTTCAATCAATATAAATAAATAGATTTTTGCTGTAATCTTGAAAAGTATATGATTTATCAGAAAAACAACTTAACAAGTTGAAAGACAATTCAATTCTCCACAAAAATGATTTCTAGTAATTTTTTATGAAATGCGCTCGTTTTCTCAGAAAACGTGATTGAACGCTGACATAAAATTTCAGGTTCACCCTTACCCGCCGCTGAAAGATCTGGCGGAGCCCAATATTTGATTGGTCATAACTCTGCTGAAAATGATCGGAGAAGGAAAAGGAAAAGTTCATATCGCTTCTGGAGACTCCTAACTTCTCATGCAAATATAATATGCGAGTATTTGCGAGTACCTAAAATGTGTTTTTTCGCACTTCACGGAGATGTTTGCGGATGATCTAAAAATCATGAATAATTTAGTAAATATGGTATTATTATACTAAAGCAGCAATCGATGCCCTTTTTGGACTATATGCAACAAATTTAGAGTAGCGAGATAGGTACCACTTATACATGCCAAAACAAAAACTTTGTTTTACTCCTGCCTCATTTTCAACTTACCCACAAAACCGGCATTTTCTTGTTGAAAATAATCGCTTATTCATATCCTGCATATATGTTTAATAACACTATTGTGAGGTGCAAACCTCAAGCTTGAAATCACATACTTCATTTTTCATGTAGGATGTGTATGAGCGATTATTTTCAACATTTACTGAAGAAATTTCCGGGATTATGGGTGAGTTGCAAACTCAGGCAGGAGTAAAACCTAGTTTTTTCTTTGGCACGTATAAAGTGAGACGTGTCTCACTAGTCTAAAATCGTTGCATATGGTCCAAAGAGGGTATTGATTCCTGCTTCAGTATAACTATTTGAAATCAACTGAAATATCCATGACTTTCGGATTCTCCGTAAATATCGTAGAAGGGTTATGTGAAGTGGGACAAAACACATTTTGGGTACTCAGATACTCACATGTTATATTTGCATGAGGAAGTAGAATTCTTCAGGAACTAAGTACACTTTTTCTTTTTCTTCTACTATAATTTTTAGCAATGTTATGACAAATCTAATTTTCGGTCCTGCCGGAAATTGCATTGGTGGGTTAACGAGTTTGAAATTTGCTACCGGAATTCAATCAGGTTTTATGAGAAAACGAGTGTATTTTGTGAGTATTACCTAGTATATTTCTTGTGGAGAATTGAATTATCTTTCGCCTTGTTGAAATTTTTTCTTGATAAATCTTATATTTTCTGAAACAACAGCCAAAAAAATTATCATTTTTGCAAATAAAAATATTTTTGGGTTCCACCCCTGATATTTTGGTAAACATGTGAATTATCAAAAACATTAATATTAGTACACAGTCTTTCTAAGATAACACAAATTTAAATTTATTCTCTATTATATCAAGACAACAATTAAAACATTTACGTTAATCTCGTAACAGTCTTTCAAGGAATAAATTGAGGAACCACATTCGATAAAACCAGGCAAGTCAACAGACTTCGCACTGGACGACCCCAACAGGCTACTAATGAAGTCCTTGGAAGAGATGGCCATGACAACATTTATAGACGAATGGACGAACTAATTGAAAGGCTATCTTCCAGAGGCTTTCATTGCCTAGGATATGCCGACGACCTCGCGATTATTGCAAAAGGCAAATTGGCAAGGACAGTCTCGGAGCTTACACAGTCAGCCCTGGATATACAGTGCGGCTAATAGTCCCCCCTGTTAACTTTTAAAAGGTTCAACGTAGAAACATGAATAAAAAACTGTTTCGAGGGTTTCATCAATACTACTTTTTGAAATAACAGACCAGCATGTCTGAGTGCCAACCTGCTTTACCTACACATATACATACAAGGCGAAGTCAGGTCAGTCATGAGCAGGCTGCTTAGAGGACAAGCACCCATAAGCACTATGGACGGTAGTAGTCGGTACAGACTATAACACGGTAAACGAAGAGTTGGAAAAAGACCCGGTTACAAGAATGCCATCAGATGCCATACTTTCCAGATATAGCTTTGACAAAACTTTCAAGACAAATATAATGGACAAGGATGCGTGGAAGGAGGGACCTTCCATCAATGCGGAAATCGCTGTCTATACTGATGGCTCAAAACTAATGAAGGTTCAGGAGCCGGCATTTACGGAACCAAGCCGAAGATAAAAATCTCATTTAGCCTGTGCAAACAAGCGACGATATTTCATGCGGAAAGCATTGCAATACACCATTGTGCACTAGAGCTAATACGACATGAGTTTTTCAGAAAAAAATATTGCCATATACTCAAATAGCCAAGCTGCAATAAAAGCAGTCAACTCAATGCAATAAGTTACCTCAATACTTGTTTAGAGCTGCATAGAAGCCCTAAAAAGAGCTCGGCAGTCAGAACAGACTGGGCACCAGCACACACAGGTTATAGAGGCAATGAAGAGGCCGATACACTAGCCCGAGAAGGAGTATGTAACGCCATGAATAGCCCAGAACCGTTTTGCGTTGTGCTAGACTCTCAACACTCCTTTCTTATTATACATTACACTGTCACTAGCAGTCATCGATATAACCTTGAACTAGATGAGTCCTTTGATTGAAACTGCTCCAATGACGAGCACAAGTAAAAATATTTTTTTACATTTAGTTTTATTACAATATAAATCCTTGAGAAGTTCACTAAAAATGTCATTAATTAGTCAATAATACTTTTGGAGTGAAAAAAAGTATAGGTGTTTCAGCAGAAATACGCCAATTTTTGTTGAAAAGGGGAACATTCTCCATGAAAAATGTGATTTATTTGTAAAATCTAACAGAAAACAACTACTTCCCCGGCACAAGCCACGCTGGACATTGAACTACATCTGATAGATATTGTGAAAAGATTCTAAATGAAAAGGAAAGAAAAAATCTGAAAGTGAAAATTCGCATTTTCATTCAGATAGCTGACTTTTTATTTGGCGTGTATATGGAAAAAAAAACCTAAACAGTGGAATTTGTGGGAAATTTTATGTTCTCTCATTTTGAATGAGGAAGTTATTCACGAAAAAATTATAGTTTTCGAGTTAGAAGCAAAATACTACCAAGAAATAGATTGTTTACCAGTTTTTTGCTTTTTTTTTATGTTCCGTCAAGAAATTTTGTTAGCAAACTCCAGATTCGGATTCAGCACTCCAAAAAGCGCATGAAATGGAAGAAATCAAAACTACCCCAAAACTTTCCCGCCCGGGGCCTTGTTGAATACAAATTTACTGAATTCTCGGTGTGAAGCAAATTGTTGGTTATTTGGATGTCGTATTTTTGTTATGGAAAAAGTGCAGAGAGGTTTCTGCAACTTGTAAGTTCCTCTTTGCGGTATTTCTGCAGTTAAGGTAAAAATTTGTCTACAGATTGACTTATAAATTTTACTTGCAGTTGAAACTTTGATTCCCTGGTTTTAATATGTTAACGTTCTGAAATGTTTTGCTTTTGTTTCATCTTTCTTTTTTGCTAATGCGGTGTTATAATTGACATTTAGTTTGTGATCCAGATATATTCCCAAATATTTTACTGTAGTGCGTGGCTGGATTTGATGATTGTTGATCATGATGTTGTTAGAATTAACTGATGGTATGTGGTTGAACCCAGCCTGGGTGTGATTTAACAATTCCTGAAGTTGATTTTTGGCGACATTTTTTTATTTATTATGCGTTACTAGTGCAGTATCATCTGCATACTGTAATATATGTCTTTGGATTTCTCACGTTTGGTTGTAGGCTTTGCAAGTCAGCATAATTAATAATAATAAACTTTTCTATTATTAGGTTTACGAAAAAAAGTTATTCTTTATAAAAAGTTCCGCATGGTCTGAAACCGAAAATACCACTATCAGATAACAATTTTTTTGTGCCGTATACGAGGGTTGTCAAAAAATATAAAATTTTCTCAAGAATAAAGTACCTTTGTTTTTGACAAAATCGAAAATTTCATTGAGAAAAGTTGAACAGAATTGAAAAGTACGTCAAGATATCCAATTACACCTACCTACATGAAAAGTCAGGTTTCGCTTAAGTTCTCTACATATGGGAAACTTTTTTATTATCAAGTTTACGAAAAAAAGTTATGCTTCATAAAAAGTTCTGCATGGTCTGAAACCGAAAATACCACTATCATAAAATAATTCTTTTGTCAGGTTTTGTTATGTTTTGTGAAGAGAATGACGTCATGTTTGGTAATTTTGTATATCCGACATAACAACGTTAAAATTCCCAATGAAAGGTGTTCAAAAACGATGAAATGAAATTTGACTAGTTTCATCGCTATTGAACGCATTTCATTGGGAATATTAACGTTGTTATGTCGGATAGACAAAATTACCAACCATGACGTCATTCCCTTCTTAACGTAAATATCTATTAGAAACATGTTTTATTTATTTTAGAAAGATGCAATTCCAACATTAAACATGACATTCAAATATGTAATTTAAATAAAAATAATGTATCAACTTTTCCCGATCACTGTACATTTGCCTCGACATATCCTCCTTCGTTTTGCATACATTTTACTGTTATTTTAGGAAATTCTTTTAAAACATTTCTTATCATAACAGGAGTTATGTGTGCAATTGTCTCTCTAATTGTCCTCTCCAAATGGTACACATTTTGGAAAGACCACTGAAGGTATGCATTTTCTTTCAAGTACCCCCACAAGAAAAAATCGAGGGGACTCAAGTCCGGAGACCTAGCTGGCCAAAAATTGTCAGAATATCTATCGATCACTCTTTCATTGAAAAGGGTATTTAAATATTGTCTTACATCCCTTGTACTATGGCACGGTGCACCATCTTGTTGGTATCATATCTGTAGACTTTCACCTATGGGTAGTTCATCCATAAAATTAAACAAATGATTATTTAAGAAACATAAGTAACGTTCACTATTTAGAGTTTCTTGAAAAAAAAAGGCCCTACCACTCTATCTCGGTAGATTCCGCACCACACATTTGTTTTAAAAGAATACCTACTGATCACGTGTCTGAATAACGAAATTTGGATTAACGTCACTCCACCAACGACAATTTTGTGAACTGACAGTACCATTAGAGGTGAACGTTGTTTCGACGGTAAAAATTATACTTCTTGTCTTGTTCTCTCCTTGTATTAAAGAACAAAAACGTCGCTCATAATCTCGGTTTTAAAGCATGTATGAATTTTGGCTTGTAAGGCCGAAATTTGTGTTCTTTCAATATTTTTGCAACTGTTGTTTTACCAACATGATTTGGTAATGTTATTGACCTCTGTCACAGTGACTTCTTAGGATATTCTACTACAGATAACATTACTTGTTCCACATTTCCATTATTTGCTACACGTTTCTTCTTATAATCAATTTCCACACTTCCAAAAGTCTTGAATTTATTAACTATGTGTGGATTCATGCAGCGCCAATTAACAATTATCAAGTAACAATTATCAATTAACAAGCATACAAAATATGGCATTCATGAACCCAAATTAACAATTATGGTATTTAGTTAATCTTTCTTCCATACATTTTCAGTTTCTGATGGTATTTGGTCATTGTAAATAAAAAACAGTCTTTTGAATTCAGAATATACTAGTTGCTAATTGTTAATTGATAATTGTTAATTGTTAATTGGTGCTGCATGAATCCACACTGTTTCCTACTGTTGTGAAATGAATATTTTTCTCAGGTTGTCTGTGGTTGAAAATTTCTGCAGTTTCTCCATAGAAATTATAATATATATACTTACTCTAGAATGCCAATGCCCTCTACGTGGGACACTGAAAAGTGTTGTAAAATTCCAAATGTTTTCATCAATGCGCATGCCCATAACCAGTCTCCTAGCTCTGCAGCGTTGACAAATTTCAGAAAATTTTATCTTTGGTAGTCGAGATTCTGTCGAAAATACCCTAGCATTACTGTGAAGCCTACCCAAATTCCCGTTGAATTGTTGGGATCGTGCAACGGTGTTAATAGTTTTCAGTTGCCGCAGAGGAAGGCTGGTAGTTTGCCAGAGCCGGTCTGGGTTAGTTTGGTGGTTTAGGCGATTTGTGTTCATTGTGAAATTAACCATTAACGTTATTGTGTTTATTTAGATGTGCTTTTCTTATTACTGTTGTTTACTTCAATTATTCATCGGTAGTGTGTATGTTATTGGTTTTCGGGTTTTTCTGTAGTGAAATTTTAATTTTGACAATGTTGACGTGCTTGGTTTGGTGTGGAAATAAAGGAAATATTCCTGGAATCCATTATTCGAACTTAGTATGTTCAATAATCAATATTATGCACTTCTTACCCAACCATTTATATATTTTTGTAGATTCTTTTTGTAGTTCTATTGGCCATCAGGAAAAAGTACACATTTGAAAAATAAACACAGAGTACTACCTTTATTATCAAAAAGTATTCATATAATATTTATAAACATTAAAAATGGCAAAGTTCAAAATTTTGATTGGCAGTTTCTTATTTCTTATATTGAGTCACTCAGCTCTATAAACAATTGATTTATTATTACTCTTCATTTTGTTTTATATCTCATTTTATTTCACTTGCTGTATTAACTCACCAAAAACGAATGTATTGGGTATAACCCTTAAAATGTAGACCAACAGTCGACACGTGCCTCAGACTGTTGGTCATCATCAGTATGGTGTAGCCAAGTGCAAAGATGTGCATATTGCTTAACTAAACCTTTAGTTTAATTAATATAATTATATTGAATGTTGTATCCTATTTTCAGTTCAGATTCCAATTTGATATTTTGAAAATAGGACTGGGATATTTCTGGATGAATCATTCATCTTATGGCTTGCCTCCCCAGTTGTGTTCTGCTGGATCAGTTCTAGCACCAACACTTCCTTCTTCACATCAATGATTTGTTGGGAGCTACCTCATCTCCAGTAATCAGCTTTGCAGATGATAGTACTCTTCATACCTTTTTCTCTTCCAAAGCTCCGATATCAGCCAGTGAATGCAGAACGGGGAAAAATCCTGAATGAAATTAATACGCACTTGGCAATAATTTCAGAATGGTGATCCAACAACTTCACTCACAAGCTAGCTCACTCTTCTGAAACATCGCAGAAAGGTTGGCGATCTGTCTGTGTTTTATAGATATTTCCATGGACGATGCTCTTCCGAAATATTATCAATCGTTCCACCGCTTGCGGTCCCTTCGAGACTGACCCGTCGAGCTCCAGTCCTCAGCACATCCATATGCCGTCACTTTGGAGACATGCCGAAAATTTGTTTCGCAGAATATCAATTCCTACCTACCTTCCTTTGGTTCTCACGATGTTCTCTGAACAATACAGGATGTTTCTTTCCGTGGGAATTAGAACTTAAAAAAAATCATAAAATATGTATATTTCAGAAACGTCACCAATAGTTACGTATACTCAAGATATATTTTTTCATTGTTATTTTATTCGATTAAGTTCTCGGATTTAATCAGTTTCACAATATAGGTATCGATTTTACTCAATATCATGAATCATTTAAAAATCTCACTGAAACCCACCCTGGTATGAATGAAACTGGTCCTGATCATGCGCCCTAAATAATGCATCCAACTTTTTACAACACTTTCGTCCCATTGAATTGGCAATTGGCATTCTAGAGTAAGTATATATATTATAATTTCTATGAGTTTCTCTAAACGTTTTGTAATTGTCGCCAACAATTAGGACAATTTAAATTTTTTCTTGCATATACAATTTTGACGGCATGTTTAAATTATTAAATGTATACAACATCAACTCCTAATGAAAGAAACCATATAAATATGACGTTGTGTCATTTTGACAGCAATAAAAATAGCGCATCCTTTAATAATAGTAACTTCATTATTCACAAGAAACATATGCTGCTTATATTAGGGAAACATCAAAATTAAATTTCTTGAACAAAACAAAAAAATATGTATATAAATACATATAATAAATTGTCAAATTAGATTAATTTCTTATAATATTGTTTTAATTTGTACTTAAATTTTGAAGAACATTTAATATTTCTCAATGTGCTTGGTAGTTTATTATAAATAAGTATACCATCATGCATTATATTTTTTTTCTTATTTCAGTCCTGATTCTATTAGTCTGCAGTTCAACATTCCTTGTTCCATAATTATGATTTGCAATGTTATCATGAAAATTTAAACTGGTATATTTCTTTTTTATTCTACTAAGATGAATAAATGAACACACGCCCAATTTATAAAGTGAATCCAAATTCAATAAATTTTTTGGTCTATATAAATTTTCAGTAGGTTCTAAATGAGGTAATTTGTAAATGCATTTGATTGATTTGTTTTGCAGTTTTTTAAAATTTTTCTTTTCAAGTACCCTCTAATTTTATGAAGAATACCGATAATAATGCGTTTCTCAAAACCAGACTTCATCTAGTAAGCGGCCGTCCCTTCAATTTCTGTCATGACAGCTATGATTGTTCAGTATAGTTGACACAATATGAATCGTTTTGGGAAAGTTTCATCTGAATATAACATAAAATTAACATTATAAAAATTGTGTTGTTTATAGATTATTAATGTATTGATTGATTGATTGATTTATCTTGCCAAAAAACATTCGAACTTTTCTTTTATTCAATAAATTTTTTTCAACAAATAAAATTTTCAATCAGTAATTTTACTCGACAGAGTGACATTAAAGCAAATTGCTCGATATTTTTTTAAATGCATGATTGGTTAGGGATGATCATAAGGAATCCAACAATACCAAGTTTGATGCTAGTATCTCCAAGGACTACAGAGATACCCCGTATTATTTTATTCATAAGCTCAATGAGTGTGAGAGAGAATTTATTGACCTGCCAGAAAAAGTTTTTCTCTCCCACATATTGGGCTTATGGATAAAATAATAAGCGATATCTTTAGAGATAACAGCTACAAACTTGGTATCGTTGGATTCCTTATGATCATATACAGGGTGTCTTATTTAAAAACAAACTCCTGAGTCGCTGCGCTTTTTTGAGACATTCTGTATAAATGAAACTTAAACCATTAAAGAGATCGAATGAAACCCTACAACTTATGTATTTAACATTTTTTTTGTAATATATAAAATAAAGAAGTTACGGGCGGGGAGACGGACTTTTGGTCCTCACTGTATATTCTGTACCATGTCAATACACTATTTTGTATAAATCAAAGACTATTTCAATAGTATTCACTTATATATTTATTTCCTTCAAAATTAAAACAATTTACAAATAGAAGATAATCCACATTCAATTAATTTGTTTTTATTTCAAAAACTGCACCACAGTACCCACATCAACGCATGTATAAAAAGTAAAAATAAATAAAAAAATGCCACCTAAGAATAATAAAATTTATGGTAGAAAGAAAATTACATCAGCTGAACACAATAAATAAAAAATGGAGTTCTTTGCTTTTGTTTCCGAGGATGACGTCATTATCACAGAACACAATAAGGATTTAGCAAGAATAAAATTACTTCAGGTCAGTGAAAAATATTTTAAAACAAATAGCGTTCACTCTGCCTGAGAATAGATTTTTTTAGAGATTTTAATCATAATTTGATCTTTCAAGTCATTCTTCTGTAACGCTTGAATTTATTCGAAGAAATTTATATTATGGATACCAAGAGCTGTTGCGGGCACTGGCAGACTGCAAACTAACATTACACCTAAATGGAGTCTAAATAAAAATTACAAAAGGTCTTATAATGTACAGTTTACTTATGGATGCAGTCTTCTCTAGATCATATTCTAATACCTTAACTCTGTATCCTAATAATAAATTCATTGTATTTTATATTTGTCAATGGATTATCATTTTTATTTTTGGTATTCAAGCAGTGTTCAATCTGTTTAAATTCAATTTTTTTATATATAATGCGCAGCGTAACTTGACTTTGTTCAAATTTCAACATGTATAAACAGCAGCTACAACTATTTGGTGTATAGGTTAACCAAAAAGAGTTACTTGCCCTCATTTAGACTTTTTTTGTTGCAATTTCATTTTTAAATAATTCCAGACGAGATTATCATAGATGTTAAGCTGATTATATACATAAAAATGTTTGCTTCAGTTAAATGATTTTTACTAATACATTTGACGTACACTTTTTATCATTCACAATAGATTTTGGAAAATTTAATGAGCAACTCAGAAAACGATTCAGACAACTTTTTATTTATACGTTATACATAAAATACCTGCACACTTATTTTTATCGAAGACATTCTCGCCTGGAATTACAGAATATTGTTCTTACTTACAGACTTAATTTTAAAATACAGTATATAATTCCAACTCCATTGCTAAGACGAGAGTAAGTTAGTTGCTACAGTTTTGTAAATGACATGAATGAGAATGACTTAATGTTGCATATTAAAATTATTCGGGAACGGCACCTGGTATATGTTGAATACGTGCCTCAGATGAGAACCCCTTCGAGCCATCTGGTCCTTTTGGCTGACGCATCACTGTCAACTTTGGCCCAGTATCATCCACCGATATGGTGCGCAGTCTACTAATTAGTCTTTCAGGTCTAGCTTGTACATCACTAAAAATAAAAAATATATCAAAATTTATTCTAGAAAAGTGAAATGTGGTATTCTATGACATTTTATTTTTGAATTATATCAATACTTTATTAAATTCGGGAATTAAAGGGAAGTTGTGTTCATATATTGGCGATACAGTTTATATAGGTACTCAGTTGAAATACCTGGAAAGAAATAGTATTTAATGCTGAATTTTATTCACCAATTTTAAAAAATAATCGCAATCATGATTCACTAACTTCAAATTTGAAAAAATCTTATGTTATGACGTTCACATGAGAATATGCAACAAAAAAAAATCCATACTATTTCATGCTTAAAAACGGTAACTGTACCAAACATATTTCCAAAGTTGATGTAGGAAAGTATCTAGGAGTTCACTTAGATTACAATCTCAAGTGGCAAAACTGAGAAAAACAACTTTCTAATCTATTAAAATAGAAGATTATACCAAGAGTCAATAATGATAGCTATTATTCTCGAAAAAAAATTACGAAATGAGAAATGAGCCGCATTAGCGGCGAGGGAGTAACATTCCGAGAGACTCCTAGCCATTACTGAGAGTAGTAAACTCTACTTTATTTACGACTAATTTATTTATTTCAGATTTTAAATGAACAAATTCATTCCTAAGTGATTAATATATGGCATAATCACTTGACCAGAACCAAAATTTATATGTCAACAAAATCAAGACAAATATTGGAAAGAAATCAATTTATTTTGATGGTGTGACATTTTACAATGAACTTCGAAATTATTTAAAAACTTATTAGAGTGACCATCTGCAAAAATTTTACTGATAGATACTCTCTCCAAACTTTCTGTATGGCTTCATTGGACCTAGTCTGACACGTTTTCCTCTGTGACTTTTTTGTTTCGGAGGCGTTTTTCCAAAAAATATTCCGCAATTTTTTTTATGTGTTTACTAACTACGGTACGAAATTGCAGAGAGTTATTTGTTAGGTCGTTTTAAGAAAAAAAGTTCCTATGAACATATGTCCGGAAATGCTTCGTTTCTGAGATACAGCGTGTTGAAGTTTTTTTTAAAAAACGGTATTTATTATTATGAATATCCTCAAATCGATTTGGTTGAAATTTGGTATAGTTATTTAAACTAATAAGGCGCCTATTTAGCCCTAACTAGATTGCAATTATTAGGTCCAGTGGCGTCTCAGTGGGCACAACAGCCAACAATATTGTGAAAAAAAAAATGAATTTTTTTCAGATCAGGCTACTAACAATACACATCTTTTTGGTCCCTTGTATTTTCTTCATATCTAGCTTGGTTTTCGATAAAAAGAAAGAAAGCCACTCTACTGCATGTCATGAACTCTTAATTTATGAAGACCAGCTGACAGTGATAGTAGAGTTTTTTCCTACACATTAGTTCAAATAACTTTACCCACCTCAAACCGATTTGGTTGAAGTTTCGTACAGTTATTTGAACTTATGTGTAGGAAAAATCCTTCTATCACTGTCAGCGGGCCTCCAAAGCAGGTGTTCATGATATGCAATAGAATGGCTTTCATTTTTTTTTCTCGAACACCAAGCTGGATATGAAGTAAACACAGGAGACCAAAAAGATTTAATTTTAGTAGCCTAATCTAAAAAAAAACACAAAAAATAGTCAGTGACGTAGTTTTTTTCACAATATTGTTGGCTGTTGTGCCCACCGAGAGCCACTGGCCCTAATAATTTCAATTTAGTTAGGGCTAAATAAGCGCCTTATTAGTTCAAATAACTGTACCAAACTTCAAACAAATCAGAGAATATTCATATTTTATAAATACCTTTAAAACAAAAAAAAACTTCAACTTCCTGTATCTTAGAAATGACATAACTCCGGACATATCTTCATAAAAAGTGTTTTACTTAAAAATACCTAACAAAT
Organism: Chrysolina haemoptera; assembly: GCA_958298965.1. Taxonomy (NCBI): domain Eukaryota; kingdom Metazoa; phylum Arthropoda; class Insecta; order Coleoptera; family Chrysomelidae; genus Chrysolina; species Chrysolina haemoptera. Next base: position 21,935,877 of record OY282587.1, on the reverse strand, counting down.
CGTCCTCTGCAGTTTCGTATATTTTTTTGTGATTAACTGAAGATTATATTTTTTCGTCAGTTATGCCCCAATATACTTGTCAGACACTTATGCCACATTTTAAGTACTGCGTTTATCTATACATTTTTTTGTGGTCATGAAATCGACCACTTTGACTGAAAAAACGCCCCATGTTCTGTGTCAGACAATATGAAAAGATTGTTTCATTTATAGCTCTCAATAAATGGATCCTGAGAAAATCAGCTGATTATTAATACATTTTTCCATGGCCGTTTTTTCGACATGTTCGAGGGGGCGGACACCCTCATGCCCCATGATTTTTGTCAGAGAAATTTATTTTCGGGTTTCAGTTCAAGTTTTTAAGCCATTCCATTTTACAATAAAACAGTAAAGTAATGTAAGCTTTCACGGCTGGCGTTAATGTTTTTGCTGGCTTCCGGGTTTTGCCGTGGTCTTTTTGGTTTAAATCTCCAAAAGTTTCAACTGCAGCTGCGGCATTCATCTTCAGTGGCATGGTCGAAGTACCCTTCTTGACGTATCAACTGAAACTGAAGCTCTCGTCTCTGGCATGTCATTTATAGTGCTGTGATGGTGGGTTCGCGCGTACTTTCCGCGCGATTCCGTCTGACAAGTAACATTTTAAAATGTATATGACAACTGTTTAGACTACCTACTACTTTCGTGATCTATGTGAATATGTGATCTCAGTCAAAGTTATCTTTGAGAAATTCCTGCAGTGAGTAATAGCATTTCTGTACTAAAAACCTCTTGAGCAATGTTGTCCGACATTCTCTGAACGCCTTCGTTGCATAAATCTTATTGTAGCATTGGATTCCCATATAATTGGGATTTTCCTGCCCAATTGATAATCTGGAAAAACCTAAATTGATTTCGTCCTTCTGTCGTGTGTTATGAGTGTGTACCTCCTTTCTTGTCTTTAAAGTGTCCTGTTTATTAATAATGTAAACAATCAATGAGTAAATATACAAACTTGGTAATGACATAATACCCAATTCAACAAAGTGGTTTTTACATGATTCTTTATTAGGCAAGTTCAGCATGCATCTTATAATTTTTTTTTTAATAATAGTTGGCCGGAGTTATGGGTTTTTCACCAGAAAACTAAACCATATGAAAGGCACGACTGAATAAGGCCAAAGTATAGTAATTTGAGCACGTCGATCGATACTGTATTCCGTAAGTTACTGATAATGAAACAGCATAAACTCAATTTTGAGGCTGTATGATCAACATGCTCATTCCATGTGAGTTTTTGGTCTAGATAAATTCCTCAAAATTTTGTGCAAGATGAGTTCTCCAGGGATTTTCCTTCTGTTTTAAGTAACATGCTTTCGTTTATAGTTACATTTTTCGTATTAAATGGGACAGCTATTGACTTGTCTACATTCAAAGAGATTTTATTATTACTGCACCATTGGGATATGCTTCTAATAGATGCATTGGATTTATTTTGTGTTTCTCTCTTAGATTGTCCCGAGACGATTAAATTAGTATCATCCGCGTAAAGTATTGGATAGCCTGTTTTAATCATTTCTTTGGGTAGATCAGTTATAAAAATATTAAATAATGTTGGTGACAGGCATGATCCTTGTGGTGTGCCTGTTCGAATTTTGATCGTTTCCGATCTAACACCGTTGATCTCAACCTGCTGCTTTCTATCTGATAGGTATGAAATTGTTCATTCCAAACATGGGCCTCTGACTCCTATCTGATAGAGTTTAGCTTCTAACAGATTGTGGTCAACTGTGTCGAAAGCTCGGCTCATATCGAAAAATAATCCCATGATGTTTTCTTTTTTGTTTAGAGCTTCATGAATATGTGTTATATCTTCATCCAGTGCTGTCATTGTAGATTTTTAGCTCTAAACCCATGCTGTGAGCTCTCTAGAATATTGAATTTCTCAAGATAATTGCTAAGCCTTCTATTATACGAGTGTTCATATATTTTACCAATATGGCACTGAATCGCCACCACTCTATAGTTTTTGGCTTCCCTTCTACTCCCCTTACGTTTGTATAGTGGAACAACCCTTGAGCACTTCAACTAGTCAGGATATTTACCTTCACAGAAGCTTCTATTTATCAAAAAACTTAGTGGGTGTGATAGAATATCACCAACAGCCATCATGACGTTTCCTGGCACATTATCTATACCTGGTGATTTTTTTGTGCAAACTTTCGTGATAGTTCTACTAATTTCTTCGGGATCTGTGGGGTACAGATAAAATGAGTGGACCTGGGATTTGATGTTTAGGGTGTGACTTGTAATTCCTGAGCTTTTGATTTCATTTTCCTCTACAAAGTAGTTGTTAAAAAAGATAGCTCCTTACTATTTCGTATAATTTCACCTTCTGGGTTTTCTATTCCAATGATTTTATCCCTATTTTTTTTGTTTGTATTTTCTTTTATTATATTCCAGCATTCCCGATTCATGTTGTCGGAGTTCAGCAACCTGTTATTATTAAACGTTTTCTTTGCTATATTGACTTGATTTTCGTAATACTTTTTTAAACATTTATGTCTTAGTGTATAGTTACCATTATTTAGTCTTTTTGCGGTTTCTGCTGTTTCCCTAATAAGTTCTGACAGAGTTTTTATGTCTGGAGTAATACAAGTGTTTTTCTTTCTTCTATTGTCGTTTCGAAATTTTTTTACTGGGAAAGACGACTCAAATAGTTAGAGGAATTTATTGTAAAAAAGTGAGAAAGATCCCTGACAATCTGTTTTATTATCTGAAAGGCTGTCTCAGTCTACAAGCAACAAATTTTGTCTGAAATTATAAATCCTGCCTTGACTGAATATTCTACCGGTAATGGTAGAGTTATCAGTTTCCTGACCGATAGTGAAAGAAACTAATTGATATGTATGATCTGATATTTCTGTATCAATTACCTGTGCTGAGAAATTTGGAATATTGGTAAAAATGTTAACAATGCAAGTTTTACTGAACTTTGTAATACGGGTTGGGAGAATAGTTGTTTCTGTCATATTATACTCACTGAATAAATTTAGCAACATTTTCTTGTCCATTCGAGAGGAAAGGACGTCCACATTCCTTTTCCCTCATATCAGATACGAGTTGTTGTTTTCATAAATATCATTCAAGAAGTCATTCAACTTGTTCACAAAGAGTTTGGAATCTGAATTGGGTGATCGGTATATTGCACATATTATAGTTTTCCCTACTTTAGGTAAATTAGTTTCTGCACAACATACCTCAAAAAGTTTTTCTGTACATACACTGCAAAATATAGTTTTCGAAATGTTATGTCTTTTTTCCCTAATATACATACACCACCGCGGTCAAATGCTTCAGGACAGTACGAGTCTTATAGTTTCCAAAGCTAAGTTCTCCATTCCTGTTTTACACCATGTTTCAGATATACATAGTACATCGACATAATGCTGGTCGAGTAATATTTCTAGCCTGGGAATTTTTTCAGATAGTCCTTGTGTGTTGATATTCATTATGGTGAAGGAGTTCTGGGCCTGACAGCTGTAACTCTGTGATGGTTTGTGGTAAGTTGGTTGTCTCTCACTGGGATCGTTATTTATAAAAAAGTGGCAGGTCGGTTTGTGATCTCCCCAGTTAGATTTTCTGTGTTGTAGGGTTCCTCATTTAAAAGGTGTCTCCCTAGGTTGAAGTTGAATCTGTCGAACAGTATGTTCCTCGGCCAGAAACTGGTTTCGTACACTTGTTTCTTGAGTTGGGGTTCTAGCCTCACTATGAACGATTAGTTGTCCGTTCGCTTATTTCGAGTTGCCAATTTTTTTACACTTATGTTCTTGGATTTGGTACGTTCCTCAATAAAACTCTATGTTTTCAGGTTCAATTGCATCTGGAACTCTGGTTATAAACAGTCATAGTTTCCTATCTGTTTTTTCACGTCCATATAAGTCCTTGTCACCATCTCCGCTTCCTTTCCTATATTTATTTTTCCTTCTCTTCACTTCTTTGAAAGCTTCATTATTTTCTTCCCCAATTGTATCCCTGGTTAGGTGTATAACCTCGTCTAACTTCTGCCTGATTTGTACTTGCATGATTTTGGCATTAAGTTGATCAGCCCGTATTTTTGTTTCTCCTGGTATATGGAATTTCCCTGTTGATAAAGACCTTGTTTCTCTATGTTTCATTTCAGTGTTCGTCTCCGGCCCACATTTTTTATTCCGGTAGTCGTCGCCTTCACGCTGTCCATTTTTTGAGGTCTCGTTTTTTTGGATGTTTAAATTGTTTTTTGATGAGATTGATTTAGTTTCTGATTCCAATTTATGTTCTAAGATTGCAATTTTTTCACTTTGCATCACTAATATTGCCTGCTTGTCACTTATGATTATTTCTTTGTCTCAAATGATCTGCCTTAGAAGTTTGTTCTCTTCCCGTAGGAAATCCTCTTCGGTTAAGGTTATGCTGTCCATTTGTACAGGTTCATGTACATTTGACACATTTCACCTTATTAATCACTTTTTTTTAGCAGTGTTTGCATATATTTTCTACTTTTTCTGTGGATTCTATTGGACAGATCGGCCATATTGCCGTATATACAGGATGACCCAGGGTTAAACCGCCAAACGTTTTCGAGATACAGAGTGTCAAAGTTTAAAAAAAAAAACAGTTTTTTATTTATAACTCAAAAATCATTCGGCTGATTTTGATAAAACTTGGCATGCTTATTTGTGGTGATAACAGTTTTATTTTATTGTACTTAGAATTAAAAAAAAACACATTTTTTTAACTTTGACACCCTGTATATTGAAAACAAAGAAAATTGCGACACATGCTTTTATGAAGAAAACATCTTATTTTCACTCAAAAAACCTATACCGAACGTTTGGCGGATTAACCCTGGGTCACCCTGAATATATAAGAGGATGGAATCAGCGTTATTACTGGAAAGAATCCGTCAAACACGGAAGAGTTAGCAAAAAATGATGAACAACTGTTGAAATACCACTTGAATCTTAGCAACTCACTGGAGCAGAAAGATTGGGAAAATATTGATAAAATAACCCTCAAAGCAATGGATTCAACCTTACAGTCATCTAATGAGAGACAGAAGAGGAAATTTTACCAGATTCAGAGAAAACAGCCCGAGAATCCAAAACTAGACATCAAGCTGGTTGTTATCAATAAATCCAATCGGCCACTCACCAGTGACGAAACAAGCTTGCTAGCTAAGGGGGGAAATGTCAGAGTAACACCATCGACAATACCCACAGAAGAAATCATCGCAAACATAGAAGCCGGAATTGAAAAACTACCCGCTGATGTTAGAGAAGAATTACGAAGCGAATCTGCAAGAATTCTGTCTCAATGCTGACGAAAATATTATTACACCTCGGACTACAAAAACAAACTCAATAACCTTGACAATGTCAAGAAACGTACAGAAAATTGCAAAAAGACCCAACAGATAAAATCTTGAGAAAGACCAATCAGCTAATAAACGAGTCTGCTTTACCACCAGAGACAAAGAAGAAACTTTGCAGATCAGAAGCATTACCACCGAGGCTCTATGGATTACCGAAAATTCACAAAGAGGATGTACCACCGAGGCTCTATGGATTACCGAAAATTCACAAAGAGGATGTACCACTGAGACCAATATCAAGTGCAATAGGATCACCAACCTACAACCTCGAAAAGTATCTGTTGGATATGCTGCAGAAACGTGTTGGAAAGACTAAGACGTACGTCCGAGACTCCACTCACTTCATCGAACATCTGAAGGGCATCACCTCGGAGCCAAACGACATTCTAGTTAGCTTCGATATTGTATCCTTATTCACAAATGTACCACTTGAGGAATCCCTTAGCTACATAGAGGAGATATTTTCACAAGACATCAACTTATTTCAACATTCACTAACAAAAACTTATTTTCAGTGGAATCAAACCTTTTATGAACAAGTTGATGGAGTCGCCCAGTAGTGGTGAATTTCTACACGATTAAAAAAAAGGGCTAGTCAAACTTCAGAAAAACGACCGAAAATTTCTAGTTTCTAAAAAAAAAATGTTTCCTGGATTTAAGAATAAAATCACTGACTGAGAATTCTGAAAATTTGTAAAATAATTTGTATGTGAAATAATTTGTTTTGTTTTTATAAAACTAAAATAGAAAAAAATCAAACCAGAAATTCGAAAAATATTACAGAACGATAAACAAATAGATAAGAAATAGATAGAAAACAATATATTTTTTTTATATTCCTATTATAAACATTGTTTTTTGGGATAACAATAAAGTACTACCACGATACTTGGAAATGAACATAGAGGCCAATGCAGTTGAAGTAAGACAAGCTGATACCTCTCAAGTCTTTGATGCAAAGATATGGGCATGTGAAAAATAGTACCCATGCACCCATTACTTCGCCTACGACTCATCTCTAACCCTAGCTTAATTACTTTGAGAAACGCTCCTCAACACTGATGGTTTTATGTTGACGTCATAATGAAATATTGGTGAATACGTGGTTAATATGAAGAATTATAATGGAAAATATTCAAAACATTTCTATAAAACACTGTTCCGATCATGTTCCAAATTATATACTTTGAAACTCCATTATAAAACTGTTGCAAACTATAAACTCTTTCAGACAATCAACGTTCATATCTCTTTCAAAAAACAAAATCATGGTTCAATACTTTTTGATATTTAATGTAAAAATGTACCAACCTCACTTTGACAACATTACAAGCTGATGACTTGCCACTTCTATGATTCGTTACAAGTACAAATTCCACAGTATCGCCCACTTGAAGACTAGTGTTGTCTTTAACTTCCGTCATGTGGAAAAACAGTTTTTTGCCTTCCTCAACTTCATATGCCAAAAATCCAAAATGTCCTTTAATAGCATCCACAGCAGCTCTCAGTTTTTTTCTAACTGCCACAATGTTAGCAGCTCTACCTGTAGAATCTACTTGTAACTGAACGTGATCTCCAACTTGAAGCAGCTCTCTTTTATTGACAAGACCCATGATGCCAAACTCATATTCCATCAGTTTGTCATCTGGATCATCACTTTTGATTCTTATGAGTCCTGAGTATTCAGTCTGATCAGGGTTAACAGATCTAAGTGGCCTAACAATTGTTCCTTCGAGAATTTCACCGCTAAAGGGAGGTAAATCTATAGTACCTTTCGGTACGATTTTGACGTTTTCCGCAGAAGAGCAAGATCCAGAATTCCCTCTAGTACCCAGATTGTATTCAACTTCTTGGCCCAAATCCAAGGTAGTAGCTTCACCATCAAAGTTACTACAAGTACAAGAGGTTATATTAGCAATGTTTAGGAACAAATCAAATTCAAATCTTCGTTACAGATAAATGCAAAGTTTAGTAATCTTGTTTAGCATATATACATCATAATCTAAAAAAAGTGGTAAAATTTTATAATAATAAATATTTATAATGAATAGTTATTTAGGTCCAATTTCCTTCCCAAGTCGACGCCCATGATTGTTCCTGGCGAACGTGATATCACTAAAAAATCAAGTACCTTGGATACGTCAGAAGGAAAATAATAATACTTTGTCTTCAATATTTGAATTGTCAATATATTTCAAAATACATTCATTCAAAAGAAAAGCATTGCAACCAGCGCTTTCATTTCTAAACCACATTCTTACATTTATGATACAAGTGTTAAAAATGGCATTTTATTTTGTGAGTGGGGAATATTGCGAAACAAGCATTAGCGAGTGGAGCAACCCCACGAGCAAAATAAAATCACTTTTAACAAATGTAGCATACAAATTTTTTTGTTCAACAGTTACTGCTAGTGACAAAAAAAAAACAAAAAAAATATAAGATCCGTAAGGAACACACGATCTTTGGATTACAAGGCAGAAGCTCCAACTATAATAAACCCAAACGCACTTTATTTAGGAATGTCATTATTTGTCAGTGATGAAGGACCTTCTACAGTTGGACTGAATACTACTTCGTTTGTAACTTCAAAAAGAATCAGTATTGCCAATTGCACAATCGGCCAAATACAGGTGTGAACTTTTATAAATAATTTCTCTTGAGTAGGTGTTCTGATTATGATATCTGATTGAAGTGTTTCTATCAGAGAGATCAATATTACTGAGTATCCATCATATCATCTGTCATTTTACTTTTAACACTAATGTCAAAAGTATTTTTAACACTAGTGTTAAAAGTGATTTTTTGAAAACGTCAGTTTTTAGTTCATATTTCAATGAATTAAAAACATCATTTTTGATGACAGTTGTACAAAAAAGTCTTTTTGAAACTATTCAAGTTCAACTCTCTGACATTATCTAGTATGGTAATGTTGGATAACAGAATTACCTACATGTTCCTTTTTTTTGTTTTTGTGTATTTCTAAAGGAATAATAGATCCCAGGTAGGGTCTGAGATGGCAAACCTATGTGCGGAGGTTGGCACCCCGTAAAAGAGAATCAGAGGAACCGAAGGTACCCCAAACACTAGATTATAAGGGATCCTTCGAAGGGACCCCTGTAACCACCTCCCAAGGGGAACTGAAGTAGGGACCTAAGGAACCCCTTGGCGGGGATCCAAGCCAACCGTTCCGAGGGAACCGATCAGAGGAACCCCAAGGGTGCCTCTGAGATGGCAAACCTAGGTGAGGAGGTAGGCACCCGGAAAAGTGAACAATAGGAACCGAAGGTACCCCCAAACACAAGTCAACAGGGGAACCTCCCAAGGGATTCACTCTCGAAGTGGAGTGAATAGAAGATGATTGTTTTGGCACATAATTCGCTAGTAAACCATGAGGAAGGCGAATAGAAACAATTTTTAAAAAATTTAAGGGGTTTTGTTTTTTCAAAATTTGAAAAGAATACAAAATAGCTACCAAAAGCGGGTGAACAGAAACTTCAGGTCAATAGAAACAACAAGTGAAAAGGAACATGAAAAGTGACTTTAGTTATCTACGAAAAATATCTATTAGAAAGTATTTAATATATCATAATTTTTCATGCAATTACATTAAAATGGGATATATTGACTATGTCAGAACCAATTTGCTGGCTTGCTACTTGATTGTTTCTTATCTTAGCAAGTTGAAACTGTGGCGCACACGTTATACGATCGTGTGTTCAACTGAAATAACGCACACACAGTGTTACTTATAACAAATCAGTGATTTTATATTGTAAAATATGAAATATTTAAATCACTCAGAAGTTAAAGTCTATCGGATGAATTCGAGAAATTTAGGTTTTTTTTTGATAAATGCTAAATTTTTGTTTCTATTCACCCTCCAGTTTCTATTCACCCCATTTTACAGTATCTCTCTTAATATGTCCGCAAGGTGACCAGAAGTTAATGGCAGGAGTATGTTTGATATCTGATGTTTTTCACACTTTTTACGGATTTTTTGCGATTTTATTTTCGCGAGTTTTCGCAACGTCTTCCAAAAAGAAGGAAAATCCGAACGCCGAACATATTTTACCGTAAGTCCGCAGTTCTGAAATTGAATTGGTGGGTTGATTAAACGGCATATTTCTCAAATTTCATTTCCTTATAACTTTTTTATTGATTGACTCATTTCAACGTAATTTACATGTGAACCATTTGAAAATGTCGCGAATCCAGTGGTGTAGTCAGATTTTTTATAAAAAAATCGCTAGTAATTTTTTTAGATTTTTTACCTGGAAAAATAAGATAAGTTGGCTCTGGAAATGGAGATTTATTCATGAAATTAGGTGTCCTGGTGGACTTTTTGAATGTCTACCTAACCAAAAAAATCATTCCAATCGGTTGAAAAATGTAAGTTTTAGAAGGGTGCTTCCATCTTAAATGGGTCACTCTGTATAATCGTGAGTAATTCACCCTATAACCGCACGCAAAATTTAGTTTGGGAAGTGTAATTTTCACGTACGCCGAAATATGTTCAAGTTAGTTTTTTCTGCACTAGAGCGCGAATAGTATATTCTGAAACAATGTTAGAATGAAAATTCGATGCGAGTAGAAGTTCCGAGCGCTAGGAATCACGAGCATTACGAATTTTTTCATTATAACCGAGTAACAGACTATTCCATTAATTCAAGAAATAAATAACCATATGTTAACCTAAACTATTTATGTACCACAAAAAAATAGATGCATGAAAAATAATAATATATAAAATATACTCCACAAAGTTTCCATCAATAATAAAATTTTGAATTTCAAGAAAAAAATAATTGACCCTGCTTTGGTTTGACTTTTAGTTCGGCACTTTATCAACTTAACGCTGCCGTACAAATAAAGTGACAAGTGGTGTATATTGAATGCTTTCATAATAACAACTCATCCTTATAAAGCAATAAAAATAAATATCATGGATTATCACTAGTTTCTAAGTGGCCTATTTTTACATTTCATTTCTGAATCACTCAATAAATTATTCAAGATGAATAAAGTTACTTGAATAACTATATCAGCGATCTTTGACAACAGTCAAGGCTAACATTATTATTGCTCAGTGCGAGAATATTTTTCTATCTGTAGAGAAAGAATGGATACATTCAAATATATCTTTGCAGTTGATTGAATCAGTGTTCGTAAAGGGGGCTTCTTCTTTTGTGTGGATTCATTGATTTCGAAAAATTTGTTACAAATTTCAACAAAACATACTTTTAAGCTTTTCTTTGTGTTGACTGAATCTTACAAAATATGTATACAAATGATTAAATGAATTGTTTTTTGCAGAGACAAATTAAATTGGAAGTTGAAATCTTAATAATGCTCCAGGGTAGCAATCAGTATACCTCAAAAAAAATTTGACATGTTATGTTTCCAAGTACCATTGAAATGTAATGCTTACCTGAAATGGAAGAAAACTTCCTTATCATGCTGGATTGTTTCAATGAATCCAAAACCATCTTTCAAAGCTGCGATAAAACCTTGATAGACCTGTCCATTGTTTCTGGAAGGTGTTTGTTTCATTCCATTTGCCTGGGAAGCCGGCTGTAATATCTCTATATCTGTAGCTAAGAGCTCTTTGTTCCGTTTAACTTGATTTATATTAAATTGAACCTGGAATTTAAGGAGGGTAAAAAAATTTGTAACAACTTGCATTGAATAAAACTCACTTTATCGCCGGTCCTTGGATAATGCTTCAAATTACAATCTTTAGAGTAGAATGTAATCGTCTTCTTTATGCCATCATCAGTATAGCCAATTTGTCCAGACTCCACGGCGGTCTCAGTAGTAACTCCATTCTGATTTTTGGTAGGGCTACGATTGTTCCAGCTACTAGGAGGAATATCATTCGTTACAATACCCGTAAGGTCATTCTCTATTCTAACTTCAAATTGTACAGTACCAGGCGGTAACCATTTCATTCTAATGGCACTTTGTCGATTGTTTGAATACATGCTTGAACTTGTTTGATCCTGGACTACAGTGAACTCAAACTCGTCACCCACTTGTACTTCATTAGTACGGTCAACATCCAGAATTTCGTTAAAGTGAAAAAACAACCTAGCCTCCCTCTCGACACATTTCAAAAAACCAAATCCTTCCTTGACAGAGGCAACAACTCCTTGCTCTCGTTTCTCACCAGATACTCTAAAAAATATAAAAACACATGAAATTCTCAGAAGTGCAAAGTTATGAATTTTACTGACTTGAAACTTTCATCCAATAGAAGAATATGTGTGGCTCTATCTAAAGCATCTCTTCTGTCCGTAGCAACCTGAAATTGCACCCAGTCACCGTGGCGTAGGGTAAAATCACCCATTTGATCTTTTTCACTGAATGATATTTCTACTTCTGCATGATCAGGAGCCCTATACCTTATACGACCTGGTAAGGCATCATTGGGATTACGTGGGCCACGGTCAATTGGTTTCAATACTTGGCCTTTAAGGATGTCTGCCTTCAGATCTTCGAATATAACAGTACCAGGAGGTAAACGGGTTATGTTACACGCAACTTCTTTTCCCTGGAAAAGAAAATATATTATATGCCCTTGCACAAATAACTCTGAAAAACTTGCATTGCGAGTTTGGATGATATATTCAACATCATCCCCTAATCTCAATTCTTCTTTGGTTTTGGCCTCTGAGAAGTGGAAGAATATCTCTTTTACGACATCAGCTCTCTCAATAAAGCCAAAGCTCTCTTTCATTGAACAAACAACACCTTGGTACTTTACCGGATGGGCTGGATTTTCCAGACGTACATGGCAAGCACCAAGATTCCCACTAGAATTATTATACATTTTAATATTAAAATCTAAAAATATTATGTTTGTGTAATGTAAAAATAATATATTGAAAAGTATTACACGATTTCATGGAATTTGTTAATAACAGTTTTTAATTATTTAGCATATGGCTCCTTACACACGGAATAAAATATTATGTGACTTGTAACGTAAAGATAGTGTTTGGAATAAACAAATTATATCAAATATATCAATATCAGTTTGACTTTATTTATAGTTAGACAATAGACATTGAAACAGAACTGTCATTGTACACCGAGTGGTAGATTCCAACTTACACCTAAACATCAGAAAAATACATGTCAACTGTAATATATTCAGCCTAGGCCGACCCTGTAGGCCGGGTTCTTTATAAATGCATAAAAAACAACACTTGAAGCAGACTAGATATCAGTTGTGCGAATTTGGGCAGTTGGTATTTAAAATTGAATATACGTGTTACTTTACGGAAATACGAGTTTCATTTTCGAATATAAAAATCAAAAATCAAATGTAACCAAATGTAATCAAATCCGTTATTATTCCTTTGAGGACCAATTATCTTGTCATAACTTGTATTGCTGGGTCCCATTATATTTCTTCAACCTGTCTTCCTGGATCCTACATATTATAAGCTTTTATTCAACTTGAAATTAGACAAGGATTCATAATTACGGTGACAATGAATTATGAAATTTGTGTCGGAGAAAGAAACCTGAAAATCTCAAACATGACAGACGATATTTGTGATTATGGTCCGATTCAATTCAAAATTGGTATGTGGGGTTTTTGGGGTCAGAGATTTTGATTCCAAGTTTGCGGAAAAGTTTTGTGATTATGGCCACATGTCATTCTCGTAGGAAATCATGTTTTTTGTTTTATCTTGATTTGGCAAATTTGCAAGAGTATAGACCGATCATCAAATAGCATTCAAGAACGAGTGTTCTTTCAAATGTTTTAAAACTAAAGAACACGCTTCACTTCTAACGTGGACTAAAAAGTAAAAAACAATTTCAATGTAATTGAATCTGTCATTAAAAGGACATTAATAACACTTCTTATGTCATGTACTACACTTTACTAACAATGTACTAGGTTCAGAGATGTATATCGGTTCTTGTATATAAGAAATAAGACTGGTGTTAGAAATTAAATTAATCTATTTGCTCTTACAGAAAACTCTTACTAGTTCTATATATAGGTGGTCGGTGGTCTGGCGATCTAAGGCGCAGGCCGTTCAGAACTTCAGTATAGCGGTAGTCGGTTCGAGCCCGATGTAGGTACGAGGGATTTTTTCTCAAGTACCCAATATCAGAATCGATAGACGACCACAGTCCTTGTTGAAAGCAAGTGTACTGTGTGTTGTCTAGATGCCAATCTCGGCTAGTGCTAGCTTGGAGTGCACGCCGGCCACCCGAGGTGGTGCTGTAGGTTTTCCGGGTTTTCCTGCAGCTGAAAAGTGAATACGCCACCAAAAATCAGTAAGTCGCCCCGGGGCGCCACGGCAAATAATAATAATAGCCGTCCTCTACCCGCACATGCCATGCCTTTGGGTACACTCTACGAGTGTTTATGAGGGAATATTATTATTATTATTATTATTATTATTATAGAAAATGAAAATAGCACAATCCAAAATGGATTGTTTTTCACATTTGTCGTGAAAATAATTTGGAAGTCGATTTAAAAGAGTTGGCTTAAAAGAGTCGATATATAAATATCCAAGAAATAGCAAAGAGTAATATCTACTATCACAATCAGTTTCGAATAGTTGATATATTTAAACTTCTGGAATGTATTACTGACATTTTTGTAGTGTACTATCACTCACCGGTTATTTGTGGCAATTTGGAAACTGACTTTATCTCCAGATCTCAGAGTGACATTTCCTTCCACATCATCTTTGGTGTATGGCAAAAAGAAGCATTCTCCTCGATTTTCATAACTGATTCTGCCGGTTATGTCACCACCTGAACTCTCAGAGACTCTGACTTCAGTAGTAACTGTTCCTGTTACACGTTCTTCACTCATTACCTAAATGGAACATAAGCTATCAATACTATTCATTATTCAATTAACTTTTTTATAGTTAGAGTGAACATTGCACGTTCTCAAACATTAATCAATATTATTTCATTGAATGAAGAAAATTATAATTTAGTCAATATCAACCCGTAAATATTTTTTCTGAAAATTTTAAATTATTCTTTAATATAACATTGAACACAACAATAACAAAGTAATAATAACATCTACTATTTAAGCTTGAACAAAAAGGAATGAATGGTCATAGTTCATAAACATTTCAGAACAATGCCAATGATCATCTCAGAAACTTTTATTATGTTTTGAATTTAATTCAATTCCAAGAACAAATATTCACAACACCTCTGAAGTCTAACAAGTTAATAATTTTCACTTCTGTGTACACAAAAATGTATCATCTATAAATATTTCCAAACCCAAAGGTAACTCATAATGGAGGGGACGATTAACCTTTACAGAGCTGTAAACAAATGAAGATTAAATCCTTATCTAATCATACACATTTGATTAATCAATTATCTAGTTGAAACATTCTAATAATACCTCGCAAATACTGAAATGAGTCAATAATAGGTGATTCAACAAACAGTGCCGGCTTTAGGGTGGGGCGCGGTTGGGCGACTGCCCAGGGCACCAGATATGAAGGAGTAGTGAAGGCCCTTTTTTAAAAAACAAATACCACATTACAACTTTCAAAGACTAAGAAATGTATTTAAAAAAAAACAAATGAAAGAGGTAGGAAGCAAAATTATCAAAAAATTCTTTGAAGAATTTAGTTCTCTTTATAAGCTGAAAATTGTTGTTTCTTCCAATCAATGACAAAAAAATTAAACCGTTGAATTTAGTTTTTTACTGTAGTGAATATTATTCACAGGGAAACAGACAAACAATTTTATTCAATGCATTTGACCACTTGCATTTTTATCATTATATTTTCATTCATAACATTTCGATTGTCACGAATAATTTCTTAATATTTGTTGATCACACTCTCTGTGTGTATCTTTATGCCTATTGAAGATTTCAGCTTTTTAATTTTGTTTTTAAATCCATTCTATAAACATGTAATGATTCTTGGGGTAATGAAGCTGATTGAAAAGACATAGATCCTGTTAAATGCGCAGAAATGTTGAGAAAATGCTGTGCATTCTTGGCTTTAAAAGGGCCATTTAAACAGCAAAGAGCTTTAAGGAAGAATATAAGATTAAATTATAACGAGGTATTTTTGAGATCCACTTTCAAAAGCCTCAACAGTATAAGTGCTTAGTATGCCTTTCAATCAGTAATTTACCAAATATTTTTCTGTCCAGAGAATTACCCTATCCATTCTACCTAATTTTAGACGCCAGCCGTCCCATTTTTGCTCACTTTAATTTCTTGTGTCACGTATGTTTACAGATACCTAGAGTTCTACTCTCATTTGCGTTTACATGTAGGGAATAATATTTGCGCAATTAACGTAATATTTGTGACTTCTGCTAAGAAAGCCATCGTTTTCTATGTGTTTTGTTATGAAGGCAAATCGCGGCATCCATACCTGAAGGTTTGATCTTTATTGCTGGAATGGAGCAAGTACGCCCTGAAATTAGTTACCAGAACCGTTATATTTGAATTAATAATGTCCAAAGAGATTGTCCATGACAACATTCTGGAATTAGTTTGCATACAAAAGACGAGTAGGTTAAAAAAATGTGGAATCTTGAACTTCAAGTCTAGTCAAACGAATAAACATCAATTTCCAAATTTTCGAGGACGTCGATACAGCGTCATACAATCATCTACAAATATGCTTTCACAGGAATGGAAATTGACTGATTTGTTGGAGTTCCTACATTATAAAAAAAATGAAAGGGATGGTTTTCACTACTGGCCAGAGTCTTTTGAACTCAACAAACACAGATCGATGGTTGTCCTTCAGACACCCAGTGTTGCGTACCCACATACCTATGGCTCTTTTCGGAGGCGACTTCAGAATCATCTATTTCAATCAAAGACCTAATTGATGGTACATGGATAAAACACAGTAAACATAATTTTTGTAAATAAGTAAAATACGGTACTAAAGACCAAACTTAAAATAATGGATATTACAAGAAATTTGTTAATACGAAAAGAGACTGAGGTACAAACACATAAGAATGAAAATTACTATATTCTGTTTGTTTGCTTTTAAAAACATTGTGGTGGCATTTAGAAATCTGGAGGGTGCAATCTTGTTCTTGATGTTGTCTGGTAGTTTGTCTTTCATGTCCATGGATACATTGATACTAGATTGAAGTTGTTATATTTAGGATATATCATGTTGTTAGATCTGATTTGCTGAAAACTACTCATGAAATTACACATGAACAATAAATTTCAGTCTTCTTCAATAGCCTCACAGCATTCACGATCTATTACAAAATGCTGAATTATCAACATACAGCATACATTATATTCTTTTAGATATTCCACCAAATCTGAAATGTACAATGAGGAGAGCGTAGGATTCAGCACACTTCCCTGGGGAACATCTACTTTCACCATTGCTCTTTCTGAGGGATGCCTGCTGACTGACCGATCTGCTTCATTGTGAAAGAATGCTAAGAAATTGAAATCTGTTCTGTAGATCTGAACTATTCTAAAGCTAAATCTCTGATACCACATATGCAGAGTTTTTTCAGCAATACCTCATGAGGGACATATTCAGTGGCCTATCAAGCACGCAGTACCCAAAAACATTTGCAAAGGCAGATATTTCTGATGTTGATCTATAGTTTTTAATATATGATTTACCTTTTTTATAAATTGGAGTAATTTTGGCTGACTTGACGTGGCTAGGAAAAAATCCAGATGCAAAGGATTGATACTATATGTGTAAGAGGTCTTAGCTAACTATATGCCAAACTTTTAATGTAATGCTGGTGGGAATTTCATCAGGGCCAATTGATATTTTAATTTTCAGTTTTTTTCTTCAAACTGTTGCCATCTCTTCATCCGTGAAAGACAATCAGAATAAGTGAGATTGGATTACTTTTAACAGTAAAATTAAAATTGTGATTGTTGGTGATGGATTCTAAAAATTTTTTTGTGCCTCTGTAAAAAATTCATTGACTGATTCATTTCTTCAAGCCAACTACCAGAAAAAAAAAACATTATTTTTTATTGAAACACAGTTTTTTGTTGCGAACATTGAAGTTCAAACAAATTTACGAAACTGCAATTGAACAATTTGTAAATAATGATTCAACACAAGAAAATGGGGCAAGAATATGGGGCTGTAACTATGTTCTCAAATAGTCAGCTTCCTATGGTTGTTGGTCATTGTACTGATGAACAAAATACTGAAGTACTTTTATCTACAGCAACTATTTTCTCGGATCATCAAGGAAACTTCCACAGATGCAGAGCGTTGTTAGATAGTGGAATTCAAAGCAATTTTATAGTCAAGGAGCTGGTGAACAAATTGGGGTTACCAAAGAAGGTTATACAACAACCAATCTCTGGTATCAATCAGATTTCAACTGACATAAAACAGTTAACAAATTCCACGGTATGTTCTAGATTCAATAGCTTCAAATTTCAAGCATCTTTTTTAGTGCTTGATTCTATTTCAGAAAGGTTACCTTTCTCTAAGGTTAGAATAAATTCCTTGAATATTCTTAATACTTGCCAGCTAGCGGACCCAGATTTTCATATTCCAGGGAAAAAAGAAGTTTTACTTAGGAGCTGGAATATTTTTGGATATTCTTTGCGCAAACAATTGGAAAAATTCTGGGTAATTGAGGATTTTTTGGAAAAACCAAGTATAAGCAGGGAACGACACGAGTGTGAGGATCTTTTTATAAACTCCACTACAAGAAATAATGAAGGTCAATTTGTAGTAGACTTACCGACCAAAAAAAATATGAATGAACTTGGGGAATCTTTCAAATTTGCATTAAGTAGGTTAAATTTCCCCGAACAAAAATTGGGTAGAAATTTTGTTGTGAAAGCACAATATGAAGATTTCAGAACAAAAATTGGGGAGAAACTTTGTTCTGAAAGCATAATATATTGATTTCATGAATGAATATATGACATTAGGGCATATGTCAGAGGTGAATCCTTCTGAAACAACATTATGTAAACCATTTTATTTGCCACATCACGGGGTTGAAGTCGACAAGTCTAACTACAAAACTCAGGGTGGTTTTTGATGGTTCTGTCCAATCTGATACAGGCATTTCTTTGAACGATATCTTGAAGGTAGGTCCAAACTTGCAAGAAGATATTTTTGCTATTCTGATTCGCATGAGTATAAAGAATTGTGTTCTGGCGGCAGACATTGAAAAAATGTACCGTCACATTCTGATCAATGAAAATCAATGTGACATGCAGCGCCTAATTTGGCGATCAGATCCTGAGTCAGAATTGAAGCATTATAAGCTACTTAGGGTCAGTTATGGGACTGGGCCAGCATCTTATTTGGCAATCAGATTCCTTCAACAAATAAGTATTGATTGCGCAATTGAAAATCCAGAAATAAGTAGGGCTATTATTATATACAGGTACTGAAACAGTTGAGGAAGCCATTGAACTCAAAAACAACTTAATAACTATAATGCGAAAATATGGTTTTATTTTACGTAAATGGGCTTCAAATCGGAAGGAAGTGTTGGATGGTACTCTTGACACTTTGAGAAACACAATCCATGTGATTTTAAAGGATGAAACTACAAAAACTCTGCTACTCACTTTGAATTCCCAACGTGATGTTTTTGAATTCACAATAAATAAAGATGAAGGGGTTTCTTTGGATATTCATACACGGTGGACAAAATATTATGACGAAATAATTGAATTGAATAATATTCTGAGACATGCTTCCTGTGAACAGCCAGTCTCATTGGAGATCCATGGCTACTGTGATGCTTCACAACAAGCCTACGCAGGTTGTGTTCATTTGAAATCTGTCGACTCAGATGGAAATCAGCATGTACATTTAGTTTGTTCCAAATCAAGGGTGGCTCCAATCAAAACTGTAACAGTACCCAAAATGGGAGCTATGTGGGGCATTCCTTTTGAGTAAACTTGTCCACAAGGTTATAATGTCACTTCTACTATAGTTTTATCTTGGATAGCTGGTGATGCCAGCCAGTGGCAAATTTTTGTTCCGAATAGGGTTGTTCAAATTCAGCATCTGTTTCCAGCTGACCATTGGACTTATGTGAATACTCATGAAAATCCAGCTGATATCATTTCAAGGGGCATTATGCCACAACAATTATTGAAAAATTATCTCTGGTGGTACGGGCCATCGTGGTTGTCAGAACCTTCATCAAGTAATCCTTCCAAGAAATCGTAATCTTACGAAATTAATAATAAGGAATGAACATTATCGTCAATGTCATTATGGGTTGCAAGCATTATTGGCGACACTTAGGATGAAGTATTGGCCAATGGGTAGTAGAAATACCGTCAAGAAATTTTTGAAAAATTGTGTTGTTTGTTTAAAAAACCAACCTCTGGATCTCCCTGCGGAAACCAAAACACCCACTCGCTCTTTTTTGAACTGTGGTGTTGACTATGCTGGGCAAATTAACATCAAAACTAGTAAAATTCGAAACGCAAAAATTATTAAAGGCTATTTATGTATATTTGTCTGTTTCGTGACAAAGGCCATTCACATAGAGGTAGCGCCAGATCTTACAACAGAATCATTCTTAAATTGCCTTGTGTTTTGTGTCAAGACGTGGTTTCTGCAAAACTATTTTTTCTGATAATGGCACTAACTTTGTTGGGGCTTCCAACTTTCTATCAGAACTTCAAGACTTTCTGAAGAAAAATCAAATGGAAATTCAAAGACATCTTTCAACTCATTCTTTTCAGTGGAAATTTATTCCTCCACGATCTCCTCATTTTGGTGGGCTGTGAGAATCAGCGGTAAATTCAACCAAGAAACATTTGTATAAGGTAATGGGAAATGTTATTTTAACATCTAACTACATTGGTCACCCAGGTTCAGGCCTGCCTCAACTCCTGTCCTTTATGTCCCCTCACCAATGATCCCACTCACTCCTCGACATTTCCTCATTGGGAGCTCACTCATGTCATGTCATAACCGGATTGAATGTGAATAGACTCAACCGTTACCAGCACCTGACCTAAATGTTACAACATTTTTGAAAGAGGTGGACTAGAGAATATTTATGCCAGCTTCAAAGACTTACCAAGTGGAAATCTACAATGGAATCATTAAGCATAAACGATTTGATGCTAATACGCGAAGACAATCTTCCTATCTTGAAATGACAAATGGGACGTGTTTTATCATTACATCCAGGAGCTGATGGATTGACTAGTGTTGTGATAGTTAAGACTATCAATGGCAACTTCAAACGTTCTGTGATAAGGTTGTGTAAACTACCCAGTTTCAATTAATTATTGAAGGCGTTTCAAGCCTTCAAGGCGGGCGGCTATGTTTACTTCATGAACTCTACGCCACTGTGTTGCGTATTTGCACGGAGCTTTTCTACTTCCGATTTGCACAGACATTTATTTGTTATTTTTTGTTAAGAGTCGTTGTTAATGACACATTTTTTTGTCCATTTGTAAACACTGAACAGAAAGTAAAAAAGGTTTATGAAACACTTTCTTCTTGGTATTTAATTAAATGAACAGAACATTATATACATGTATGTTTTATACAGTGTGACCATTTAAAATGGAAGCACCTATATAAAACTTATTTGTCAACCGATTTGAATGATTTTGTTTTCTTCAGTTAGACATTCAAAAAGTCTACTTAGGACACCAAATTTCATGTATAAATCTCCATTTCCAGGGCCAACTAATCTTATTTTTCAAGGTCAAAAATCTGAAAAAATTACTAGCGATTTTTTTAGAAAAAATCTGACGTCACCACTAGATTCGCGACATTTTCAAATGGTACATATGATATTTGATGAAATTTGATGAATATGCCATTTAATCAACCCACCAATTCAATTTCAGAACTTTTATCAAAATTCGAAATACACTGTATTCAGGAGATCTCGATATATCACTGGTCAAAATTTCATCGAAATCTGTTCATAAATAAGAACACCATAGGAAAATAATATTTGTAAATGGAATTTCAGGAAAATGTCATTTTATCTAAAAATTTCTTATTTTTTTATTTATCAACAGATTTCGATGAAATTATGGTCAGTAATATTTCAAGACACCCTGAATCTAGTGGTGTAATCAAAGTTGTTACAAAAGTTTTGAAATTGAAGTGGTGGGTTGATTAAAAGGCATATTTCTCAAATTTCATTCCCCTATTACCTTTTTATTATTTTATGCATTCCAACGTTATTTACATGTGAACCATTTGAAAATATCGCGAATCTAGTGGTGTAGTCAGGTTTAAAAAAAATCGCTATTATTTTTTTTGATTTTTTACCTTGAAAAGTAAAATTAGTTTGCCCTGGAAATGGAGATTTATCCATTAAATTTGGTGTCCTAGTAGACTTTTTGAATGTCTACCTGACGAAAACAAAATAATTCCAATTGGTTGAAAAAGTTTTATATGGGTGCTTTCATCTCAAATGGGTCACACTGTATATATTATATCTATGAATTATAATATTTGTAATTTATATTATATTGTAGTGTTCTTTGCTACATGGCAAATTGTGTAATGTTATTATACTTTGTATATGTTAAACAAAGAAATAAATTATCTATGTATATTTTTTAAAAACGCTTTTCTAAAGAAATTCAATCTAATGAAAATATATAGGATTTTTCATTAAAAAAATATAACTTTGATAATTCGCATATTTATAAGAAATCCTATATGTTGACAGTTATTTTTATATGCAAAAAAGAATTTGTAGAACAATTTTCACCCTTGGCAAATTTATGTTATTACCTCTCTAGGTGCGACAACTTTGATAGTGTACCTGAAACACCTGTTATCCGTTTCTCTTTATTGACCACAGTATGTTCGTGTACACAACTACTGTATCAACTATCAAAAATACTGGTCTACGTAAGAGACATTTTTTGGCTCTGGCTCTTGGACTATGAGTTTTTTTGTGTGACTTGTGAATGTAACAATTGCTAAGTTGCCAGCTTTCTTGGATGGCTGAGATAACTGATTCTGTGTACGATCAGTACACTCTAGATAGAAACGACTAACTCTACATACAGTTTGTGGGATTTGAAACCGCAACAGCCTGTTATTTTGGAACGCATTGACCGATTTTCAAAAATAAAAATTTTCAGTTATAGTATTCGACGAGCTTTATTCAAAGGTGAAGTGGTGGGTTGATTAAAAGGCATATTTCTCTAATTTCATTCCCCTATTACCTTTTTATTATTTTATGCATTCCAACGTTATTTACATGTGAACCATTTGAAAATATCGCGAATCTAGTGGTGTAGTCAGGTTTTAAAAAAATCGCTAGTATTTTTTTTGATTTTTTACCTTGAAAAGTAAAATTAGTTTGCCCTGGAAATGGAGATTTATCCATTAAATTTGGTGTCCTAGTAGACTTTTTGAATGTCTACCTGACGAAAACAAAATAATTCCAATTGGTTGAAAAATGTAAGTTTTATATGGGTGCTTTCATCTCAAATGGGTCACACTGTATATATTATATCTATGAATTATAATATTTGTAATTTATATTATATTGTAGTGTTCTTTGCTACATGGCAAATTGTGTAATGTTATTATACTTTGTATATGTTAAACAAAGAAATAAATTATCTATGTATATTTTTTAAAAACGCTTTTCTAAAGAAATTCAATCTAATGAAAATATATAGGGTTTTTCATTAAAAAAATATAACTTTGATAATTCGCATATTTATAAGAAATCCTATATGTTGACAGTTATTTTTATATGCAAAAAAGAATTTGTAGAACAATTTTCACCCTTGGCAAATTCATGTTATTACCTCTCTAGGTGCGACAACTTTGATAGTGTACCTGAAACACCTGTTATCCGTTTCTCTTTATTGACCACAGTATGTTCGTGTACACAACTACTGTATCAACTATCAAAAATACTGGTCTACGTAAGAGACATTTTTGGCTCTGGCTCTTGGACTATGAGTTTTTTTGTGTGACTTGTGAATGTAACAATTGCTAAGTTGCCAGCTTTCTTGGATGGCTGAGATACCTGATTCTGTGTACGATCAGTACACTCTAGATAGAAACGACTAACTCTACATACAGTTTGTGCGATTTGAAACCGCAACAGCCTGTTATTTTGGAACGCATTGACCGATTTTCAAAAATAAAAATTTTCAGTTATAGTATTCGACGAGCTTTATTCAAAGGTGTAGACAAATATTAATTATTCTTATTTTCAAGCCTTACTATGTTCTGCTGAATGGGTCGAAATGTCGAGAATAACCATTAGCCATTTTTTTTTTTAATAAGTGTGTAGCCCATTCGATTCGGGTATACTTAGAACATCCATGTACCAAGTTTGAGCGCAATATCTTATATGTTAGTTATACCATGACAAATTTCTAAATTCATGCTTTTTTAAAGGTGAAGTATCCATTTAATGAAAGAACACTTCGTATACTTAGGAATTTCAACCATTTCATAGATTTGTCACTAGTTTAACCAAAACCAACAAATCAAAATGAATGATGTGTGTGTGGGTGTGTGCTTGTGGGTGTGTGTATTTTGTCAACAGGTTAAGAAGAAAAGTATACAATTGTATTCAAAATTTATGTAATGTATTTGTATATTAGGATTCCTATTTAATATAGATTTTTATTTTCATGTCAAACTTTTGATTTCAGAGCAACAACTATAACACATGGAAATACAGTTTCATTAAATACGGGTCAAATATGGAGTCAAGTTTGGCAAACGAAAGGACTGTTCCTCCCTATTCATCTTCCTTGAAATGTTTCATCAAGCCATCTCCGTTTAGCAATCGCATTATTAATAGATTCACCGTCTAGTTGAAATATAACATTTCTGCAATCTTTACTGATTAGTTCTTCCATGAAATCCCAGAGAGCCGTGGTCAAAAAATTATAAAATCTTTCACCATTTTGTGGTTGTTGGAAAAATACTGGTCCCACTACATGATTTTTGAGTATTCCTAACCAGACATTAATTTCTTTGTGAATACTGTCTTCTTGCATTTATCACCCAGTGTGGATTCTCTGTTGCCCAGTATCTGTAATTCTGAGTGCACAATGTTGCCTCATCGGTGAAGAGGATATTTCCTAGAAATCTGTCATCATTCAAATATTCACTTTGGCAAAATAAACAGAATTCCTATCTTCATTCCTCATCGCCCCATTCTAGCGAGTGCATGGTTTTTGGTTTGAAGGAAATAAGTTTAATTTTCTTCAAACATGTACGTATTTTAGACACACTTACATGTTAATCTCTTGAAATCTGCCTTAAGCTGGTTTTCGGGTTTTCTCTAACATACTGTAGAATTTGTTCGTCAATTTCTAGATTTTCCCTTTGTCTTGGTAAATGTTTTCCATCAACTCTTCCAGTTCTATTAAATGATGTATTCATCCTGAAGACGGTGGTATGATGAATTGGTTCACGATCTGGATGTCTTCTGTTAAATTCTTCAGCGGCTTTCCTCATTGATTGAGCATTATCACCAACTAAACGCACAATCTCAATTATCTCGACTAAGTTGAGATTTACCATTTTGCAACAAATGCACAAAACTATTATTCACTTCACCAAATACTCGTGGAAAGTGTTCTGAAAGGAGGATAACTGTCAAAATAATAACAAAGGAAAAATATACAACTTATTTTTGAAGCTGCTATAAGGGTCTGGCTTATTGATCTGATTATATGAATTGGTGAAAATGTTTTGAAAAATAGATAGGATATAAAGGGGTATTATATTGAAGGATATGGATGATACCTTTTAAACTTTTGATTTTGGTTTGAACTAGAGACATCTCTCTGTACGTATTACAAAGATGAAACTCCTTATGGGAATATTTGATCGGTTTTTTATTCGAATGGCTACTGTCACCTTATCTGTGAAATTCATAGACTTTCATACAGGGTCAGTCAAAAAAATATGAATTTGGAAATTTGTCATTTTATAGCTACCACCCTACATGAGATATAACGCAGAAACTTGATATAAAGATGTTCAAGATATGCCCAAATCAAATGGAATACATACTTTTTCAAAAAAAAAATGCCTACTGGTCGTTTTCAAAATTTCGACCCATTTAGCAGACCATAGTAGGCCTTGCAATTAAGAATAATTTATATTTGTCTGCATCTTTGGATAGAGCTCATCGAGTACAATAACTTAAAATTTTCATTTTTGAAAATTGGTCAATGGGTTTCAAAATAACAGGGTGTTGCGTTTTCAAATTGCACACACTGTATATAGCCATTACTATGGAAATCCGCGCCCAAAATTTCAAAACTTTTTACTCCGAAGGTTGGGGAAGTACTACCTTAAGTCCAGAATGTGACGTAATATTCAGTACTACTTTATTCACTTCCACAGTTGGTATTAAAGTTTATACTGAAGTCACTAGCAACACAGATATAGGATCTGTATCGATATCTATCTTAACCCATAAAGCACAACCTACCTCCACTAGGAATGGTTGAGCTGCCATAATAACTTAACAGATTTTAGGTTTTAATTATTCATGGTTCTTGGCCCACATTTCAACAAGTGAGATGAAATATAAATTGTTTCATTTGTTTCAAGTTCTAAAATTTTATTTTTATTAAGAGCAAACAATACCTTTGATGAAACGAGTATCGGTTTGGAGCGTTCAGTTTTAGTTTTTTGTGAAAATTTTGTTGGTACAAATGATTCAATTTGTTTAAGAATGCGGGAAATTAACTGATTTTTGATTTTGATGATTCTGAAGAAAAAAAAATTTTATGGTTTGGAAATTATAGAACCAGAGGAAAAAACATTTTTTTTTTAAATCATTAGTTTTTATTCAAAACCAAAACTACGATTAGGAGCTATCTACCTTATTGGCGCTACATAGTTTTTTTGCGGACAGGTGCTTTGTTACTTCCAATATCACTCTTGAAAAATATATCCGCACTCACAAGATGTGCGGAGCAATGATGAAATTTGACTTTCGTGATGACGTGCTGGTGATGCATCTTAACACTAAGAATGTTCACGAAGAATATTAAGTTAACAAACTGTTTGGAATGAGAGTCAATTTTGTTACGATTTGAGTTTAATTTTTTTTAATCATATCCTCTTTAAACCTATCTGCGATCATCAATATCTCAATTGAAATTGATAAACTCGGCAACTTTGTTTGCCGATAGAAAGGTTAGAAAATTAAAATTTTCCTTTTATACATGTGTGGATTGGACAGTAGGTTGAGGGACTCCGTAGAAAATCTTGCCCAAGGCTCGTGTAGTGCTAAAACCGGCACTGTCAACAAATATACTCAATTCAATATTGGACAAATCATTTAGTTCATCTGAAAATTGATTAATTTCCTCGAATATACTTTTTTATTAATAGAAAAGCAAAACTCCATCATGAGTTGCAGCAAGTTGACTTTACAAATTTGGGATCATCAGTTAAAAAAAGTTCTAGTTATTTGTTATTTCTAAAGTGTCACTAGCATCTTTGTCCAAGCAACTTTACTAGCATTTACTATTATTTATTGATAAAGAAAAGTCTTACATAGTAATACGATATTTTTAAGTTCCAGTTTTGGGATGAGAAATACTTTTTTTTAATTATGTGGTGACAAAATAAAAGAAAAATTTATAATATATTATCTTGTCAAAAATAATTTTTGTTTTGTATGACTCAAAAGTATCAGGAGATGAGATATTTGAGAAAGTATTTCACTAATATAGAAATAGAATTCTTCTTTCAACTACATTGTAACCCAAAACAAAATTTAAATCTGATTGATAAATGGCCATAGAATTACTTACTACCTCAGGAGCAATTTTAGTAACTGCACTGGCTATTGGTTTTCCAGTACGTCTGTCATATGTCATTTCAAATTCAACAGGATCTCCAATCTTCAAGTGTTCAATGGTACCGCTAAACTGGCTGAAGTGAAAGAATAAACGTGCTTGACGTTCACAACACTGAATGAATCCATACGAGTGCTAAAAATGGAAAGAAATTGAAATATCGAAATGTGTATACAGGGTGTCCTCTTTAAAAGGTAGTACCCCCCAATATCTTCAATACATATTAACGAAATGTTTCATGAACTAGTTGATTTGATTTTTGAGGAGGACACATTATATTTAGTTTCTTTATTTAGTACAGCTTACTACAGAGCAAATAAAACTCCAAATGGTAGAGACAAGTATATTTATAAAAAATTGAAAAGTATAAAAAAAAATAATGAAAGAAGACAAATTAGGAAAGTGGATAAATTTTAACATAGGACATACACGGATTCATAGTTGATACATGTAATACATCTGGAACCATAATTTGTCCTGTGTATTTCTCTTGAAGTACATTGCATGTTCTAGTTAGTCTTTAAAAAACCCTACAGTGCATAGTTTTATAAAAATATAATTAACTCGTTTTCCGTTCAGACTTCCAAGATTTGCTGACAACAAAGCAGTAATCTGGTACTACCAGAAATGTTTTCATATAGAAATCTGTGTTTTAACAAGTATATGGTGAACGTTTACTGGATTTTCTCTATCCTCTTTATGTGACAATCATAGATGGGAGACCACTACTCCTTACAAGACTATCAAAAAGGGTTTGAATAGCTCTAGTATCATTTATATATTCGGTGTTTTGCTTGGTAAAATCCAATAAACAAAAACTTTTGTAAGAAAAATGTAATCGTTTACACAGAGGTTCATTAACTAGATTTCGTGCAATGTAGAGTAAATGAGTGTAATGATATTCTGACAGGTGGAAATCTGCTGTGTAATTCAAAAAAAGAAGAACTAATAGAAGAAAAATTCCTGGAATTAGTTGAAGACAAAGAATTCAAAAAATCAGCCAATCAATTATTCATTAGCAGCTTCATCGACCTACAAACTACAACTCTCACAAGTAAATAGCAGATTGTTTGTCAAAAACTCAAAGCACTTCATGGACACCATAAATATGTTTAAATTGGACCTGAAGTCTATTTCCTTCTTTTTATCACATTCAAATAAAAGATTTTCTTTAAAAAGTCTTCATGCATGTATTTTTATGACTTGCCACCATACTATGTAATGTGGATAAATAAGAGATATTCTATTCTGGAAATTTTTAGGAGATTAGTCTACAGAGAAGGGAGAATTAAGCATCAAATTACTAAGTAGTAGGTTGCTGTGTTCCTCCAAAACAACTGTTTGTTGTAAATTTCTCGTTAATATGTATTTTCAGAAATATTCAGGACCTTGTGTATGGGGCATCCTGTATATATTTTCATATTCTATAGTTCTACTTATTGATAAAAATAAAATAGAAAAAAAATCATAAAAATTATATTACTAAAAATTTTAATATACTCAAAGCGGCAAAGAATAATACCCAATCAGCGTAAAATGAATTAACATGGGACAAGAACTTAGTAAGCTATGCACAACGAATCAGTTTTAAAATTGAATTATTTTATGATTATTTGGAAAACTATTTAAAATATTTCGCACAAGCTACCTAAAATAATTTTCAATTGCAATTTTTTGGCCATACCTTACGTTGATTATCCGCAGGACTGAACTGGTGGTATTTCTATAATCCTCAAAATAGATATAATAGGCAAAAACGCGAAATTTTTAAAATATTTTTAATGGAATCTGCACCTTGTGAAAACTCTGTTGGTAATTTTCTTTATTTTTTGTTAATTTTTTGAATCCTACAAAAATATTTAAAAACGACACAATTCAAAGGCTTCTTTCTCGCGCCATTTCAAATTGTTGTTACGTACTCTTCCGAGAATTCGGAGCTACCAATAGCATTGCCGTTTCACGTCACAATCAACCTGATTAGAATACGCCCATTGGCTGCTTGGGCTCGGGAGAGTACGTAACAAACAACACCAATAACTTGCTGATTTTCAGAAACGAATGGGAACGGCTGTAATTGACATTTGACTCGATAAATATTTTCTGTGTTCATTTATATATATTATGCGTTGTGCATTTTATTTTGGAGCGATAATATTTTGTCTTGTCCTCGCCTATACTGCCTAAAAGCTGTTAAGAGTTCAAAAATAGTAGTAGCAGTAGTAGTATTTATTGACCATAATCAGTATAGGGTACAATTGGAAAGTCAGAGTTATGATAGTAGATTCTTACATTTTCAAGGTTTTAAATTACATACAATTTAAAATTGGAGTGCAGTTAATACCCCTTACAACACAATGGGTTCATACAAATTTACAGACTATATAAAATTTAAAATTTGTAGTGCATATTGCACAGTGACACATTAAAAATATTTCACTTCGTGAACGCTCAGTGTTTGAGTTTTACCGTTAAAAATTCTTATATTTGGTGTTGAAGAGAGTCAGTTAGTTACTGTTTCCAATGAAATAGAAAGAAATTGTTAAATATAAAACAAGTCTTGAAATTTCACATTACCCGATAATGGCTACTACTGCTATTCAAAGGAGCCAACTTACCAGAAGTTTCTCAATAATTCCAGTCTCTCTGGTCCCCAAGTTCGAGGAGTTAGAAGAGTCATTATTGTAACTGACGCTAGTGCTGTTGTTGCCATTGGAAAAGGCGTTGCTGCTGTTGTTCATAGAGTTGTCGCCACTGCTGTTGTAAATATTGTTGGTGTCGATGGAAAATGTTCCGATGGGAAAACGAGGTGATGTGTGTGTCGTGCTTGAGGAGCCATACAAACCATTGTTGTAAGGTAAAGACTTGTCTTGCAGCATTGGAAAGTCCCCGAAACGAGAGCTTGAAGTTGATCGATTGAAGTTGTATGATTGTGAAGGCTTGCTTGCTGAAAACAAAAGTGACGTTCATCATCAAAGATTGCCTGTCAAGTTGTCGCTAAAATATTCAAAAACTATGAAAGGATAAAGATACAAAAGATCTTCTAGGTTAACAATTTTCACCAATTGAATTATCGGTAATCTTATAATGGAATTCCATACTTTTTTGATGAGCTGATTCAATATCTGAAGATATCAAAGATATTACGAATGGGAATTTGTGGGAAATTTTTTATGATACTATTGCCGAACATGCATGTACAGTTAGCAGTTAGTACATCTAAATGAAATAAAGTCCAGTAATTCAGCAAATTCATAGTTGTGCAGTGGTTTAGTGGACACATCGCGAAACACTACTTTGTTTGCATAACAAACAATGGGTAAAATACATTCCACAGGTGAGTCAGTGGCGACAAACGTAGAATGCAAACGTATTCTTCAAATAGAATATTGGAGTGAAATAGGTACCAATAACGAATAATTTATATATATTGCCAAAAAGTTACAAATATGGTGTGATCAAATGAAATAGTTGGGTAGATTCTGACCACCATAGGAATTTTTTAAATTTCATTAATGAGAATTTATTTCTGCATGTTAACAATTTGTTCAACTCATAATTTAACTTGAGACATGTTTCTGAGAATGTAAGTTTCCACAACTACAAGGCAAGTGTGGATTTCATGCAGCCCAAGTTATTAATTTATAAATTAAAATCAGCAAGTGTAAGTTAAACTTCTTATTTTTCAATGAGTCTTTATGCAGCCAAGTATTAATCAAAAAGTAGGATTTGGTCAACTCTTAATTTTTTACTTTAATTGACCAAGATTTTGCTTGCTCTCTTGTGCAACTAGTACGCAGATGACCACTGATTAGTCAATCTGGTGACGAAAGATAAACGTAATAACCTTTTCCTAGACAAAATTTGTGACTTCTTTTAGGAAGTTTGGTTTATTTTGTTTGGAACGTGATTATTCACAAATGGAAAAAAGAAATAAATTATGCTTTTCAGCATAAAATAAAATTGTTTCTACTTCTGAGTATTCTGCATGCGCTTACTTACTATTTCTTTCTTGAATATTTAAGAGTCAACATCAGCGTGTCATCACAAAAGTATAATTTTATCATTGCACCGCATATTTTGGTTGTGTGGAGATATTATATTTTTCAAGAGCGATAGTGGAAATGACAAAGCACCTATCTTTAAAAAAAACTACGTAGCTGTTTTGCGTAAAAATTAATGATTTAATAATTTTTTTTTTTAATTCGGGCATTTGCCAATTTTTTTCATTTATCAAACAATAATTTTTTTTTTCTTTAAAATCATCAAAACCAAATATCAGTTCCGAATTCTCACAAACGAATTGAATCATTTGTTCCAACAAAATTTTCACAAAAAAATAAAACTGAACGCTCAAAACCGATTCTCGTTTCATCAAGTGTTGTTTGCTCTTAATTTGGTATGCATTATTGATTATTTTCCTTATTATGAATTGATAATTGTTAACTGATATATTTTACTTAATAATTATTAGTAGAAGCTGAATGAATCCACACTATGTCTCAAAAATGAAGCAAATCCAGAAAATCCATATGAGTGTAGAAGGATAAAAAAATTTATAGTATTTCATAGGTATTTTCCTATCAGAAATAAGCTAAAAACTGCATTGCATTTTTTGTAAAGATTGAGAGAGAGAGAGTATATGTTTATTGTTTCTAAGAGAATTCTCTTATTAACAAACACAATAATGTTTATACAAAATAGGCAGTTATACATAAATAAATTAAAATATTTTGAATTGTCATATATAAATAACAATGTCGAATTCGTCTTATTGTATGATACATTCAATAAAAGAGAGATACAATTGCAATAGTCAATAGTCTGCTGAATCCAATATATGAATCATTGATTTTCCAAGATAACAGAATTTGATTGTCAGAATGATGCCTGAAGCAGGATGGATCAATAAAATTAGTTGTATTAAGTTAAATTAAATTAAAAGACAGCTGTACCACAGAGTTAAAATTGGTGTTCATTTTATATGAATAAACTGTCATAAAATGTAGGAATGATCATAGTCACAGAAAAACGAATTTTTACAAAAAGAGGAAAATAATCTGGAAAATCAAAAAAATCACGCTGTCTAAAATAGCAGCTGTTGGAAGATTTCTTAACTGATATTTATTCAAATCTTTTTAGTTAATCCTTAAATATTGATGATTGCACAACATAAACAGACACCAAATTTCATTATACTTGAAGCATAGGTTAAGAAACTTGCAAGCTCTTTTAAATTATCTAATTTCAACATTCATTGTTAGATTTGTATCTTTTGTTCAAAACATTGCTTATATATTCGGCATCAGGCCTATCAAGGGTTTTTCATTGATCTGAGTTCTTGTGGAATAAATTGATCATTATAGAAACAAATTATCAAACAATTGAATTTCATAATTTTACTACATGGACCAAAATAATAATTTAATTTTAAAGAATATTTTATCTCTATATCTCTCAATTTAAAAGGTCATGTTCAGAATTTTATAAGCAATTTAAAGTAAATGAATCAATTTGACTAAATCTTACCGTTGCTTGTCATAGGCTTGAAATCTATAATGCTGTTGTCTTGATTTGTGTCGGGGGGCGGCTGGAAGGATTTCCACTGAGGATTCGTGGACATGTTTTCAGTTCGGTACAATGATTTATCTTCTTCGCACTTCTTCTTATCGTTTCTTAAGTGTAGTGAATATCACAGAATGGTTAATCAGTATTTTTAGAACAAATACCACACAGAGTCAATTATGGCAGCCGATACCGAGCAATTATTCAAAAAAATTACCACTTCGAAAATTATTCGATACGCAATATACAATACATGCAACTGGCATGAACAAGTTCACAATATTTCATAAAGAAAAACAATCCAATAATAAAATAAATTACAATCCAGTCACTCAAAATTTGTATGAACGAATGAAAAAATTAAATAAAAATCCTCAGATGTCTTCAATGCGTGCTGGGTGCGTATTGTGCTGTATGCTCATAATTTTTGTCAAGGCCAGTGGTTGCGCAGGATACTGGTTACTTCGAATTTTCTATGCTAAATTTTGAGGTTGTTAGTTACACAAGCTGAAACAGTACAAAAATTCAATAATTAATAATAAAATTAAGTACCCAGTATATTATTTCAATATTATAATTTAACTTTAAAATAAGTGGATGACACTACTTAACCGAAGGACATTAACTAATAATGAAAAATGGATTTATAAATTCAATCTTCTCGCATGAACCTATGCAAAAGGTATTTTCGTCAGCAAGTCTCCAACAGAAACCAAATACTGTCCCCTTGGACCATTGAAATATCTGTATTAAATTCTTGGTAAAGTTTTCTACAAGATTTATTTTGCAATGTCCTCTAAATCGTATAGCAAAATTTATGTTTTAATTCGTAAGTTTGGAATTCCTAAGAAAAATACTAAAGTATACAACTCCATCTCTAGATTTCAAAAATCAATCCTACTATTCTTTCGACTTCAATGTGAATTCAAAAACATTTTACAATGAGTGGACGATACTACTTTCGTCCATAAACCATGTTCAAGAGGTGAAAGTTATGAACTGAGCTAGTAAGAGAGAGAAACAAACAAGTATTAATTACTCCAGGATAATAATGGCACTAATGACCCCCCATTACTCGAGGAAGGCATTTCACCTGGATAATAATGGCGCTAATGACCCTAGTGGGGGCACTTAACACAGTGGACCAATCCCAAACCAGTGTACCGACACATAAATACTGGCTGAAAGAACCCAAAAAACCATTATTCAAGATTTATTTTTTATTTATATATTTGTTTATACTGCATACAAACAGATAAACCTTTTACATGTATACAGTTTGGATATATAAATAGTGTAAATAATATAAATATAAATAAAATCAACATTATGAAATTAGACATAAGAAATTCAAATAGATTTTAAACAAAACTAGAAAATAGATTATAGTTCTCAAATAAAGAAATATCTCATTTCAAGAAGTCAAGAAGTAAAAATTTAAATAAATAAACCTTAGTCTCTTAAGATTGCTAGTACTTCAGTTTTCTTCTTATTGAAGAGATATTATGGCATTACTACTGTTTTGCATCAACCTATTTAGGTTTGATTTTCATAGCCAACTTTGTTCGATTGAATAATCAACTGTACCTACGCCATTACCAAGTGATTTTTTATTTTGAAAAACAATCTTATCACAAATTTGAAGGTATTTCTTTACAAAATTTCGGAAAACCAGAAAAAATATAAAGATATACAGAAAATTATTATACAGTTTCATTTATAAAAATAAAGGTTGGGGTCACTACCGGTTAAGTGGTGAATTTTCATTAGTGGTGTCAAAATATGGGTATTCAAGTACTGACGACAAACCAAGTATGAAACCTGTATCTTGAAAACTATAGAAACATTGGGGGGCGTACATCACCTCGTGGACACCCTGTAGAGTCATATTATTGTAACAAATGAAAAAAATACTTGAAAATATAGTCACAAGTTGATAAACACTACAGAGTTTAAAAAGTGTTGAGATAAAATGAATCAACTGAATTTTTGTGTTACAGAACCCTGAACCCATACATTTCTGACTTGAGATTGATAGATATTTTTTCATTTTTGTTTGAGTTGGTGAATAGTTATTGATTTTTTTTACTTTCTTAACTTAAATAACTGAATAATTTGACAATGACTTGGGATTTGAAGTGGGATGTTCCTATTTTGTCTGGTAGTGTAACCAGGTTCGGGAGTTGTTTTTAAATTTACTCTATCGATGAGACAAGCTGTCTCCACAATGAGTATGCTAAACAATGTCAGTATCTTGTTTGCAGGGGTTTGCAATGTTTGCTTGGCTCTGTGTTGCACATGTACCTCATTGCTCTTTATTGAAGAATCAACACATAATTCAAAAGGTGATGGCTAGACAATCCCTAAAAAGCTATTCCATACCTGAGATGAGATTCTATCATAGAAAAATAAGCCATCCTCCCATCTTGAAATTGAACTAGCTGCAGTTCTCACCACATAAGCACCCTGATGCAAGTTGTTTTGTTAAGGCAGTCTCATGATCTTGGAACCTTAATTTAGAATTGGTCTTAGATTGGATGATCAGTGTTTCCAGATAGTCAGGATGGTCAAATTTAAAAGTGAAAAGGTTTGTTCTTGCTATATTGGAGCACATAACAGTGAATTCAAACCTATTCTCTCACAAGGCCAAATTGTTGTGTATATTATTTTGCAAAACCTCAGTGTTTTTTTCACGCCAAAGGAGTGTAGTGTCATCAGCAAAGAGTGTGAAAAAACAAATTTACAAATTAAATTGTACTTAATTGAACAAAGTTTCTGAATTACTTTGTTGGCATTTTTCAATAGGTATATTCTCAAATGGAGAAAATACCTAATGAATTTTATAATAGTATCTAGGTAAGTAGGTATGTTTTGATAAAACTGATGTACCTACCTATATTCAGGCCTATTATGTAAAATTATATTTAACAAAATAAAAGTATTTAGATTCAAGATTATTGCAAAAAATGTCAGATGTGTTTCTTTTAGGTTACAGACCTAATGAAGTTATGAAAAAAAGTCCTCAAATAAAAACACCGAGAATTTCTTTGAAAATAAAAAAAATAATCAGAAAATTAGATAAAATACATTCATCCTGCATAAAACAGAAACTAGATCAGAGGAAACATGTGCATATGATTCGAGACACAGGACGAGGTAGAACAACGGTCATATTATTGATTAATTTACGATGGACTAAAACCAATTCTGAATTTTACGATGGTAAGGACCTTCAAGAAGTGATTCAAAACAGAAACTGACCATTTCCTTCTAGCATTTTTATTAAACAGGGCCTTTACTGCGTAGATTCCGCCACAGGAAAAAATAATTAAAAAAGGGTTAACAAATTATTTTTATCAAATACTACACTTATATTAAAATCTAGAAGATAAATATATGTTTTAAATATACGTTATATTTCGAAAGATTGTTCTACGTTTTCTTAAAACAGATTCTGTTGTGTTTTTTCTATAATTTTAGAAAATATAAACTCACCACGACACAGCACAGCACTGACGACATGCCGCCATGTTGAATGTCAACAGTCAACATGCTGAATTTGAGTTGAGAAAAACAAAAACTGTCAAAAAAATATTACGTTCTACCAAGCCTGTGTTTTTAGGCAATTGTGATAATTCTGTGTTGTGGTATCGTATATGTTCGGAGTTGGGGTATGTGTGATATTTTTGAGATAAATAAAAACACCAGAAATTTTTAGTTAAAATGCCCAAAAAAAGTCAGGAATTTGACGTAAAGACTTCAGACAACACGTTTAATTATAATGGTAATTGGGGCCTTCTATTTGCAGCTTGAAAATGTCCCCAATATTTGATAGTTTTGTACAAATAACCTGTGATTACACATGTTCTATTTTTATTTTTGACTCAGTTTGAAGTTTGAAAAGGTTCGGGATTTTTTCAATTATCCAAGTGTGTTCCATCGTTATGGAAGCTATATTTCATGAAAAGGTCAGTCATCATTACTTTGTAGTTTATTTGCCATGAATAATTATACGTTAATTTCAGCAAGAGGGCTCCTTGTGTGCCCAACACTGTTTGAACTCACTCTTACAAGGACCATATTTCACCGCTGTAGATCTGAGTTCTTTAGCTCAGAAATTAGATGAAGAGGAGAGACGAAGAATGGCTGAATGTGGAGAGGAGAGTGAAGAATATCGCAAGTTCTTGCAACAGCCCTCTGGTAACATGGACGATAGCGGATATTTTTCTGTACAAGTAATAAGTAGTGCCCTTCAAGTCTGGGGATTAGAATTAGTGCCTTATTCTAGTTCAGACAAAAGAATCAGCATGAATGACCCAAGTCAGATGTACGCCTTTATATGTAATTATAGAGACCATTGGTTGACTATTCGAAAAATCGGAAAACAGTGGTTTAATCTCAATTCTCTCTTATCAAAACCAGAATTGATATCAGACACATATTTGGCTTTGTTTTTGGCGCAATTAACGAATGATGGTTATTCGATATTTGCTGTTCTTGGAGACCTTCCAGAATGCACTGCCGATGAAATTCTTAGATACAATCCAGTTTGCCTAGTTCCTAAACCTAGTTTGAAGGCTGCTGTATCTAATGAGAGTGACCCTGATATTCAAGCAGCGCTTCAGCTCAGCCTTAGAGATGAACAAGAAAGCTTCAGTCCTGAAAACGAAGATAGAGAGTTGCAGGAAGCCCTGAGGCTGAGTATGCAAAATTTTAACAGTAGTCCTGAAGAGGACGATGAAGAAACTTTATTACGTAAAGCTATTAATATGAGTTTACAGTGTTAGTGATTAATTATTTTAAACGAACTTGTATATAGTAGTGGTTATTTTTTGTTAATATTTGGTAGTGTGAGAGATTTTATAAATTAACTTCATGACCAAGACATACTGGATGTTATATCATTCGACACCAAAAAAACCCATTCTTGTAGATGTTGATTCCAAAAAGAAATATGAAAAAAATGCAGCCTAATTGGGAAAGAGGTCACTGTAGAACATTTTTTTGCAGAATGAAACACATATACATTCATAATAAAATTGACAAACTCTGTAGGCTGATTCTTTGAAAATTCATATAAATAAATTCCTTCCATTGCTTTTACATTGACATAGAATTGAAATCGCCAAAAATATACCAGAGTGAAACTGGCAAGATGAAATTTCTAGCAAGACGAATGGCACTATGCTTTGATAAAGTCAAGCAATGTATCTCATATATCCCATATATGACTTTGCCGGGGAGATAAAAACCTATCTTATCTTCAAAGCAGTTCAATCAATAGCTAGAAACCCGTGTATTTCTTAAAATAATTAAAAAAAATTCTTTATTATTTTTTGGGGATTTTTTCAAGTATTGAATACATTGAATGTGAATATTGATTTTGGCGCATTCATTTGACTCCCCAAACCCTCTGAAATGAAGAAAAAATGTTTTTGTGACTCTACATAATTTTTTTGGGTATTTTTTCACGAAAAATTTCGAGAAATGAAGTGTTGAATACGTTGAATGTGAATGTTGATTTTTTTCGCATTCATTTAACCCCTTCCCTCCACCCAAGAAATAATAATAACAATTTAATTTATGCACTAAAAATGCCATATGTCAGGGTGTTTTGTCATTTATTTAATTAGGTAACCCCTAATATACATACAAGGCAAAAAACAATATACAGAAATATAAATAAATACAGAATAAAATGATTACTATAACATCAATGAGAATACAATTTGAAGAAAAAAAAATAATATAGATACATGTGGAATACAAAATAAATTTAGAATACAAAGAATTGAAAACAGTAGGATCACAATTACAGGAAATGTAAGTATAATACAGACAATTGGAATGAAATGTTTAATAGATACCAAATTTTAATGAATACACCAAAAAGTGCAAACATATATGTATACTAATATAGAATTATCATACGAGATATAACAAATTCTTATAATGGTTCGAAAACCAAATTTGCAGACATATAGTTACCTATTCTGGATATATTCCCTCAATTTGGCTTTGTACTGAATCAGTGAGGCAAATACCATAACAGAATCTGGTAATTTATTGAACTCCAAGAAACCTCTGAAAAATAGTGAATTCATCGTACTACGATAGGAAGTGCTAGGAACATATATGTCATTTTTGCCACATGTGTTGTACTTATGAATATCCTTATTAAATGTTAAGTACTTCTGAAAGTAATCTGGTAATAAATTATTTACTATTTTGAATATGAAGATCATAGTGAAATAAAATAATCTATTTTGCACTGAGAACCAATTGAGAGTTGTTAACATTGATCTTATAGGGGTGAGGCGATTTGTTTTCAATATTATTCTCATTCCACGATTTTGAAGCTTCTGGAGTATATTTAACTTATTGAGATTAAACATGTATACAATGGATGAGCAATAATCAAAATGGAGCTGAATGATTGAATTATACACAGTGATTTTAGTCTCAGTTGATAAATGTTGAGATACCCGAGAAAGGAAAAAAAGTTTTTTTCGAATTTTTTTTATACATCTAATCAAAATGACTATTGAAGTTCATTACATTATCTAGAAGGAATCCTAGGTATTTAACGTTTAAGACAATTTGTATATTTTCATTATTTATGTTCAAACGGACATTCTCAATATCGAGATTATCATACTTATATTTTGTTGTGAAGACCATCGCCTGTGTTTTGGTTACATTAAGTTTCAGTTTATTTAGGCTCAGATATTGACAACAAAACTGTGTTCATTCTTTTAATTGCTTTTTCAAAATTTAAATCACTACATGCAATTAAGGTGTCATCAGCAAAAAGATTAATAAATTCACATTCAACAAAAAGATTTAGATCATTCAGATACAAAATAAAAAGTAGGGGGCCCAAAACACTTCCCTGAGGAATACCTACATCATTGATCACATCGGAAGATATTTGTTCTTTAAAACGTACCCGTTGCTTACGGTTTGTAAGGTAGTCATTTAGCCAATCATGTACAATGCCACCAATACCATATTGTTTAAGTTTTGATGACAATATTTTCCTGTCAATTGTCTCGAAGGCTCTCTTCAGGTCGAGGAAAACAGCTACAACAAATTTATTGTTATCTAATTGGGTTTTAATAAAGCATAGCGTAAGTTGTAGTGCTGATTCACACGAATACTTTTTTCTAAACCCAGATTGGTTATTCATTAATATTGCATTTTCTGAAACGTGATGCAGTAGTTGTTCATAAATAGTTATTTCTAGAAGTTTTTCTATTGGTGGCAAAGTATTAATTGGGCGGAATTCTTCTGCTTTAATGGTATGTGAAACTTTTTGGATGGGTATGATGGTACTAATTTTTAGACTCGGTGGAATTTTACCTGTAGTTAGAGACGTATTTATAAAATTCAGGATTACGTGGCCAATGGTTTCAAAGACTTCCTTCAACATTTTGCAATTCAATGTTTCATATAGAGGTAACTTATTGTTCAAGCTACCAACTATTTCGCATAGATCCTGCATAGACAGTAACACAAAATTATTAAAATTCAAGTATAAGTTATGGTTTGAATTACTCCAAGTTTCAGCATTACTTATACTCTGTACGATATCTTGAATACTTCCAATAAAATATTCATTAAAACTGTGTGCTACTGTCTTTCAAAACTGTTTGTCCAGTAGCAGATACAAAATATTTGGTGGGATGTCCTGATTATTATTATTCACTATTCTTTTTAACGTTTTCCACATTTCTCTGGGATTATTTTTGTACCTGTCTATCTTACAGTGAAAAAAGTTTGCCCTAACTTTTCCAGCGACAAAACGGAACATTACTTTTGAAAGCATGACAACCACAATTATTGTAAACATATTTTTGATGACGTTATGTCACATATTCATTAAATTGCCTTACCGAATTACACTCTAGCTTACACTCTAAACCGACAGATTTCATGCCAGTTAGGTACGACTTCAAAGATGGATGAAAGGGTTGGAGTGGGAGTTATAGGACCAAATTTCAGGCTCTCAAAACCCCTTGGTAACACCCCAACTATCTTCCAAGCAGAAGTACATGCTATAGAGTTATGTGTCCAGGAATGCCTTGAAAGTGGCACTTGAAAGGCAGAATATACTATCAGATAGCCAAGCAGCACTAAAAGCTCTGAGGTCATACACCGGTAAGTCTAAGCTAACTGGGGACTGTAAAAAATCCCTGAGACAACTGGGCAACATTCAGGTCACCCTGATGTGAGTGCCAGGTCACAGAGGAATTATAGGTAACGAAGAAGCAGATTGCCTTGCCAAAGAAGGGTCAAACACACAATTTCCTGGCCCAGAACCCTTCTGTGGACTCTCCAAAGCAGTTTTTTTCGTTGAATTATTATGTAACAAAATTCTCATTACTACATGTCAAGTTTACTTCGACAAAAAAAAGCTCTCGTGTAATTATAAGTGATGAAAAATATGTTTCTGACTTTGATTGCCACCTTGCTGGGTTTTTTTTTTGAAGAAAATTAAGAAAAATTATGTTTTGAATACGTCTTCACATTCATCTGACTCCCCCATCACTCTAGAAATAACGAAAAAAAATGTTCCAGTCTCTCCCTGTCAATTGAATTTTTTCCATGAAAAATATTGAGAAATGAAGTGTTGACTCAATCAATCAATTTATTCATCCTGTGGAACTTACAAAAGTTATAGGGCAAATCAAGTTGTAGAATTTAAGTATCAGTATATAAATGTAGGTGATAAACAATTAATTAAAAATGTATATCAAATAAAACAAAACATACAAAGCCATTACAAATAACAGTACTAGACATTAGGGATCGACCGGTACCGATATTTATATCGGCCTCATTGACCGATATCAGAAGCCGATAGACCGATAAATTTTTTTATAAAAAAAATGTAATTTGCAAAATAACTGAAAAACGTATATTTTATGTTAACAAGTTTTTGCTACATACCTACACCTTGGCAAATCTAGCTCTGAATGTGAAATCGCCATGCCTATCGATGCGCGGTAGTAGAAGGAATCAGTTCAGTTCGTTAAATAAATATGAGTTACAAATGGTGTATCTGTCGCATCTCAAAATGCACTGTGAAGTTAAATGATTTTTGGATTACTGAATGTACAATTATACTACCTTGTGTTGGCCGTTTTTCTTTTGCCACCCAATGAAACAGACTTTTGGCAGATTCTGCAAATTGCACTTTCGTTTTTCCTATCGTTTTTCAAAAATGATATAGAGAGACAGAAACATTTTTTTCGTTATTTCAGAGGGGTCGGGGGAGTCAAATGAATGCGACAAAATCAACATTCATATTCAACGTATTCAACACTTCGTTTCTCTGTATTTTTCGTGAAAAAATCCCCAAAAAATGATAGTCAGAAATTTTGTTGTCATTATTTCTCTCCATTCACTTTCATTAGTTCAAGAAATATACGGTTTCCTATCTCCTATCTATTGATTATTTATATAGTACTTTGAAGATAAGATAGGTGTTCATCTCCCCAGCAAAGTCATATGAAAATATTTCACCAACACAGACGAAAATAAACGTAATAAAATGAAAATCCATATGCTGCCGCATACGAAGGGCGACTTTATCGAAGCGTAGCGCCATTCGTCCTGCTAGAAATTTCGTCTTGCCAGTTTCACTCCGGTCAAAAAAATATGTTTGTGAGGTGTTCTTGAATAAAGATGTGTTTCATTTTATTATTATATTGATATGATGAAATTATTACCATCTATATGATTGAGTTTGTTTTGATAGAAACAAGATAGATATAGATCTTTTTATTTAAAATAGAAAGTCTATATAGGTATAACGAGAGTGAAGTTATCCACATCCACAAAATATCACTGAGAAAAGAATAATGAAAATTTATATTTCTATGGTGGAGGCTTATCTCTAATCTCTATCATTGAAAATGGCTTTTCCGGCGGTCAAATCAGTAAAAAAACATGGTGCCTCGGTTTTTCAGACAGCCTTAAGGGGAAGAAATGGTGTTTAGAATAAAAAAAAAAAATTATTCGAGAAGTTGACTGTACACGATTTATTTTCAAATATGTTGTTTGCCGTGGTCGAATTGACTAGAGAAATGGGGTGTCTGAGTTTGTCAGGACGTCTAAGGGGGTGAAAATGGGGTTAAAAACTTGAAGAAAATTATAATTCGGAAAATTAATTGACTTTGAACACCTTCCAAAATGGGGTGCCTGAGTTTGTCGATCATCAGGCCATCTAAGGGGGTGGAAAAAAGGTCGATATAGAAAATGTATTATCTCTGTTAGCACGCATTGTACTTGAATTGTGTAAGCGGAAAATTGATTGAACGATCAAATTTGATGAGAAAGGCCGTCTAAGGGGGTGGAAAATGGACCTGTGTGAAAACAGCAACCAAAAGATAGCAACTAATTTTCCGATGATTGCCGATCGGTCAGTGGTGTCGGACTGACAATTTATTTGTATCTCAATCAAAATTGATTCATTTCGTTATCACTGATGGGAAAAAATATATTCTGTTGAGAAAAATTCTTGCAACACTTGTAGTGGGGGTGGATTACACCATTAAAAAAAACGATTCGAGGGATTAAACCAGAAACTGTCCCAACCAAAGTGGGTTCATATTAATACTATGGTTGCAGAGAATCATTTCCTGTTGAAAAAAGTTCTTGCATCACTTGCAGAGGACATTTAAAAAAAAAGTCCCAACCAAAGTGTTGTATCCGTAGTAATGATATAAACCCACTTTGGTTGGGACAGTTTCTGGTTTAATTCCTCAAATCGATTTTTTTTGAAATGGGGTACTTCACCCCCTGTGCAAGTGTTGCAAGAATTTTTTCCAACAGGAAATATTTCTCCCCACCAGTAATAACGGAATGAACCAATTTTGATTGAGACAGTTTCTGGTTTAATCCCCAAAATCACATTTTTTTGAAATAGGGTTGTTTTTCCAACCCCTCTGCAAGTGTTGCAAGATTTGTTTCCAACAGAAAATGATTCTCTGCACCTATAGTAATGATATGAGCCCACTTTGGCTTGGACAGTTTCTGGTTTAATACCTCAAATCGATTTTTTAAGGGGTTCTCCACCCCCTCTACATGTGTTTCAAGAACTTCTTTCAATAGGAAATGATTCTCTGCACCCATAGTAATGATATAAACCCACTTTGGTTGGGACAGTTTCTGGTTTAATCCCTCGAATCGATTTTTTTGAAATAGGGTACTTCACCCCCTCTGCAAGTGTTACAAGAATTTTTTCCAACAGGAAATATTTCTCCCAGTAATAACGGTATGAAGCAATTTTGATTGAGACAATTTCTGGTTTAATCCCTAAAATCACATTTTTTTGAAGTGGGGTTGTTTTTCCATCCCCTCTGCAAGTGTTGCAAGATTTGTTTCCAACAGGAAATGATTCTCTGCAACCATAGTAATGATATGATCCCTTTTTGGGTGAGATAGTTTCTGGTTTAATCCCTGAAATCGCATTTTTTCGAAAAGTGGTTGGTACTCATCCACTCTCTCAAGTGCTGCAAAACTTTTTCTCGAAATGAAATTCCCTGCTCCGAGAGAATTAAACAAATCCCGTTTTGGTTGACGTTTCGATCTCAAATTCATGTTTTCCATCATTCTTATTCATGAATTACCATTCCTCATTCAATAGTTTCTTTCATTACAATATCCAATAGACTTTTTTTTAATTATATTGGAAATGATTATGCGCAGAACCCCAAATAAATTGTCAGTCCGACGCCACTGACCGATCGGCAATCTTCGGAAAATTAGTTGCTATCT
The DNA here is from genome assembly GCA_958298965.1 of Chrysolina haemoptera. Classification (NCBI taxonomy): domain Eukaryota; kingdom Metazoa; phylum Arthropoda; class Insecta; order Coleoptera; family Chrysomelidae; genus Chrysolina; species Chrysolina haemoptera. Next base: position 21,891,325 of record OY282587.1, on the reverse strand, counting down.
TTTGGTTCGTTCACACAAGTGGACATGTTGACGGGAAGAATTATACAATAAACATGTTTTAAAGTGTAAAATTTACACAAATATATGAAGTTTCGGCCTCAAAGCATTTCTTTTTGTATTATCAGAATGGAAAATATGTAGTGTTCAGGTAGTAAGAAAAATTACAGTCTAGAAGTGTGGCTTTCAAATAACGCAGAATAGGTATTCAAAATGAAAAAATCCATGCAATTATACTGAACAAACGTACTTCTGGCGCACTTCCGGCAAATAAAGAAGTAGACATTGCAGAGTTGAAAAATATACGAAAAATGTAGATGAATTGTCTCTTCAAAATCAATAGTCCGGGAAATATTTGACAAAAAATCGGAAAAATCGATATATCTCCAGAACCAATGAAAAATTAGGAATTATTTTTTGTCAAAAATACCTCTCAACGAACTCTACCGACTCTCCAAATTTGGTTCCTCCGAATTCATTAACAGAGCAAGAAAAAAATAAAATAAAAAAAAGGCTGGACTTATAGAAATAAATTTTATAAAAACACCAAAATCTCAAAAACTAAAGATATGGAAAAGTGTGTACGAATAATTTCATTGTACTCCATTAGTACTACATAGTATTAGTATTAGTAGTATTCCGCCAATAAACTTACAGACGTTTTCAGTTCTCATTCCAAAATGTGCCAAGCCAACAGAAGTTTGCATTAATATCCTTTCCATGTTTTTGTTCTAACCACTTCTTGAAATTGTGCGTTCTTAACCTTAATCTTTGGTTCTTATCAATATTTCAACTTTTCTCAAATTTATATCTCCAAACGTCATCAAGCCATTCAATCCTCAAATTCCCGAAGTCACCCGACGAGTACTTTGTGGTCGATTCAATCTAGATTTCTAGATTCAATCTAATCCTTGATCGTGAATCGTTTCGTGATCAGTCGAGAGTTCGGAATCCGGGGGCGGAATGGGCAGTACTCCATCTGTCATCCGTCGATCTGTCTCATCATTATCATTCGATTATCAGAGCCATATTTTCTCGAAAGATAATTTTGAAATAATTTCGAAACGTGATTTTAATAAGTACGTCATCATTTTTGTTGTCGCAAAAGTGAATGTTTTCGAAAGAATACGTCATAACTTCAAAGTTGTTAAAGGTCGAACAATAAGTTTTTAAATTCATCGATGGATCCATTGATGAGCATTGCATCTTTATTCAACTAATGTAAAATGACAATGACAGCACGAGCACATTATCCAATGATGAATTTAAAAACTCGCCCATAACATAACCACATTGAATTCAAACTTATTATGCACATGATATTATAATTATTAACACAGCAGAAGGGTTTTCAAATAACACTTTTGATTAATGATTTGCAACAGTGTCATGAAGACGATGATGAATTCTTCAATTATGTGTTTTTATTTTGCAATCCCAGCCCAAGTAGTCCCATCAGGGATGAAGAGAACTCTGGTTTACAAATTTCACAGACTATAAATTTTCCATATACTTCCAGGTGTCAAAAAGTACATTCAGTAAACTCCTGACTGAAATAAATAATCTTGAATTAGGGAGGCCCAATTTAGAAACACCGTATAAGGGTGGCCTTCCATACCAGCTTTCAGCTTCAACTTCTTTCGGAAGAAGTGCTGCTATTTCTACATGACCATTTCTACAAGGGCAGAAAAACGCTACGCTTTACGTCAACTGTCAAATAATTTTTCTCTATTCTTAATTAATTTAATTGTCACTTTTTGGCAAAAACACCGAAGAATAGTTTAATAACACTTCCTAATTTATTTGGTTTGGGTTTTATGACTAATATAATTTTATTCGTTTCATTTATATGACTTATATGTCTATAAAAAGAGATGGCAACATATTCATAAACAAAGATAGTCAACGGCCGGTCTTTTCACCTCACAATAAAGTCAAAGAGTAGAGTTTAATCTTTGATAAAGTCTCTGATAACTATCTATCGGATAAACGTCACATGTTTACATATCCTTATCTAATAGATAGAGTTATCTGGAATTTATCTATAGATGAAAAGACCGGCCCTAAAAGTAAAACTTAAACCAACAAACAGCGGCATGACCTCGACGAAGCGGCGTCTACTTTTGAAGTACTCTGATTGCCTAGAGACAAGAAGCCAGTGGCAAAAAGCTGGTGTGGAAGGCCGGCTTAATGAAGGTGAAAATAAAGATGGTTTGTGGTGGAGAACCCATTTCCCAGAGTGGCAGCTGAATTGTCTACTGTTAATATGAGATTTTCCAGCTGGATTTGCACCATACCTTTCATTAACAATTTTTTTATTTCTCTTTGAACCCAACGTCGTCAACTGACGAGATGCTAAATGCCACTGGCGGCTTCAATTCAAGGTCATCAAAGTCGTGTTTTGCGCATGTGCGTGAACAGCTTGGCTGATGTAAATTTATGAAATTATATGAAGGTTAGAATTAGAATGAAAATTCGATGCGAGTGGGAACTGGGAAGTTCCCGAGCGCGAGAAACTACGAGCATAACGAATTTTCATTTTAATCGAGTAACAGACCACACTTTCTAAACTATCAAAAATTTTAAATATCAAATGAAAACGTTAACAAACTATTATTTTTGACACAATTCATATCCTGTCCTGACTCCTGCATGTGACACTGATGACAGTCAAAACATTATTATTGCTACATCAGCGAGAATGAGAATATTTTTCTATCTCTAGTAGAGGATCTAGAGATACCTATAATGAAATACAAATTGCATATGAACAGAGGTGTTGAAGAATACCTATTTCTTCAATCTCAAGAGAGGTAATGTTAGTATTTTGTTACCAAATTTGAATTCTGCGATGATCATGGAGAAAAATGCTTCTGGAACGAGATGTAATATTGCTGAATAGTTTCCAACAAACAATAATTCGTCAATAGGCATCCTATGTAACTGAATTATTGAAAATGTAAAATATGTAAAGGAAAGTGGTGTGAATAAATAATACATCAGTCTAATGGTATATTATTTTATTGAAATGTCTACTCATTATTTATGGACATAACACTGTACAAGTTACATTATACCTACCTAACTCTAAAATTAATTTAAGATGCAAAATATGCATGGTCATTGTTGGAATTTTCTGAAATATATCTTTCTGGTTTCCCACACAATATATTACTGATAGCTTCTTTCTCTTTTTTAGTTGTTTTTTTTTTATTACTTTGACATTTCCTTTTTTTCTGGGTAGAAGAAAATCGTAACTGGGGCTCAATATTTTTATTAGGGGCCTCATTCTTTTCTTTTTCAAAAGTGCTATCAGTATTTGATGATTTTGGCAAATCAACCAAATTGTTTAAAACATTCAAGTGCATGTGAATTTCCAAAATAGTGGAATCGCTCAATTCGCTTACATTAGAATTCTGTAATTTTACAAAAATTTCATTTATTTTATTCATTAAATTACAATTTATTTTTTTATTTTCTGTTTGGATAGCTAATGCTGAGACTATGTTATCACCGCCTTCAACTGAGATATCAGACAGTTGATTTGGAAAATTTTCACTCTGGCAAATCTTTTGCGGTTGAATTTTCGTCATTACAATATAATGAATATGTTTACAAATTTTATATTTGGAAGTAAAATCAAAACAAGTACATGAATACATATGTATGCAAATTTGGCATTCAGAACAAGTTAAACAACAACATCTTGAATCAAAGAGTTTTTTAACTAAATATTTGTCTGACTCATTGCTTACTTCCCAGCTAGTTTCATCTTTCATTTCCACTAATAAATTACAATTCCTTGCCGATTGGTGCCTTTTAAAGATTTGTTGATGATAAATGGTATTCTTTCCTTTCACCAATTTTATCACCCTTTCTACACTTTTGTCTCTTACAAATTTTAATACCGTATGCAACCCTTTGTCTAATCTTTTAATTTTTTTACGATTTAGGTAAAAATATTTTATAGTCTTATGCATTGATTCCAGTCTCATATTGGTATTGATACCTGTGGATTTTCTAAAACAATATGCCCACTGCTCACAAATGTTCATATAGTTTTTTTCAAAATAATGGCCAAATTTATTGGTATCATTATCTTCTAACATTAAATTAACTGCAGACACAATTTTGGTTTTAAATTCCACCTCACATAATTCTTCCTGTAGCACTTTCAATAACTTGTAAACTTCTGCACGTTTCTCTTTATTATTAATTTTTGAGAGGTTTGTCTGCCAGGCTCTATCGACATGCCATGAACAAAATAGTCGATAAGTAACAGGTCCCATGATTCGAACCCAGGCATTATAAAAAGTTTCAGTAATATCTGACATAAAAGTTCTCGCATTAACTTTTCCCACTTTTTGCCGAATGCTTTCAAAAAACACTTCATAAATATGTGTGTCTTTCCTGTTGGAAAACATAAATGCAATGGGAAATCCTTGCCCAAATTCATCGATTACCATGACTGTGGTTAATTCAAAGTTATAGTTGTTCAAACCATGTGTTCCATCTATAGAAATAACATTGTTACCGAACTTATTAAGCATCATTTCTTGAAATTTATTCATTACTGCTAAGCAAAAGTCTGTTTCACACAAAACATCAGACACCTCATTCTGCCTTTTGTAGAATAATATGGGATTTTCATCTGGTAGCATCTCTTCACACTCCTGTACCCAAAGATCTAAAGATATTGCATCATTATTATGCCTTTTTCCATCTCTTGCATCAATCTTGTAACTGCGTTTGATATTGTCAACATCCTTGTGTGTTAACAAATCTATACGTTTTAAAGACTCGCCAATTTTATCTCTGGTTGAGTCAAGAATCCTGAATTGAAGGTTACTATCAATAAAACATTATTGGAAATTATTATACCTTACCTGGTTTTAGTTACTCCGCTTATTAATTTTGAGGCTATCATGCATTTATCGTCCCTAGAAATTCTTAAATGCTGTATATCAAGTTTGTGACCATAGTGTGTTTTTTGTAAGCAGACGATAAATTGTCCTCCATCATTGGTTAATTTTATGTAACTTGTACAAGCATAATTCAATTTACAACTTCCTTGGCTTTTCAAAAGGCGCTGTCTCTGTTGACAATTTTGCTTTCCTGTTTAAAATTATTTTACGTTATTAAGTTATAGATCTAATTCAATATATTATACCAACCTGTTTTTGTTCTGTTACAGTTATAGTAAGTTACGTCTCCTTTAGTGCTACTCCATTTCCTTGCTACAATATAATTACACTTATTCTCGAGTTCAACAGAAGTCTTCCATTTTTCAAATTCTGAAAATATCAAATACATAAATTAAAATATTTGGAAAATATTCAATAATTGTATATGCATTTATATAATTGAATAAAAGATATTTGTTTTATGATAAAAATTAAAAAAAAATCCACTCACAAAGTAAAACATACCTATATGTGTCCTCTTGAGATTTTGCAGTTATTTGAATAAGTTATTTTTAACTTAAATGACTGCAAAATCCCAACCCAAGACTATAGGTATTATACATATCAAGTTATCGATGGTCAACAGAATTAAACCATGCTATAATAGAAGACTTTATTCAGAGGACTTAACAAACTTTACCATATTTCTTCCAGAACACCATTTCTTCAAAATTAAAACTCATGTTGTGACTTTCCTTCAAGTGATTAATAAGACTTGCGTTCTGTGGATAAGAGAAATTGCAATTTGACTCTAAACATTTGTAATTCCAGACTGATTTGTCATAAGATACTGGATTTGCTTTTAAGTAATGCACATTTCGCATATGTATATTTAAATTAGATTGCTTGGAAAATATTTTTTCGCAAATTAAACACATGACAACCATTTTGTAAGTTGCATTAAAATCTTAAATACTGAATTCTCAAATCACTTATTACTTCAATTCAATATTCAAAATCGAATGACGAATGACAGATACAACTTGTCTTCTTTGTCTTATCCCTCTCTCCTGTGTGACCTTGAATTGAAGCCACCAGTGGCATTTAGCATCTCGTTTCAACTGAAAAATGACACCTGACGTGCGTCATAGTCTTTTGAAACATCCTCCCGATGTGATTTTGAAATACTTTCAATATTTGACAGTTGTGAGTGTTGTGACTGTGACGTCATGGTTCGAAATAATTCCATCAAGAAAAAAGAAAATAGTTTTCAAATTATTTGAAACACTTTCACGAGAAAATATGGCTCAGAACAATTTGATTATTATGCCCATCAGCCCATCACCCATCAACTATTTTTTAACATCTGAAAATTTCTGTGATGAATGAAGAATTTGATATTGTTTTTATGAAATGAAACAAAAATATAGGTTAGAATTCAGAATACCGCTATCTTACCGTTGTTCCTTGTACCAGTTGTACCCATAAAAAATTATCATTAATCTGTAATTAATGTTTCAAAGATCTTACAGGTTAGAAATTGTCAAGGTAAACTTCTTTGGTAATGAATTGCAGGAAAAACCATTACAAAGCTATGAGCTATGAGGTGAGAAACTTTAAGAATAAAGAATAATTACTTCAATACTATACAGCTAGTGAATAATAAACCACTGTGGTACTGAGTTATCCTAAGAAACTTCGTCATGGCCATCATTTCCAATAAATTATTTGTGATACTTCTACTAGTTATGGTAGATTCATCAATCAGTGCCATAGTGAAACAAATCAATGTAACTAATAGAACTACTTATGAACAAGGCTTATACTACCCTCAAGATGATGTGGAAATTTTAACTATAAAAAATTTCAATACCTCAATTTATGGTAGTGAACGAGCATGGATGGTAGAATTTTACAGTAACTGGTGTGGATACTGTCAGAGGGCTGCTCCAGTTTACAGAGCTTTTGCAACCAATGTGAAAGGTTGGAGCGATTTAGTTGGGATTGGAGCACTAGATTGTGCTGATGAAGACAATGCTCCTATTTGCTCATATTATGGAGTATCAAGATTTCCCACATTCAAATATTTTCATGAGAAGTTCATGGAAGATCCACAGAACTTGGGAATACAAATAGGAGCAGACTCCCATACAAATGTGAGTGAACATAGAAAAAATCTTGTTGAAATAATGGTGAAAGAACAATATGAAAGAAGAGGTAAAATTTTTCCTAATTTGAAACCATTCAATTACACAGATATTTCCAGAATATTTGTAACTGATTTTGGAAATCCAACTTATGGCTTTTTAATTATACAAGAACCTCATGATGATGTTGGTCCATCAATCACCATGGATTTCCATAACATCAAAGAAGTAGTGGTAAGATATACATATGTGAACGACACTAACCTCAATAAAGATCTCTTTCCTGCTTTATACGTGTTAGAAAAAGGAGGAATGTTACAGTTTTTGAGTATACCGTCAGCAGACAGACAGGGCTTTCAAATCAAAATTGGTCAATACCTGTTGTCAAAGAATGTTACTGTACCTGAATTTCATTTAGATTTGACCTCAAGCCAAAATAGTTCTGAGCCACATCCATCAAATATTTCACACAATGAGTTGGTTCTGAGAGAAAAAATCAAACAGATGGGAGATGTTGTTTTTCAAGTTGATCTTGAGACGGCTTTGCGTGAATCTTTGAAACAAGAGGTAGGCAGAGTGAAAGAAATTTCAGGGGAAAAACTTGAAGCCTTTAGAAGTTATATACAGATCTTGGAGAAATATTTTCCATTTGGAAAAAATGGGAAGAAACTAATGACTGAGATTAAAAATTATGTTTTTTCAAATAGAACTGTAGATGGCATTAAAATCAGTGAAATGGTGAAACGAGCTGAAAATCCTGGTGGAAATGTATTTTCTTCAGCCGAGCAATGGTTAGCATGCCGAGGTAGTTCTCCACATTCCCGTGGGTATCCTTGTGGTATGTGGAAACTGTTTCATTACCTAACAGTGAATGTTGCAAGTTGTGAAGCAATGAGAAATAATTCAAATCCTAAAGTTGTATTGGAAGCAATGCGTGGTTATGTCAAATACTTTTTTGGCTGTGAAGGTTGTAGCAACCATTTTCTAGAAATGGCAGAAAGACGTGGGATGGATAAAGTTGCTTCTTGGAATGAAAGTGTACTTTGGTTATGGAGTGCACATAATGAAGTCAACGAAAGATTATCTGGAGATGCTACTGAAGATCCTGAATATCCCAAAGTGCAGTTCCCGAAGAAAACCAATTGCCCTCAGTGTTACAAAGAAGATGATTCATTGAATGAATCTGAAATTTTATTATATCTGCAGACTATGTATAAGAATGAAAATATAAAATATATGGGTGCTGATCCGCAAGTTCTTCATTTGGATATGACGCCTAATTTTTCATCTTCCCAAAATCTGAAGATTTTTGGTGCAAGTAAGTATTTGTATTTTGCCTAATACTTCACTTTCAAATCCAAACTATCCATGGATTTATGTGATATAATCTTGCTGAAATTTTTCCAAATGGGACAATAGATTTTCAAAAATATGTTAACTGGATTCAATCTGTTTGCCTGCCTATCCGAAACAACTATTGGAAATTTTCTGCTTGGCCAGGGAAAACGTACTTAAGGTCTTGCACATCATTTCACATCCTCAATTTGCTGGCTGTTTCAATGTCAGATGTTCTTTGTTATAATTTTCATTTTTGTCTCTCATAAATGCTAATTGTAATTTGATATTTTGATGTGATTATTTGCATAACTTATTCATTTCTGATTGTTAGTTTACAACTATTTGTGTTTATTGTTTATTAGTGCTGAGTAAATGAGATTTTAGAGCAAAGTGAGAAATTGTTCATGGAGCAAATACACTATAATTCAACTTTTAAAATTCATGCTGGCAATGTTATTTTTATCAGTGCATAAAACTGATTGACCTTTGTATGAATGAACGCTTATCAATTTTGGTTTGGTTTAAGAAATATTATATCAAATTCAAACATTTTGACATTTTGACGTTATTGAATATTTGAAACTTCAAAATCGAAATAAATCAAAAAATGTATATCCATAGCAACGAGGCTGAGAGTGAAAACATACCATATGGCCTGTTATTAGTAGTATAATGTTGTTCTGATTGGTTGTATTTAATCACATGACCTCAGTCCAACTAATTTCATTTGATTTTCCCTTGAACAAAATATTTTCAAAATTATTACCTTTTAGAAATTAATAGTTATGACTCTGACGTCATCATTAAATGGTTTTCTTTATATGGGAGTTGATTTAATAATTTTGAATAATTTTGATAAAATATGAAATGAAAAAATTGGGAGAGCAATCGAGTATTATTTGGCAGGATAAATCAATGACAATATTTAAATGCATTCGTTCCAATAAAATTTCCTCAAAACAACAATTACGGTTGACATGACAGTCACTCACTAGGTGAAGTCAGGTTTTGAGGAACAGGCATTTTTATCGAGGGTAATAAGAGGTTTTTATTTAATCGTTTTTTTTTTTATTATTTTAAACGAAAACCTGGTTGCTTTGGTAATTGACGAGAGCAAATAACAATTTAAAATCACGACACCGAAGGTTTTCATCTAATGTTATTTGCTCGCGTCATATTACAAGCTACCAAGTTTGAGTGGAACAAAATTGAATGCCATATGTATCACGAACATTAAGCACTACCAATCTCAGACAATTGAATTGAAGTTGTCACTAAGCTCTTCCTCCAAACAATTGTCTTCGATCTGTAAAATGTGCTTACCGTTCTTGGTACTTAATATACTATTATTTCTATGGTAGTTGCTTTATCTAATGAAACTGGAATAATTTTTATTTTTCATTTTAGATGTTTACTTGGTCGTCGCAGGAGCTTTAGTTTTATTGACTTTGAGAGAACAATAATCAACAGATCAAAAGTATCAGGGAAATGGTTATGATGACAGCAATGATATTAACTTAATTAGGTCAATATTATATGAGTTATGATGCCTTTTCAGTAAAATATTTTAGACATACACTAACAAGATTATTAACTCTTATGTAATAGATATCAGTATTAAACTCTAAAGTACTTGAAATATATAAAATTTAAATATTTGGTTTTAACTTGTAATGTAGGTCATATCTTTAAAAAGTGTTGATTGCATGTGTAATTATTCCATTTGAATATGTTATTCAGCCAGTGATGCTAGATCATATTCAAACAATTACTCATATTAGCTTTCGTGATTTGCATTCTTTCATCGAACAAATTATTTTAATTTTACTAATTTATAAACATTCTTCATTTATATTTTGGTTTATTTTTATATAGAGTTTATATATAGGTTTTTCCCTCTTTATACAAGAGTGAGCATTTTCATTGGAACTCTTGGGCTGGAAAGATATTTTTATATGTATTTACAATTTTTTTATGTTATGTTTAGTATTGATATTGTGCATGCTACCTTGCATTCTTTGTAATATATGTTGATTTATGTAGTACCTACTACACTGACCTTTGTGATAACACATGACTTAATAAAATAACTCAATTTACAAATTGAACTCTGTCTAAAATTTTTTCCAATTCTTATTTTTTAAAAGGAAGTTGTTTTGAAGTGAAGGAAAATCATAAATCATTAGAAAAGCTCTATTGGATAATAGTATGGAAAGTTACCTTTCCGTATGAGTCAAGATCAAGATTTTTTCTACAAGTGCATCAATAGTATGATGTGAAACAAATGCAGAAAAGTGCTAATTTCTCACGAGTATGAAAACTAGAGAGAAATTTCATTTCTGTACGTGTTACATACTTTACTTTTCCTACAAAACACACTTTTTGATAAAAATTACACTAATAAATTAGTTACTTGAAGGTAAATAAATTCAGTGATTATGAACAAACTTATTCTCTTAGTTTTGGTGGAGTATTTTTAATTTCAGAACTTGTCACTATCGATTCTAGTTATTTTAATGTTTGACTTTTGTATGATTCTTGATCAGAATATTATGAAACTTTACAGAAAGCAACTTTCGGGCACAGAAATGTCACTTTTTGACACACTTAATTGTGAGAAATGGTCATGTTTGAGAATGTAAACCTATGCAGAAAAGCGTGATCTTACGAAGGCGTAGAAGGGCCACGGATTTTTCTTTTTTTCAATCCCGACTTCTATCTCGGGATCTCGAGATCCCCTTATCTAACTCGGGATCTCGAGATTCCGACTTCTAACTTGGGATCTCGAGTTCTTGACTTACATGTCTGACTTATAGTATGGTTCACAAGTACTATTTTGTCAAAAAGTTGACCTAGAACACCGAAAATTATGATTTTGGTTTCATTCAATTCGGAATGGAATCTAAGTAGAAAAATTGGGGCCGGCAAAAATTGTATCAATTAAGTAAACACTATAAGAACAGTTTGGCTTTTTGCAGAGATATTTTAAAAATTATTTGAGATAACCAAGATTTGAATAAAAGATTCTCAAAGAGCAGGACATTTTCTATAAAAAAATCTTCCCTCTTGGTATTGTACTGACAATATTTATAATTTCAATTCATACGTGAAACTTGGAATCAAAACGAGTAGTGGTCCTTACACGTGCATCGACCGATTCAGAAGCATGATGAAAAAAAATTACCATCAAATATAAAAATTAAGGAATACAAATATTTTTATACTATCTAAACACAGAAATGAACAATAATCCGTCAACAACAAATTTTTACCCCAATTTTTCTAATAACTGCTTTTGTTAATTAGTTAACGTTGGAACAATCAAGAAATTTCTATTTTCACTTTTTTGTTAACAATCTAATGCATCGAAAAATAAGAATCGTAAATTAGGCAATCAGATAAAATTGTTTTCCCAGTCATCCTCATTATGGTTCTTAACGATTATTAAAAAAAAATTAACTTCCATTGTTCAAATAACTGTAACTGTAATAAATTTGCATTGCTAATAGGATTAAAAAAATATTTGGCAATCTCATCCTTGATGAAAATAATGATTTATAAGAAAAAAATGTTTCTTAAAAAAAGGTATTGCTAAAAAACGCACTTGCTAATTAACAATAATTTTTTTTGGTAAATATTAATATTAGGGAACCATTTTTTTTATCATGATTTATAACGTTCTCCCATACTATATAAAAAAAATACTTTTCATTTGTATATTTAACAAACCATTTGTTATAAACAATATTTACGCTATATTTTTTCCTCAGCCCTGGAAGTCTTAGTCAGTATGTTGCTCTCATTGCTTCTTCATCTTTATTGAGTTCTTCTCGGAAGTAAGATTTTCCAAGTCCGCAGAATGGTTTTGGCCCGATCAGTGGCGTTGCTGCGCGTTTCTATGCCAGAGTGTCTGCTTGTTCATTGCCATCCACTCCGACGTGCCCCGGTACCCAGAGGAGGGTCACCTTGTTGTTCCTGCCTAGATCACCAAGTTTTTCTAGGCATTCCCAAACCTCCTTCGAGTTGATGTTAGAAGAACTCAACGCTTTGATGGCTTCTTGGCTATCGGAGAGGATCACAATTTCCTTGTTCCGCTATTTCCTGTTGCGGTTGAACTGAATGCACCTTTCTATAGCGTGAATTTCCGCTTGAAAAATACTGGGGAACTGGCCCATGGGTTTGGTGCGAGGCCCAAAGACTCCTGTTCCAGTTCCCTCGGGAGTTTTGGACCCGTCCGTGTACCATGTTATGGTATTCTTCCCCAGTGCTCGAATGGATTCTATGGTCCATTCTCGCTTGGTGTTTAGTTCCGTTCGAAAAAAATTCTCGAAACTAAATTTCCTGGTAATTTCGTCAGTTAGGAGATCGGCAAGGTGTGCACAGTCGGTGGGGGTTGAGCCATTTACACCGTGTGCTGTCCTTTTGAGTCTGACTTTAGTCAACCTGAGGTTTGCTTCCCAAGCAGTTCTCCTCACCATGATATGGAGAGGAGTGAGGTCCAGAATTACCTCTTTGCTGCTGTTGGAGTCGACCTCATTGCTCCTGTCATACAAAGACATGCTAGTCTTTGCACTTTCTCCAAGATCTTCTTTGTTGTGGTGAGCTCGGTTCTGCCGTGCCACACTACTGTCCCGTAGGTAATCATAGGTCTCACTATCATGGTGTACATCCATCGCAGTACTGATGGGTTACAGCCCCATGTTTTTCATGCAATGTTCCTGCACACCATCAGTGATGATTTTGTCTTATTAGCGATATTTTCTACACGTGTCTGTTCCATAGTAGTTTTGAGTCTAGGGTAAGTCCTAGATACTTCACATCTTGCTGCCATTCTAAGTCTGCTCCGTCGAGGCGAACAGTCCTTTGTTCTTCTGGTGAATGGCACTACTGCGGTTTTTGATGAGTTAATTGTCAACCCCACCGAGAGGAAACACCTTCTGGTTGTCTCTAGCTCTCTTTCTATGAGATCGCAGAGGGTTCCTTCGAATTTGCCTTTGGCCATAATGACTATGTGGTCCGCATATCCAAGGCAAGTGACTCCGTTTCCGGTCAGTGTTCCGAGTAGTTCGTCTACTACTTCAGCAGTTCTTGTAGCCAGCATTTGGCACATTCATCCGGATGTGGTTCTGTCCACTCCCTTATTCATTAGGGCCCTATTTATTGCTTCATGAGAGGTGTTGTCGAACATCCCCTCTATGTCTAAGAAGGCGCATACATCTATTCTTCTGAGTAACATTGGTCCTTGCTCTCTGCCCCTCGCCATAGTTTTGTGTAATCTGGCTGCTGCAGGGCTTGATGTGATTGTCTCATAAAAGCTCCTGAAGCTATTCCTCTTGGCTTTCCTTATTTCTTTATTATATTTTGTTAGCCTTTCGGTGTATCCCTGCCATTCTCCGTCCCGCTTGGCTTTGTTGAATAGCCAGCGGACTTCGGATCTCAGATTTGACAGGTGTTCGTTCCACCAAATGGCTCCACTGTGTGATTTCTTTTCTTTTATGGGGCAACTGGATTCGTATGCATCGATTATTGCCCCGTTTACCACCTCTAGGGTCTGCTCAAATTCGACGTGACTGTTGCCGTTGAACTTGATACATTTTAGATTGGTGGTGTATTTTTCCCAATCTGTGTTTCTAGGTTTTTTGGTGAAGGTTGTTTGTGTCACAAGCCCTTCCACGTTGAACATAATGAGTTCAGGACAGTTGCATTCACTAATAATTATCTTGAACAGCATTGTCAGATCTTGTTCTTCCTCCTAACTTCAAGAGGTGGAATATTTAAATAATGTTCCATTTGGCTGTACTCGCAAACAACTTGAACTTTGAAAGCTATTGTGTCTACGTATATCACCTTGTATATTGTTTATTTTTTCGTATTGTGTATTGTCTTGTTTAGAATGAAAAAGTTTGGAAGTGTCAGTAAAAAAGTAAAAACCTCTGTCTTGTCACTACTGATATTTTTCAACTAAAATACGATTAAAAACACTAAGTCAAAGTAGAAGTCGAGTACAAACGTACACAAAGAGTTTCAGAAAAGCCCTAGGATGTCGTCCAAGTCGCTACCACCAAAAATTCATCAAACAAGAAGTGAAAGAAAAACTAAAGTCATCCGCCATCTCGATTCACGTTTGAAGAGGAAAGCGAAAATTTGGAAAAGTTTTTTGAAGGAAGCTCTGAAGTATGTAAAGAAAATCCGTCAAATGAAAAGTCCGATGATAAGAAATCTTCACATATTTCTGTTGAAAATAAACTAGCCAAGTCTACTTCTATCATGTCTGTTCATAATACTTCTTCACACAAAACAAAAAGCAGCAGATTGTCCAGTACACTGCGAAGAAAACAGTTGGAACAAGTAAAGAGATTAGCAGAAATCCAATTGGAAATAAATAAAAAGGTCATTGAAAAGGAAACTTAATTGAAAAAAGCGGAGTTAGAAGAGAATTACCGATCTAGCCGTGCATCCAGTAGTAAAAATGAACTGAAAGTATATGATACTCAGTCAGTTATGTCAAATAAATCGTCTTTCGTCTAAAACTGGGTTAATACCGTAGATAATTTTCAACCACCAACACCAAATTCGACCCATGAAGACATGCATTTGAACAAATTTATGGCCCGCCAATCCATGTGCAAAGATCTTCCATTTTTTTCCGGGGAGCCAGGAGAATGGATGAATTTTATTACTCAGTTTAATGATTCAACACGCATCTGTGGATTCTCCAAAAGTGAAAATATTATTCGTCTGCAAAAAAGCCTGAGAGGTGCAGCAAAGGAGTCGGTGAGTGCCCTTCTAAGTTTCACTCAAGAAGTGGACGAAATCATAAAAACTCTCGAGAAAAGGTTCGGTAGACCTGAAATTATTATTCAGGATCTGATTGAGTCAGCTGTTAAAATTCCTGTGATCAGAGAAGACAAATTGGAAAATATTTTAGATTCTTTAAGTAAGTAAAAAATCTGGCTATCACTTTGAGAAGTTTGAAAGGTCAAGAACATTTGTCGAACCCGCAACTTTTGAATGATCTGGTGATCAAACTGACTTTTTCTCTAGAATGGAATGGGGACGAAAAATAGTCGATCTGAACCTGGAATACCTATGAATATAATCAATTTTTCCGAATGGCTGGAAGAAAATAGTGAAGCAGCTATGTATGTTACAAATCCGACCCAGGAACATGAAAAAAAAAAAAATTGTTTGTAATACCTCTCTGCATAACGAAAAACCTTTATTTAAGTGCAAATTCTGCAAGAAAGAGGGACGTAAAGTTGAGAAATGTAATAATTTCCAAAAATCGATGGGATTGGGTGAAAAAAATAAAGTCTGTTTCAGCTGTCTTCAATCACAAAATCATGCAGAATGAAAAAAACCTGCGGTACAAACGGGTGTACTTTCAAGCACCATCAACTTCTCCACAAAGAAGGCAGAAATACACCACAGCTAGGTCAGCTAGGACAAGATTCTCCTCAGCCAATACAACAGCAAGTCAGTTTCCAAAGTAATGGCACCGAGAAGACCGAAGTTCTCCTGAGAATCGCTTCAGTTGAAGTGAGTGGTCCAAAGGGGAAAGCATTTACTTACGCCCTCTTTGACGAAGGTTCTACCGTCACCATGATTGACGAATCTTTAGCTAACGAAATTGGTGCTGACGGTCCCATAGATCCATTACGAATCACGTGGACAAACTCCATGAAAAGCGAGGAGCAAGATTCGAAGAGAGTAACCTTTTGTATCAGAGGCAAACATGAAACAAATGATTATGTTATGTTCAACGTTCACACTGTCAAAACATTGTCTCTTCCTGTACAAAGTGTAAATATAAAAAACATTGGCAGAAGGTGGGACTATATAAATCAAGTAGATTTACCATCATTGGCTGAAGCAAAACCGCTCATTTTGATTGGACAAGATAATATAGATTTGATAATCGCAAGAGAACTCCACGAAGGAGGAAAAATTGTCCAATATTGTCGAAGTCCAAGTTAGGGTGGGTAGTCCATGGAAACATACAAAAATCATACCTGGGCCGAGTTGATGAATTTTCATTTTTCACCCATCAATACAATGAAGATCATTTCATTTCATTTAATTTCATTTATTTTCAGTCACGAAAGAATATACTATACAGTAACATGACTATACAATAAACTAATGTGATAATGTCAGAAGGTAGATAATTCGAAAAGACTAACCAATTTGGCAAAAAGAAAAGAAAGAACACGACATATAAATGTATAAATAAAAACAGAGATTTGAAAACAGATAGAAATGATCAGAAATCACTATAAAATTCCTCCAGCGAATAGTAGGTTTTCTTCAATAATAACTGTTTCATCTTCCTCTTGAACATATGAATGTTTCTCGAGTTTTGTACATCTTTAGGAAGAGTATTAAATAGTTTGCAACCATTATAAAAGAATGTTTCGATGGAAGCAATCTGTTTTTCATACGAGTTTCATAGGTATGTTCTACTATTTCAGATTCAAAATATGATTTATTTTTGAAAACAAAGCAGACAAAATCATAGATATAAATCGATATCATTGTGAGAATTGAGAGGCTCTTGAAGTGTTCTCTGCATGATTCTAGTGGTCCGATTTTTGACACGATACGGACTGCCCTTTTTTGTAACATGAAAATTCTATGAGCATCCGTGTAGTTCCCCCAGTGCATTATACCATACTTCAGGTTTGAGTGGAAACATCCAAAATATAAATGTTTGACAATATTCTTGCTACATTGTTGGGATGATATACAGAGTGCATAGCATATTTTAGAAAGTTTCGAGGCCAAATTATTGATATGTGTGTCCAATCTCAAGTTACAGTGGAGGGTGAGACCTAAAAGTTTTGTTGTGTCATAGCAAAAAATATAAGTGTTGTTCAGAGCAATAGTATTAGGAGTTTCAACCTGAGAATGACCAGTTCTAAAAGTAATCAATACTGATTTTTCATTATTGAGACATAGACAATTTTTCTCAACCCATTGGCTCACATTCTGATACACATGGTCTGCTTGGGTTATAACATCATCGATGTTATCGGACACAAAAAGAAAATTAGTATCGTCAGCATAAGCTACGAGTCGAGTAGTAGCATGACTCATCTGTTCTAGTAAATCATTGATATAAATGAGAAACAGAGTGGGCCCCAATATGGATCCTTGTGGTACTCCAACCCTAACTGGAATGAAATCAGAGACAACGCCATTGCATTTGACCTGTTGGTATCTATTCCCAAGATAAGAATCAAACCACTGAAGCGCAAGGCCCCTAATGCCATATCTCTGCAATTTGTATAGGAGAACTTCATGATTCACGCAATCAAAGGCCTTGGAGAAATCAATAAACAATCCTAACGCAACTTTTTTCTTGTCTAAAGCCCTAGTAATCTCATCAACAAACTCACACAGTGCTGTGTCGGTACTCTTATTCTTTAAAAAACCATGCTGGCAATCTGAAAGCATTTTATTTTCCATCAGGAATTTCAAAAGCATTTTATTCACGAGAGTCTCAATTACTTCCCCAAAGCTTGAGCATAAGGTTATGGCCCTGTAATTGGTGATTTGTTCCGTATTTCCTTTTTTATATAGCGGAATAACACTGGCTTGTTTCAATTTTGATGGAAAAACTCCCTGAGATATAGATAAGTTAACTTATGGGTAAGTGGTTCGTTAATTACTTCGCTTATTTTTTTTGTAAGTATTGCATTCGATTTTTCATCACAGCCTGATGAATTAGAGTTTTTCATGTTCTTTATTACGTCTTTAACCTCATAAGGTTGAGCTGGACCAAAGAACAATAAAGAAACATTGCTGTTTTGTATACTGCTATCTATGAAATCGTAGTCAATTGTTTTCGTGTTATCATTTGCAGAGGTAAAATGACCAGAAGTGAAGAAATTGTTGAACTCGTCGGCACAGTTTTCCATCCTAATTTTATTCCCATTTACATTGAGCTCAATACACTGATTTGACTTACTTTTCCGACCCGTGGTGATGTTAACTATGTCCCAGATAGCTTTGCCTTTATTATTCGACTCTGCTATTTTCTGGTCAAAGTATCTTTTTTTAATTTCGGACAATTTGTTTTGGTAAAGTTGATTGACCTCTCTGAACCTAGGTCTGTACTCTGAGTATTGTCTACTTAAATCTGCATATAGAGAGACTTCTTCTTTTAACCTTGCAAGTTCTGGCGTAATGGCACATTGATAATTTTTATTTACTTTTGGTATTTGCTTCTTCCAAGGAAAGGAATTTTCAAAGTGAAAATGTATAGTTTGCATGAACACTTCAAAAGCTTTCTCACAGTTACCTTCAATCAATACATCAGACCAGTCTTCCCGTGATAAGTAAAAAAGAAATGTGTCAATATTATTATCATTTATAGCTCTCCTGTTACATATTGAGTTTTCAAATTGAATAGATGTACTGAGAGATACAAACTGGGCAAAGTGATCCGACAAATTTGATTTGATCACTTTGTAGTCATCCACATCGGCATTATGGTTGACAATGATATGAGAGTTGAGGATTTTGGAGTTACTCTAGTTGGTTTATTTATCATTAGTTCTAAAGCAAATGACATTATAAGGTCTGAAAATGTGTATTTCAGGCTATATTCATTCAACATATCAATGTTGAAGTCGGCCCCCTATTATAATCCTTTTGTTGAGATTCGCTAGAATATGGAGGGCCTCATCAAATTTCGTGAAAAACAGATTGCTATCGCATTGAGGTGGACGATAGATACATAAAATAATAAAGTTATAGACTTCAATAGCACAACATTCAAATACATGTATACAAGATAAATTTTGAATACTATGCACAATCTTTGTTTGAAAGTCTGTTTTAGAAAAAATGGCAACACCACCATGTTTGTATACAGGGCGACAAAATGCAGAGCTAAGTTTATAATTTACAAATTTTATAGATTCCAGCTGTTCCTCAGATTGCCAATGTTCACTGAATAGTTATAAAATCAGGATTATTTTCGTCAAGAAATATTTGTAATGCTAAAATTTTATTGCTAATGCACTGAATGTTCTGATGGATAACTGAAATACTCCCACCCCTACTAAGTGGATGGTGTAGATTTTTCATGTCTCTATCTGTAGTTGCCACAGTCTTGGGTATAAAAAATTACCATTATTAGTTGGTTGCGTTAGCTCATAATTGGGAGATCCTGAACTTAGCGAACTATACTATTGACATCCTTCTCGGATTTTTTCTCATGCGACAACGGTGAATATTTATTGAAAATTTTTGGTGCAATATGTGCCATTTTACTACTCAAATCAGTGCAATTCAGTAGGTTTATGATTGATGTGGCTACTGCAAGTTTGTTTATTCGAGTCAGACTATTGTAGCAGTTTTTTCTCAAATAGTTGTTGACTTCTAGAAAATTACAGTTGTGTGGTTGGAGCATATGTAAATATTTTGCAGTGGAGATATTGTTTTCATAGACAATTTGATTGTAATATTTCTCCTGGAAGCTGTAGGGTTTAGATAATATTATCGTTTGTTTGTGTTTAGTACAATCCAAGAATTGTTTCAGCATATACTGATTTATATTATTTGGCCATAAAATAATAACATCATCTGGGGAGTAGTTACAAGACTCCCTCATTACTGTGGAGATTAATTCTTCGTCATTTGCACCTGGCTTTATACCAGACTGGATAGTGTCCCAGGTAGCAAGCGTACGTCATAATGACGTACTTAATTAGTGATTTCATGACGGTAGACGTCATCAACGCAATAATGACGTCTGCCAGAAGTCATTCAGTGGACGTTACTATGTCGTCTTTCACATGACGTCATTATGACGTAATTCTTTGGTCACTAATGTTACACAAAAAATAGAAGAACTTTTTAAATAAAAAATCCAACTAATTATATATGTCCCATAAAATGCTTTATAGCAGATATTTCTGAAAATTATTTCATTGAAGTGGCTAGTGATGATATATTTAAATTACCTGTACCTATATAGAGTCACTTTTAAAATAGCGTAAAATAACCATTGCCTTCATCCCGTGGCATAAAGGTACAAGTTTAATTTTATAATTTGCATATACAATCAATAGAGTACACACTAAATCATTATTTACCTAAAAACGTATAACTCAAAAGTGAATCAAATAAAAATACCAACATATGTAAAGAAATCAAATTGCTTATTATTTTTGTCATTTTGTATTTCCCGCGAAAGTCACCAGTTGTCCGACACCTACACTTCGCATCGGATTGGTTCGGATTAAGCAACATGGCCGTCGTCGATGCTTCCTTCTATGAACATGTGCAGTGGAATGTCGATGGTATTCGTTCTTTATGTCTATGTGTTTTGGTGTCACCATTATTCTCTGGTTGTCGGAAAATTTCATTATGCATAAATATAGAAGTGATAGTTTTGCAGAGTTCGGTAATAGTTACAGTGTTACAGTGGTTACAGTGTTCAAAGTGTTTTCAGCTGTAGAGTTCAAATAAACAATATGAAGGTGCCCTTATAGTCGTAAACTCTGAGTGGTTTACTTCACTAAAAAAGCTAAATATTTTGGCCGCCCTACAAAGAAAGACAATAAAGCTTATATTAAAAAGCGGTAAAACGAGAAGGATATATTTCCGATAAATAGACATTATATTCCATTAAAAAAATGTGTTTACACTAGAGGTATGTAATATATGTATTTTGATTTAATTAATTTTTGAATATTGTACTAGATGGTTAGTAATAATTGAATAAAAACTATAGTCATATTAAGTGCTATATAAACAGCATAATCCAGTGTGAAAAATTCAATGACATTTTTACTGACTTTTAGCAAGAAAAACTTATAGTAACTCTTCCGAATTAAGTACATATTTCAGAATGATCTGCATAATTAAGTTTTATAATAGTTTTTTACTGTATTACTTACTGAAACGAAATTGTTTTATGTTGTTATAAATAAAAATTCTTTCCATGATCACGAGTTTCTTAATCCTTTGCATCAAAAAAATTAACCACGACATTGACGTTTCCTAATCTACCTAGTTTGTATCAGTCATTGATCATCCAGTACACTGCCTTCTAATTTTTCTGTGTGATTGTGATTCTTTTCAAGAAAAATACGAATATCCCAACAGTTGCTACAAATATTGTGAAAAAACATTGCATTTTTTGCTTCATATCCCCAAATTATTAACTAAAAAAGTACGTCTCAATGACGATGTTTATAACGTTTGAGTGACGTCATATGTACGTCTTGTGTATTACCTAACAGGTCATATACAAGCTATATGTAACGTCAAAATGACGCCATATACTGACGTCATAATGACGCTGACATTTGACCGTCATTTAGACGTCCGAATGACGTCAACTCTGGGGTCAATATGACGTCTACCATGACCTATAAGATACGTCAATATGACGTACGCTTGCTGCCTGGGGTAATTTGAAGTACGATTTGATAGGTAGTATGCCAGATGTTTTCCATGTTTGCCAGCTACTATCCATATTTTAGGTTTAGAGCTGGTGTTAACACATTCCTGTTATCTACTGGCCGTCTTCTGTTTACATAATGATTAGATCGTTCTTTTACTTCAATATTATATTCATTATTATTACTATTTGTTTCTTTTGAAGTTTTATTATACATTTTATCATTGAGTTTTTCATATGTTTCATTTTCATTTGTCAGTTTGCATACTGAATTGTTCTGATTCGAAAGTTCATTTGCATAGTATTCATTCTCTTTAGTCATCAACGTTTCAATGCTTGTCAACATGTTATTTTTCAGAGTTACCAACTCTAATAATTCGTTTTCCATTTCTTCCGATTTAATATTCAAGTTGTCAATTTGTTTTAAAAGCTCACTATTCCTATCGTTCAATTTTGAGAGATCATTATTCATTTTGTCTATAGTCTTATTTTTTTCATCAATTTTTCGGAAAAGAGCCTCTTCGCAGTTTATAGCCTCGTCTTGATAATCATTCGAAAGTCTTTTTAGCTTATTAATGTAGTCATCTTTTTGTTTATTATCAGTTTTCAGTTTAGATATATCTTCAAGTAAATTATCAATTTTTTCTTCACAGTCTATCTTGGTTTTCTCAATTAATATATATTTTTCTTGGTTTTTAATTGTCAATTTTTTAACTAGACATTCAAGTTCTTCCATATTTACATTTTCATTATATTTCACTATACATTCGAACACATAATTTTATGTAGTTCAATTTTCCTACCTTTTTTCTTCTTTTCCCAGCAGTTGGCGTGAAATATGTTCAGACAGATGATACAGAATACATTTTGACATTTTTTGGATCGGCAGCACGTGAACGTAGCCATGTCTCTATGGGGCGATTCCAGTCCTGACCTTAAAAGTGCCTAATTTTGCTGGACTATGTCAACAGTTTACTGTGTTTTTACCGTTCGTTTCAATCACTTTCTTACTATGTTTTTTATATCGTAAGACGATTCACTTCAACACTATAGATGCAAAATGCATACTTGTTTGTGATGGGATGACAAAAGGGTTATTTCCAGATGGTTGCCTGTAATTTAACTCACAGATTGATACCAAATACGGTATTTTAATCACTTTTTATCCTAGGAATTTTACCGTATTTTGCAGAGCGCACTTCTCTTTATTGTGTCTGTATATAAATATCAAGTGGTTAATTCATCTGCATGAGCTGGTCAAGAACTCCTTCAGAATAGACAATTTGGGCACTGAAAACTCACAACATCTTCAAAACCCACTAGAAAAACGAGCTAGTGAAATCCTAGAAACAACCATGAGGAGAATAGGTCCAAACAGGTGGGAAACTTCTACTATGGAAAAGCGACGATATTTGCCTACCGAAAAATAAAATCTCTGCAATGAATCGTCTGAAATCCATCGAAAAGAAAATGGACAGAGATGCCGAGTTCGCCAGAAATTACGAGAACAAAATATTGGAATGTTTAACAAAAAATTATGTGAGAATATTGAAACCAGAAGAAGTAGCCCAGGAAACAAAAAATGTGTGGTATCTTCCACATTTTGCGGTAACGAATCCTAACAAGCCTGGAAAAATACGCTTCGTTTTTTATGCTGCAGCTAAAACTAATGGAGTAAGCCTCAATGATGTCCTTCTCAAGGGTCCAGACTTACTCAACTCTCTGCTTGGTGTGATGTTCAAATTTAGACAAAAAAACATTGCTTTCACCGGTGATATTTTGGAAATGTTCCATCAAGTGCAGATCAGAGAAAAAGACAGATGCTGCCAAAGATTCTTGTGGAGGGGTAGAAAAAGAGAGCAAAGAACCTGCTGTATACGAAATGATATCGATGACTTTCGGGTGCGTATCATCGCCAACATCTGCACAGTTTGTCATGAGGAAAAATGCTTTAGAATTCCAAAACCAATTTCCTGATGCTGCAAGGGCGATCACAGAGCAACACTACGTTGACGACTACCTCGATAGCGTTGATACCTTGGAAGAAGCCAAAAAACTGACATCAAACGTAATCGAAGTCCATCGTAGGGGAGGTTTTATGATAAGAAACTGGGCGTCGAACAGTAAGGATCTATTGAAAAATATCCCATCGCACTTGAGAACCACGAAATCAAAAAACATGGACCTAGAGGAGGAAGCTGCCTGTTGAGAGAATACTTGGTTTGATTTGGGATCCAAATGAAGACAATTTTTGGAATTTTGAATGGAACGAAGTCGAACTGAAACTTTTGGCAGAAAGGAACGACATAACGAAACGGGTGGTCCTGAAAACGGTGATGTCCATTTTCGATCCGTTGGGATTTTTGAGAAATTTCACCATAAAGGCAAGAATTCTTCTACAAGAAATTTGGCGTAGAAAAACTGATTGGGATGATGTACTAGGGCTTGATATCCTGAAAACGTAGAAGACTTGGGTGAAAGAGATACAAAACATCTCATCTCTTACTTTTCCTCGTTGTTATGTTCGAGATATTTTCAAAAGCAAAGAATTACAACTGCACGTATTTTGCGATGCAAGTGCTAAAGCCTACTCTGCCGTAGTATACTTTCGATTCAAAATAGACAACATCGTAAGCACGAGTTTTGTTATGGCTAAATCCAGGGTGTCCTTTGAAGCCGATATCAATCCCGAGGCTCAAACTGCAAGCTGCTGTATTGGGCAGCAGGCTAGCAGTCACAATCATGGAAAATCATAGTATTAAAATCACCACTTGTTTCTACTGGACTGACTCACAAACCGTCATTAGTTGGCTGAGAACAGACGCAACCGTCTTCAATCCTTTCGTCGCTCACAGAGTGGTTGAAATTTCTGAAAACTCCGACTTGAAACAGTGGAACTGGGTACCTACAAAACAAAATGTTGCTGATGTTGCGACCAGAGATGGAAAAACCTTCTATTCGGGATCAGAGGACAGATAGTATGGTATGGTCCACAATTCTTGAGGTTGGATGCGAAGGAATGGCCACATATGGAGTGTTCCGAAAAAGACACATCCGAAATGAAGAAAATATTTGTTGGCGTAATTATTAACAATCCCACGAATCTTCGTAACTCTCTACCAGAAGTGACACGATTTTCATCTTGGCTGAAACTTATCCGTGCAACAGCATGGGTTTTGAGATTCATACAAAAAGTTAAAAAGTCTTCAAAGAGGATCTCAGAAAAGTTGTGGATACAACATTTACAGTCTGAAGAGTTCTCTGAAGAAATTAATCATTTGAAGAAGAGCCGACAAGTTGAGAATTCCAGTAAATTGTACAAGTTATCCCCGATATTGGATTCAGATGGATCGAATTTTTCGAATAAAAAGTAGGATAGTTTATTCAAATGACTTAAAAGAAGACACCAAATATCCCATAATCTTGGATCCAAAATGCCGTTATACCAAGTTATTGATATCTCATTATCATAATAGGGCAAATCACAATGGTCAATCTTATGTTATGAACGAGCTGAGACAACGCTATTGGATTTTTAATGTAAGATCTGCAGTAAGAAACTCGTGGACTAAATGCCAATGGTGCAAAAACAGACGTGTGAAAATTTACGTTCCAGAAATGAGCCCACTACCCACTTCGAGATTGACATCTTTTGTCAGACCATTCACCATCACAGGACTGGACTATTTTGGTCCCATGTTCGTAACAATTGGTTCTCTTCACTTGCATGAGTACACGGGCCATCCATTTAGAGTTGGCTGATTCACTCACTACTGACTCGGCAATAATGGCAATCAGAAGATTCATTGGTCGGCGAGGACACCCGAAAAAAATTTTCTCAGACAACGGAACTAATCTGCGAGGTGCCGAGAAAGAACTGAATAAATCCCTGGAAGAATTGAACCAAGACCAAATCATAACAGAATTGACTCCAAAAAACAAGTGGAACTTCATCAGCCCTTTAGCACCGCATATGGGTGGTAGCTGGGAACGGCTTATAAAATTTGTTAAAATGTCACTCAACGTTGATTTGAAAGAGAAAGCACCTCGTGAAGAAGTTCTACAAACCCTTTTAATAGAGGCTGAAAATATTGTGAATAGCCGGCCATTGGTTCACGTTTCTTTGGACCACACAGCAGAAGCCCTCACTCCAAACCATTTTTTGCTTGGCTCATCAAGCTCTTCACAAATACCAGGAAAATTCGATGAATCAGATCTGATCAGCAGAAAACAATGGTGATTTTCCCAACTACTGACAGATCATTTCTGGCGCCGCTGGATTAAGGAATATTTACCTGTACTCACCAAGAGAACTAAATGGTTTAGTAATCAATGCAGACAAATTAGAGTGGGAGATGTGGTAATCCTAGTCGATGGTGACCTTTGTCGAAACACCTGGCCCAAAGGGATTGTGACTTCAGTTTATCATGGAACTGATGACAACATTCGAGTAGTTGATGTCAAGACAGCATCGGGTACATTTAAAAGGCCTGTTGCTAAATTATGTGTTCTAAACGTAGAACCAGACTAAGAGTAATGAACGATAGTGCATTACTGAGGGGGAGTGTTTCTACGTATATCACCTTGTATATTGTTTATTTTTTCGTATTGTGTATTGTCTTGTTTAGAATGAAAAAGTTTGGAAGTGTCAGTAAAAAAGTAAAAACGTCTGTCTTGTCACTACTGATATTTTTCAACTAAAATACGATTAAAAACACTAAGTCAAAGTAGAAATCGAGTACAAACGTACACAGCTATGTACCTCAGAAAATTGTGTTGGACTCGATCTATTTTATTCTTGTAAGTGACAATGTGGGGACCAAACAGAAGAACAGTAATCAAGACGACTTCTAACTGATGAGCAGTAAAAAACTTTTCCGTCGACCGTTCATTTATGATGTATTTTAACGCACTCAAAATCGTTGATTAATGACCCCTGTTAATGAATGATTTTCTATTAATCAACGATTTGATTATATGCAACCCAACATACATTGCTCTTATACATTTTATATTGGTTAGTACTATCTGTCATTATTTATTTGTCAATTTTCAAATAAAATTTTAGAAAATGTTTATTACACCAGTTGTCACTCAAAACCATATATGGTCCCGTGGCGTAATGGTAAAGTGCACCTGGCTTGCAACACTGAGGTCGAGAGTTCAAAACCCACCGAGGGTAAATTTTTTTTTTCTTTATTTCAATTTGAAAATAAATAAAAAATAAAATAAAACTACCACTGAGAAAAATTAAACTATCTTTGAGTAGAGTTAATATAAATAGGAAATAGTGATTGTTTTTTATCGTAACGTTAAATAAATAAACATTGAAAATAAGATATCTCTATTTTTGAAAACTTCTGTCGACGGAAAAGTTTTGTAACAAACTCGAGAATTAAAATGGTGATTAACAATCTCAAACATTAACGCGCTCGCTCCACTCACGCGTTAAAATATCTCGATTGTTAATCGCCCTTATTAATACACTTGTTCGTTAAATAACTATTAATAATTGTAAGTACATTGATAAAATCGCGGGTGATCCTTTTAATGAAACCAAGCACTTTCTTGGCTTTTTGAACTACATAACTGATGTGATGATTAAAACTGAGAGTACAATCAATGATGATGCCCAAGTCTTTGATCCGGTTCAAAGTGTCTAACAGTATTGTGTTTATATGATAGTTGAATTTCAATGGCTGTTGTGAACGGCAAAATCGCATAATATGGCATTTACCACTGTTCAGGCCCAATCCATTTATAGAACACCAATTCGATAGTCTTATCGATATCAGACTGTAGACTCATGGCATCATCAACGTTTTGAATAACTGTGAAAAATTTGAGATCATCTGCAAGAAGAAGAGCTCTGCTATTTAGGAAACAGGATGTAATGTCATTTACAGTATCGGAAAGTATTCAGCTGGGGTATGGTGGTTTTATGAGAGTGTGAAGAATAGCTTGCTACAATGTTGAGAGAGCATTACAATTTCTTCTCTACTCACTCGAGGAAGGGATATTAACTGAGCTGTTAATTCTTCGGGCGAGGCAACAGGAGAGGCGCGCAGTAGTGCGTCTCTCTTATTTATGTGGTATTATCATATCATTGCGTTCCTTGTTGCACGCGTAGATTTCGGTCCATACCCCAAATGAAAAGTTTCCAATACTGTATATAAAAATTGAATAAAAGTGGGCTTAAGTGAAGTACCCCGGATGGTACTGGAAAAGTATAAGAATAATAATAATCCATTTGTTCCAGGCAGAAGCATATTGCTGTAAAGTTTGAATTGAGAAAGTCATAATAATACACTCTTCACCCAGACAGCTGTTTTTCTCATTATTACTTGGAGAGTAACTTCTAAAGGGAGGATCATGTGTGTTAGGTTAGGTTCAATATATCTATAACTTTGATCACTGAGAGTTCGGTTGGTGATAAGACTAGATATAGAAAGACTCCTCTATCATTTTTTATATTGTTCGACTGGAATAAATTATGAAAGGCACAGATAGATGAAACAACACCAGCAGCAAGCATCAGCTTCAATCAGTGGAGTAATAGGACGAACAGTTGAAGTAGAGCAGAAATCTTCTATTTCCCATACAGCAGAAGGAAGGTTATAATCGCCAAAAATATAGAAATGAGAATTGCTGTGTTGTTCACTTATGGCATTGTTATTTTTATTATGGGTTCAATTGTCATTTTTAGTGAATAATGAAGGCCTGGTATAAAAGGCAAGTGTGTTGGTATATTCAGTTATCAGTTTAAAATATAGTTTGATAATGTCCATATAGAACAAAACTACAGTAACGCAAGTGTTACGAATATAAAGTGGTATAAAAACATTGGAATTTTTATTTCAGGATGATCTCATACCATGTAGTAACGTCTACATCCATCATTTATTTGGGGAAATGCTAGTCGATGTGAGTGCGGACGTATCACACACAACCCTCAACTTCGTTGTCAAACTATCAGACTTCAATACTTATATGACTATACTTTATAGAGGAATCGTCTATATGAGTCATGTGGGCCATACTTTGATAATAGTCATTAGTTCAACTGTTGTTTGAAATTTGGATCTCGTTTGTTTCTTTCTAATGAGCGAAAGTTTTTTTTTTCGTCTCAGATTCACCTAATACACACGGTGGTTTCTTTAGCGGTAGATATATAATAAACCTATCATTTGATTCACGTTTTGTATTATCTGAATAATGTTATAATGAAATACTCAACCTCCCAAAACTTGGGTAACTTATCGGATCCTGTACGTCAAGATTTGTGCTTGAATTACGGTATTTTTAGGTTTTAGGTATTATTCCAATTCAAACTTGACCAAAAATAATCCATCCAAATCGAGTCTTCTGCAAAACCGGTTTATTTGGCCAATAGATTAATTTGATCCACACATGAAACTGCTCAGAATAAATCGGTCCCAGTAAAAACATCAATTTTTCCGGAATTATTGAAGTCAGGATCAGCTAACCTGATATTTTTGGAAATGTCTAGAATCTCTCTATTCAACTTGACAGTGGGCACAAACTACCTATTATTCAGGGAAGTATCGAACAAGTTATATCTGAGAAGGAAGCTCCATGTTTTTAACAAATATGAACATTAATGCATTTGTATCGTGGGCCAGAAGCTGCCTGATTCAAACCAGAAAATACAATATTGGTTTTCGTTTTGTATAATTGCAACGCTTCCGCCAAAACGCTTCTCCCAACTCAATTGTGATGAATCTGGACTGGCTTCCCCAATCCAGAAGAGACCATCATAAATTTGCATTTTGAAAGCAGTCACGAACTTCAACATATGCCGTGGAAAAGAGAACTTTATTTTCCACTGTTGTAGACTCTGATAAAGCGACCTACGCTTTGTTTTTATTAGACTTCTTCTGCTCTGATTGAGCAGAAGTTTTGACTATTGAGAGAAGGTTATTCTACCATTTATAGAAAGGTTGATGAAAGCTTTACAATTGTATATTTGATGTTTCTTTTTAAAATAAGCGCCTATGAAATTCGAAGCATGGAACCCTTCTGTAATATTCGTATGCGTGATCACTTTTTTGGTTTATTTTATGAGAATCCTTTATCGCATTTTTCTCTTCAAGTACTTCAAGCTTATCAGCCCGGCCCTTCAGAAATAGTTTCGAGTCTTTTCACTTGGTGACTTCTTTTTGTTAGTAATTTTATATTGCTCCCACTCCCTTGATGTGACACCATCTTGTTTTGTTGAAATAAGAAAAATTATCAAAGTACCCCAATTGTCGGTAAGTTCTTCAAGTTAAGCAAGAGACTACAAATGCTTTGAAATAATATCAAGCACTAAATTCCTTTTGTATTGGCTCTACGTTAAATTAAGCCCTTGTATGAATATGTACTAGCAAACGATTGAGTCATGTCTATCGCCTAACGGAAACAAGATTTGGGATGAAAGTATATGCACGAAAGAAAGGGCTCATTTTTTTTATATGTTGCTTCCAATATTGCTCTCGTTTACAGAAGATTAATCCAGCTCGATGGATCAAAATGGAATGTGGATGTACTTTAGAATGATTGGAATCGATTCTATTTCTAGGCTTTCAAATGAAATATTCGTTTGACAAGAAAATAAAAAATCAAATTTTCATTTACCTATATCAGCATACATTGTTTCATTGCAAAGCATCAAATTCTTTGGTTGATAGGTAATTTATAAAAAAAAATGTTTTGTGAAGAGTGAAGCAGAAGGTAAGTATTTGATGAATGAATAAAATAAAACTCCGGAAAAAATACCTGAAAATCGTGATTTTAATATTTGTTAAACACAATAATTGTTAATAAATGATTTCTTGGTATACACAGTCTTATATATAAAATATTCAGATTTGTATTCTCAAAGGCACTCATTTTTCTCAAAAATATATCTCCAATGAAGTTGTCTCGGAAAAATATGTCAATTAGTAACCTCCAAAAACCAACAATTGTATAAATCATTTCACTAAAATTCTTTGTACCTATCACAATGCCTCAACAATTCCTCATCGTTTATTTACAAAATTATTATAAAACTATAATCCATTACAAAAATAATTCTGATTAAATCTGCAAATCGATTGACGATTCGTACATAACATTATGTAAAATCTGAAACTTCTGGACCAAAATAGTAAAAAAGAATCAAGTTCCATGCTCGAATTCTCGATATCCTTCAGCACCAGTGAAAACGACATCCACCCATATTCTCATAGCTTCTGGAGAAGGTGCCATCAAATAGTAAAATCGCTCATGAGTCTTTACTATAAAAGTTAGTTGTGGGTTTGGGGATTTCACACTATTCAAGTGATCCAAATAAACTTCCTCGATTGCCTGAAAATGGAAAAAAGGTCAATATTTAATATTGAAGATCCAGCTGAAATTTATATTTCGTGTTAAAATTTTTTTATTAGTGTTCGTCTGACGAAAACACTCAGATTTGCAAAGTGAAACTAAAATATTTCAAAGAGCTGTGGGAACCTAATTCACAAAAAAACTCAAAATTACTGATTCTCAACACATTACAGAGCAAATCAATTTGATCAAGTTACTCAGACCTATATTATTATATATTATATTATATATTATATATTATTATAGGTGAAATAAATCAATAAATCACAATAGTAGATTCTGAAGAAAAATTAGAAATATCTTGATACAACCTGTAATGATTCTATATGACTATATATACGTCCTTGAGGTAAGTGGTTTTCGGTTCCGAAAATCCTGTTCCCTGAGTAGATAAAGTGAGCTACCTCATGGAAGCCAGTACAATTTTAAAATTTTAACCCGAACTTTAATTATAAAAAATGATTTCTTCATGAAGAGGTTTTAACATAAAAAAATGTAAGAGAGACTGTATCATTTCAAGTATTGAAACCTCTCTATTATGGATAACTTTAATACAGCTTAATAAGGGTATGGAAAGCATCATTGTAATAAGTATTTTTTTAAATGTGATTTGAAACGATTTTTTGTATAATTTTTTTTTTAAATTTTTGGGTATATTATTGAATATTAAAATTAAATTACGTAAAATTGATTTTTTTACAAAATTTGTCTTTATTTTATGAGTGATGAGATTATTTGATTGTCTAGTTTGGTGATTGTGAATGGTATTGGTTGAATGGAATTCCAGAGATGAATGTTTTCCATTATTGATAACAGAATGAATGAATATGCATATTTTCAATGTATATAAAGAATTGATATCCAAAAGAATGTTTGGAGTATGTAAATTGGATGTATGTAAAAATACATTTAATACTCTTGTTTTACAAAGATTTGAGTGGACGCAAGATAGTAGAGTTGGCAGTTCCCCATACTGATATCAAATGTATGATCACAAAAATTTTGTTGTTTCTTAATATTTTATATTTTTCTCGTAAAAAACTAATGAATTTTCGATATGTCTGGTGGTTTTTCGTTTTGACAAAATCATAAAGGACGATTTATCAATATTCATAGTCAGCTTATGATTGTTCAACCAAAGAGAAATTATTTTTAAATCAGCTTGAATTTTTTCAATTATTTAATTTTTATTATTCCCAAAATGAATTAATGTTGTGTAACCAGCCGCTTTTTTGTTATCAAGATATCAAGTATCCTGTACTTCTTCACAAGTTGTTTGTTCCAAAAACATAGAATCAATAGCTGATACATTATCACGATTGTTTGATGGTTCAAACGAAATAGTAGAGGCTAAATTTAGTCCAATATTCAAGGAATATTGATTAAATTCCTCACATATTTTCATTGGATTCTCAATATGTTCATTATTTTGTACAATATACTTCACAATAACTTTCTTATCATTTTGTCTATTATATAATACTTGATTGATAGTTTTATAATAGTTATATTTCGCTTCCCTTATAGTTTTTTTCACTAGTTTATTATAATAATCATATTCAATTTGGAATAATTCTACATCAGGAAACTGTTTTCTTTTAAAAAATACTCATCTCTGGTGTTGATTAATTTTGAAATATTCGAATTGAACCAAGGCTTAGAATTTTCGTAAATTTTTATGGATTTCTGAGAACAATTACAAATGAAAGCCTTGGAGATATCGTCATAAAGTTCATTTGGATTTTTATAATTGTTCAGATTTGTACTTATGGATTCAAGATTATTTCGTATGTCTGGAATATTGTATGTGTTGATAGTTTTATAGATGAATTTTTTCCTTGCCACCAACTTCTTGTTTTCGATTTCAGTTATTATTATCTTATTGTTATTTTTTATCACATGATCAATAAGCGATTTGCATTTATTTATGTCTCTGTCTCTAGTCGGAATTGTGGTGTTGCATAATGTATAATTATTTGATTCATATATATCATGTAGCTGGCTAGTTTCATATGAAATTGAGTTTAACATATTTATGTTAACATCACCAAATAAAAATTTGTTCTTGTTATCTTCATTAATTTTTTGAAGTTGTTCATCGATAAAACTCAGAAATAGTCTCACATTTTGATTTGGTGAGCGGTACATACCACAAAGTACTAAATTGAATGATTTCACTTCAACTGCAATATAAGATAATAAATGTTCTTCTTTCATTTTTATATCAAACTCCAAACCATTTTTTAGGAATATTCCAACACCTCCTCGTGTACATCGTGAAGCATAGATTGACTGGAAATTTCGAAAATTGTAGTAAGTATATTTCTTCTCCCTGGTTAATCCACGCTTCAGATACGATTACAATATCCAGTTTTATATCTCCAAAAATAACTTCGAGTTGATCAATTTTATTCTTCATAGACCGGGCATTGATATAAAATATTTTAATAGTATTTTTTTTAGCACATCACTGATACATACTATAATTCTCTAAAGTATCATATTCCTTTAGATTCATGTCAGTTGTAAAAATTAATTTTCAATAAATTTAGTTATGCAAAAATTTTGTACGTTTTACAGTGGATTTTATCATCGGCCATGTGATTGGTGGAAAATGTTTTTTTTTTAATTTTTCATCTTTTTTCGTTGTCAGCTTTTCTTGG
The DNA here is from genome assembly GCA_958298965.1 of Chrysolina haemoptera. Taxonomy (NCBI): domain Eukaryota; kingdom Metazoa; phylum Arthropoda; class Insecta; order Coleoptera; family Chrysomelidae; genus Chrysolina; species Chrysolina haemoptera. The sequence continues at coordinate 21,857,487 of OY282587.1, read as the reverse complement.
TCATGATTTTCTCCGCAGATAGGGCACGTTTTTTCATTCCTACATTTTTCAATGGAGTGATTGAATCTGAAGCAATTTTTGCATTGTGTTGTGGCGTTATTTTCATAAACAAAACAGGATGTCCAACCAAAATACAATTTTGATCCAGACTCAATAATTTTCCATTCACTTCGGCATATATAGAATAAGTATACTTTTGGTCAATGTATTTCACAAAATCAATTTTGAAAGTACTGTCTTCACTGAATTTGTTCTGGTTCCGAAACCACTCCTCAATTTCATCCTTTGAAAATTCATCCCCAAATCTCACACCAACAATTTTTATTTTAGGATTCTTCATAATTTTTTCTTCAATTGTGTATTCTTCTTTCATTTTAGTTGAGATTTCTTTTTTCAATGGCTCAATAACAGATCTACTGTTACATTTTATTTTGATTGTTCCATCTTTCTGGGTATCTACTTTGTTTATTTTCTCTTTCAATTTACTCGGATCTATTTTTGATTTCAAATTTGATATGGACTCGTGTGTGTTCTGTTTTTTCATTGGTTTCAAAGATAATGTTGAATCTTGAATTTGAAATGAAGAATTCTCAGATGATACAATCTGGTTTCTTGAGTTCACAGCATCAGAGTAAGACATTATGTTATCTGCCTGATGAGGTGTAATATTTCCATTGATTGCAATTTTTTCATGTATTTTAGCGAAACTTTCCATTATGGTGTATTTCTCTACTATGTTGGAAGTTGAAAGTTCGTAATTATATTGCAGCGTATTATTTTCAATCAACAATTGTATTTTATTTTTATCTTTTTCATTAGCTTCAAAATTTTCATTAAATATAAATTTTCCTTTTTGAGTCTCTCACATTCCGTTTTCAACTCTGAAGTAGCACTAATGGAATTCCCGTTCATACTGCTTAGTGACTTATTATAATCAATCTGAGTCAATTCATAGTTACTTGTTTGATCATCTTCACCTTCTTCCTGTTCTATTGCGTTTTTCAGCTTTTCCCTCCTAGTTTTCCGCATCGAATCCTAGACTATCGCAAAGTACTTTTTTACAATTTTTATAATGTCATTTTGACAATGTCACTACCACTTATATTAGGTTCAATTTCTCTGAAATTCGATACCTGGAGCCCAATTTATCTTCGATTATTCAATGAGAGAAACTCAAAATTACAGGAATGCAGCCAAAGCGATTTTTTTTGAAGTTTTTCCCAATAAATAATGACTTCAAGTCTGACGTCAAAAATAATACTTTTGATACTTGAAATAATATAATATAATATACCACCAGCAACATTATCCACTTTTTAAAGAAGCTGAGATATTTATTAACGTTTACCTAGTCTGTTTATCCATCAACTAACTTTATACACCAAAGAATTAACACAATTAACACAGATATTAGTCAGACATTTTCACGCCTAGAAATAGCTCAACATTCACCAAGGCACATTGGAATCAAGGGTTTCAATAAGTTTAGTAATACAGTGGATGTACATCCTCACACCATCAATAACTTTAGAAAGAAAGTCCAATCATTCTTAGCAGACCATACATTTTACAGTGTAAAGGAATTCCTCAATTTTTAAATATTAGGTCAGTCCGGTATCTGTTCAATGTATATTTATATTGTTGTTTTTTTTAATTGACTAGTCAAATAGGTTTGTACATTGTATATTTTATTATGTGGAATGTATAAGTCTCATGATGAATAAATTCCTTTTCTTTCGAATATTTGGCCATTGATGCTGCTAGTCGTGTAAGTTCCTATCGACTACAGATTTTATCTGATGGCCCAAGAAAGTGCTAGAAATCGCACGTTAAAAAGTAAGACCTCGTTAATCGTTGGCTCGCACAAGTTTTGACTTTTGAGGGCTGCCATTCGTAAGGGAACGACAGCTGGTTAACGGAAAAAACAATTTTAACAATTCGTGACCAAGTGACCAGAATTAGCCAATCAGACATACATTTAACTGACGATTGATCTCATGTTAAAATTCTCAGATAATCTGACCAATCAAAAACAAAACACAACTTGTATTATTGCAAAAACACATCAGCGTTGGTGTTTTCAATAACGTAACCGTGCATAGCAAAGTATGACAAAAAATAATTGTAGCCATAAATGACAAAATGAGTTTATATCAGTTTAAATCAGTTTATATTCCAATAAACACACTCACGTGTTATATACGTTTAATTATGGTAGGTGGCGTTGATTTAACGTTACTCGTTGAATTTTGTAACGTAACTTTCGTAACCCAAATTCAACCAAACGTTGATTCTACCTATAATGAACGTATATGATTCAACTCGTCACTGTAGTCACCATTAGCAAACGTGTCCTCATCGTGCTTTCTCAACGTATATTCAATTAGAACTAAGAAACATTACATAAACGTTGACTATGACACTATTCAACAACCCGAGGCTTTGAGCAACCTATATTCTACGTTTCAGTAACTCTTTTCCTCTACGTTGATTAAACGTTATGGAATTACTTATTTCAAACACGTTGAATGAAGTATTACAGCATTTACGTAACTTCGAAAAACCATTTTGTTGGCTTATTTTTCAACGTTGTTTCAACTGACAGAATACATCCATCAAATACGTTGAAAATCAGTTGCTTTTTTCACTCTATATCTACAGAACTGATTTTCTTTGGACCACTTCAACGTTTATTCAACTAGATAAATACATCGTAACAAAAACTTCACCTTAGCCACCAATATGAAACTTGTTCTTAACGTGGTTTCTCAACGTAAATTTAATAGAACTAAGAAACATTGTATAAACGTTGAATACGACACTATTCAACAACCCGAAGCTTTGGGCAACCTATATTCTACGTTTCAGTTACACTTTTTCTCTACGTTGCTTGAACGATATGGTATTACTCATTTGAAACGTTGAATAAAGTATTACAGCATTCACGTTACTTCGAAAAACTATTTTGATGGCTTATTTTTCAACGTTCTTTCAACTGACAGAATACATCCATCAGAAACGTTGAAATTCAGTTGCTTTGTTCACTTTATTTCTACAGAACTGATTTTCTTTGGACCACTTCAACGTTTATTCAACTAGATAAATCCATCGTAACAAAAACTTCACCTTAGCTACCAATATGAAACTTGTTCCTAACGTGGTTTCTCAACGTCAATTTAATAGAACTAAGAAACATTGTATAAACGTTGAATACGACACTATTCAACAACCCGAAGCTTTGGGCAACCTATATTCTACGTTTCAGTTACACTTTTTCTCTACGTTGCTTGAACGATATGGTATTACGCATTTGAAACGTTGAATAAAGTATTACAGCATTCACGTTACTTCGAAAAACTATTTTGATGGCTTATTTTTCAACGTTCTTTCAACTGACAGAATACATCCATCAGATACGTTGAAATTCAGTTGCTTTGTTCACTTTATTTCTACAGAACTGATTTTCTTTGGACCACTTCAACGTTTATTCAACTAGATAAATACATCGTAACAAAAACTTCACCTTAGCCACCAATATGAAACTTGTTCTTAACGTGGTTTCTCAACGTAAATTTAATAGAACTAAGAAACATTGTATAAACGTTGAATACGACACTATTCAACAACCCGAAGCTTTGGGCAACCTATATTCTACGTTTCAGTTACACTTTTTCTCTACGTTGCTTGAACGATATGGTATTACTCATTTGAAACGTTGAATAAAGTATTACAGCATTCACGTTACTTCGAAAAACTATTTTGATGGCTTATTTTTCAACGTTCTTTCAACTGACAGAATACATCCATCAGATACGTTGAAATTCAGTTGCTTTGTTCACTTTATTTCTACAGAACTGATTTTCTTTGGACCACTTCAACGTTTATTCAACTAGATAAATACATCGTAACAAAAACTTCACCTTAGCCACCAATATGAAACTTGTTCTTAACGTGGTTTCTCAACGTAAATTTAATAGAACTAAGAAACATTGTATAAACGTTGAATACGACACTATTCAACAACCCGAAGTTTTGGGTAACCTATATTCTACGTTTCAGTTACACTTTTTCTCTACGTTGCTTGAACGATATGGTATTACTCATTTGAAACGTTGAATAAAGTATTACAGCGTTCACGTTACTTCGAAAAACTATTTTGATGGCTTATTTTTCAACGTTCTTTCAACTGACAGAATACATCCATCAGATACGTTGAAATTCAGTTGCTTTGTTCACTTTATTTCTACAGAACACTTCAACGTTTATTCAACTAGATAAATACATCGTAACAAAAACTTCACCTTAGCCACTAATATGAAACTTGTTCTTAACGTGGTTTCTCAAAGTAAATTTAATATAAATAAGAAACATTTAATGAATATTGAATATGACACTATTCAACAACTCGAAGCTTTGGGCAACTTATATTCTACGTTTCAGTCACAATTTTTCTCTACGATTAAAAGTTATGGAATTACTTATTTCAAACGTTGAATGAAGTTTTCACGTAACTTCGAAAATCCATTTTATAGGCTTATTTTTCAACGTTGTTTCAACTGACAGAATACATCCATCAGATACGTTGACTCATAATTATCTACTTTCATCTCTCATTGATTGATCGGTTCTTAGTCGTTGAAGGTGCGATGAGACTTGTGATTACAAGTTTTTTATTTCACAAGAATTATCCATACTGACCATGCATTGATGAATTTTATGAAGATTCCCGAAGAATTCATACTTTAATTACGTCTTGGCAACGCTGCAGTGCACACCGGCACTAGGAGTGGGAGTGATCACGTTAAACAGCCTGTTCGCCCGCCATAATAACTGCCTATTCTGTTTTTCATGGTTATGTTCTGTGTGTGACTGTGTTCAACTACAGGATAATTTGGTAAGTACCTACCCAGCTTGTACCTTGTTAATGAATTAATTCTATATTGTGCAAACTTCAACTATATCTTTGTAATCTGTAATATGGCACAATCATCTTCAAAAAGGTTCTAAAGTATGCTTTTTTACAGCAATGAGTACCTACCAAGCGAGTTAGGTATCTGACTCAGTATAATTTTTAATGGTATGGAAACTCTCATTAATACATTAATCCAATTTGCACAAATCTTTATTGAGTAATTATATTTTCTAATCATAATTTCTAGTTGAACAATGTTAAAAAATGGAATAATTGTTATTGATAATGAAGTGGTTACGTCTACCCAATTGTCATAGGTAGGTACGTTGATAGAACGTGTATGAATGGTAGTTGATCAAACACGTTGAAAATGGGTAGATGATCAAACACGTTGAAATTAGGTATATGAACAAACCAAAACTGGCACAACAATTTACTAGGAAATGGTGATGAATCAATCAATATACAGGTTGATTTACATAGAGTGTGCATTAGAAAATTCAACTTGTACAATGCGAAATCAGTCAACACGAGGCCTTTTGCCCCGTGTAAAATTGAAATTATATGGGAGACTCAGGGTAGGTAAACCAAAAAAAGCAATCAAATGTGAACTCCACCAAACAATCTCAATTGAACATCTAGAAAACCTGCATAATTACAGGAACTCAAAATTAACCTGTTTATGCCGTTTACATTTTTATTTTTTTTTTAACTTAGACTTGTTGTATGTTGTATCACCTTGTAATGTACAATATCAGATAATCGATAATCAACTTCCATCATATTCGTTCGAGTTATAACTATGATTTTGTTCCTGAATTCGCTTGTAAGTATCTACATAATGATGTTCATCAGTGTATTTATTATTTTGTAGGTCACAAGATTAAAATCAATCGGTGGCACTTCTCCTGAAGATCATACGAGAAGAATTTTGAGATTTATTTTAACAAATGAGTTGGCTTGCCTTTATAATTGGAAAGGGAAAGATAAAAAATCATTTAAGGACACGCATATAATCCAGCTTATTTATGGTATGGTCATACCTCATGTGCCGTATTTTATAATGATTATTTTATATGATTTTTGCAGTTGCTGTCAAAAAGGAATTTGGAGCAGCAACAGACAAATTGCGGATGCCACCAAAGACTGGTTGAAGTTTGCTAAGAAACGCATGAACGACGCTATCAAGTCGAAACAAAAAAGAAACATTTGAGTGATATTCAAGTTACACTATCCTCGCTGTGATTACATTAATATAAGTTACACTACCCTCGCTGTGAATACAATTTATTTAAGTTTGTTTTTTCAATTTTATATTTTATTTCTGTTTATTTTTCTTATTACAAAAATAATATGATATCTGCGTTTTTATGCTAGCCTTATATATTTTGAACCTATACAAATAGTTAGGTATTTGAAAATAACAATCGATCCATGTACCTTATCTTTTTTTTTTCCAGTGAAAAAAGTTTCATATGTAGAAGGCTAACAATTTTTTGGGACATATTTACCTAACTGGATCATCCTATATAGGGATTGACACTGACAACGTTTATTAAACGTACCGTGTAACGTTTATAGAACCTTTCAAAACAGATAAGTTTCTTCACCCTAGTTCAAGTAACGTTTAAAATGAGTGGTAATATCGGTTCAAAGATATTAATAATCATCGTTGATTCAACCAACAATATCAACGATACCTGACTACTGACATTCTACGTTTGATTTTGGTTCGTTTTTGGTTTGATCAACGTTTAGAATTCGTATCTCTGCAACGTAATTTTGAATCGAAAATACATCGTTATGCTGAAGTAGAACATAAATGGTTAAAAAACGTTGAAAAACCGTAAATAGGTGCAGTTACGTCGAAACCTTTAACGTTATATTTCAGTAGAATTTTCATTACAATAAGAACGTGTAAGTAACCTGGAATCAACGTGGAGAAGTAACGGTACCATAAAACCATAATGAAACGTTATATTTCAGTAGAATTTCTATTACAATAAAAACGTTTAAGTAATCTTGAATCAACGTGGAGTAGTAACAGTACTATAATACCAAAATGAAACGTCATATTTCAGAAGAATTTTCATTACAATGGAAAAGTGTAAATAACCTTGAATCAACGTTGAGAAGTGACGGTACTATAAAACCAGAATGAATCGTTACATTTCAGTGGAATTTTTATTACAATAAGAACGTGTAAATAACATTGAATCAACGTGGAGAAGTACGGTACTATAAAACCAGAATGTAACGTTATATTTCAGTAGAATTTTCATTATAATGCGATCGTATAAGTAACCTTGAATCAACGTGGAGAAGTAACGTTACAATACAACCAGAATGAAACGTATTGCCTAACGACATTTTGCAGTTTTTTCAACGATGAAATATAGTGGCGTTACATGAAAAATTCAACGTTTTATCCACGTGTCTGTGTTTATTGGGTAACAAATGCTTCTTATGCTTCTTGAAATAGTCGTAACGAATACCACTCAAGCAAATGACAATAAACGATTATACTTACCTCCTATCTTGACTTCTATCCTTCAGTTTCGCAGAAAACGTCTCGTGACTCGGAAGTATAACCTATTATTTTGAATGGTCTTGTGATATTACTAGTGATTATTTTTCTATGTATCAAAATACAGCCAACCATCCCAACCATTCCCCTTGTTTACGTGCATATGATCTCTGAATCAACTTACTGAATATACCTTTCAATTAAACTTGTTTCATCAAAAATATATTTTAACATACCGCTATAGAAATTATTGATAATAATAACCTTTCCAAATTCTACTCGTTTCTTCAATATAAGTGCCCTAAATTATCGGGGGTAATACCACGAGTGGTCGCAATACTATCGACAATTCTGTCAGAAATCAACGAGATCAAATTGCTTGGTAACACCACGAGTCCCGTAGGGACGAGTGGTGTTACCTCAAAGCAATTTGATCGAGTTAAAGATTTTTGACAGAATTATCGATTGTATTGTGAGCACGAGTCGTATTTATTGAGATAATTTCACGAACCAACCAAGTTATTATTTGAAATTTGATCCAGTAAACAAAGTGAATAGTTGCAACTAATGCATAATAAACGTGAAGTCTGTCAACCTGACGTTTATGTCATATTAGATTACAAGATGTATCATTGCTGTTTATATTTGTGGTTGACTTGACGATGTGTTCTTTCCGGATCGGAAAGAAAGGAAGCGAAAGGAAGCGTGTACTTTCGGGAAATCCCATTCTGATTGGTCCTCATATCGCAGGAGACGCGACTTTCATATAGTGAGTGAAATTGTCACTTATAAACAATATTATCACTATCTAAATATTTACTAAATAACGTTTTTAAAATGTCCGTCACTGCAAATAATATGTGTGGAAACAAACAGTTTGTACTTGGTCTTCATCAATCGTGAAGAACGATGAGCCTACAACTTCATCAAATTTTAATTTCACTAATTGTTCTTTCCATGATTGCATTTGCAATAATTAATGTTTTATATTTTGTGAAAAAAAAACTCCCAAAAATATTCCCAACTATTGATAAATTTTTATAATTTGTCTTAATTTTCCTTGAGCGAGTTGCTTTTAGGTAACAGTCCAATGCCAAAGGACATCAATGTGATGAAACATTTCGTTATATAATAATTTTTAAACTTCATATGTATATCCAGTGCATACAAGTTACTGGGTAACAACATGTTTTTTTTGTAGAACAATTATTATTATGCTTTGAAGGTTATATGAAATGTAAAATTTTGAGATGTCGAAATAGTTTACATTGAATATTAATGCTAATACTGCACCAAGATTGAATAAAAACAGTTTGATTATTATTAAACAGTTCGATTAATATTCGATAATGATATTTACCTGGAAATATGCTCCTCCTCTAGTCTTCTTTTCACTCTTGTCCGAATAATATGAGAAAGTGTGCTTATTCCTGTCAAAAACAAACCATCTTTTTGACCAACCGTTCAGTTTTGAGCCTTTTTTGTGAAGGAAGCCCCTGCAGGTGCTGGAGTTTATGATGACATGAGGACATAAAACCACTTGATGTCCTACAAAAATATTTGAAAAATTAGTAAGGTAGCGAGAATATTCGTAGGACCATGACCATGACAAATAACCGACTATCATTTTCTTCATATTTCTATCGAGAGTACCTTATATTTTCATAATTAGATAATAATCAAAATACAAGGTACTCCGAGATGAATTCATAGTATATTATACAACAAGCATAAAATAATAGCCACTATACGCATGTCGACTACTAATACTTTATCCACAACTATATATAAGTTTGTTCAAAAAATACAGATACCTATTTCGATTGGCTAACCGCTAATGGGCTCATTCAGACTAATTTAGTGTTTGATTCAAAACTATGTATTTTAACAGTAGATCATCTCTTGAGTATCCCACAAAATTTTCGGGGTCTATATGCCAATTAACAACTGAGCAAGAGCAATTGAAAATGTAAAAACGTCCGCGCGACAACGTGACGTCACACCAGGCGAAGTGCTTCCAACGGTGAGAGCCGCGCCTGTTTTTGGAGATTATTAATCACCTCTATCTTGGGAGTTTGTTTTATTTGCTAGTTTGAGAACACTACCTGTAACATATTTGTGAATTCTTTTGTTTTCAAAATAATTTAAAAATGTAGGACCATTATGATGTGTTCTAGAAGACAGCTTTATGAAAGCTCATTCGGGTAATTCCGGTTTTGTAAAAATATTCCAAGCAAAGAAGAAACTGATGTATTTACAGAAGTCATGACTGATGTACTCTGATGTACTCGAACTTTCACTGTCCTCGGGGGAACTTGGTCGCACTTTTTACAACCTGTTTATCAACTTGACTTCAAACATCAAAGGTCCAGATTCAAATATATGCGGAATTGAGCCTTAATTTTAATATAATTTTTTCCTACTAGCGTGCGCAAAGTAGTACTCATAATGTATACACGCCGTGCGGAAAATTTATATTTATTTTAGTAGCTGTAGGCAATTTGAGAAACCGTTTTACCTTTCAACCATAATTCCGATATTTGTATTTCAGCTTAAAACAAAAAAAAACTAATATATTTTCAAGTACCTTGTTCAATGGTAAATGACTATAATATAGTCAAACGTGCGCCTGTCGACTTTGACACATTGATATGTAATTTTTTGTTAGAGTTAGTTAGTTCTTTCTTTCAAGTTAAATTAAAAATTATTGAATAATTATAATTTATTTTTCTACAACTGTCAAAAAAAGTTAACTTTTTTGTGTGGTTTGTGTGTGTAAAATAAAGTGCACTTTTTTTAACGGCTGTTGCTAGGCGACAAACACTTTCATGCGACAACAATGACAGATCCGACTAATTACGAAATCCTGTCATAAACACACACACCGTTTGGAAATTTGAAATTTTGACAACTTATGCAAGTATTCTGCAATGCACTAATTTTTATGAAGAATAAAATTTTCTGACAAATCGATAATAAAAAAGTTTTCCATATGGTGCAAATTTTTGAAACTCACTGTATATAGTCTGGACCACATTTTGATAGGCAACCCATTTTAGGCGTATTCGTCTATTTATGAAACTTCATAAGAAGTATGTTTCATCCGTTAAACAGAACGGTGAAGGTCTATAGACTATATTAAATTTGAGGGAGAAGATGAGGAGTGGAGATTCTGATTTTTTGCAGGTGTACTATTTGAAACATAAACTTTCAAATAATGTTATAAAAAAAATTGTTAAATGAGCCCATTCATTCTGCTGGTGAAGTACAAGACATATCTTCTGAATTTTATTCACTATTAGACATATTTCTGATGATACCAGAGTTAAGAATGATATACACTAAGTGCGAATTTACCTGGTACAATAATATTGACCAATATTGGTTGTATTGTATTTACACATAATCTATTCATCAATTCTGGTCATAGTTTCTGTCAGAAATATCAACATAATAATATGAAAAGTTTCAACCCAAGAACTTTTATCCAACGAACAGGTATCACAACAGACCGAAAGTAACCAAAAATTGCCGTAATATTCATGAATTATTGGTCAAGTACAAATTGACATTTTCTATTTACGCTTATTAATAAAATTCAAGGTCACAAAATTGATAAATTCATTTAACCGTGAAAATTCGTACTAAATGACTCACAAACCAACTGACAGACCTACAAATTTTCAAATTTGACGCAACTGTCATTATTATTCAATTTTATATAGTAAATGCTCGGCATAACTTGATAAATAGATCAAAAATAGAAGAAATCTATTTAACAATGAGCTAATCAAGTTCAACACTAGATGTCCTGCCATACCAGGATGCTCACTGCAATATTCCTATACGATATAGGAATATATTTGGGTCAAAAATCCATCAGAAAACAACTACTTTCCTGGCTAATACCACGACGAACGTTGAATTACATCCAATGAATTTCCGTGCAGAGTTCCTACAAGGCTATCTCCGCAATTGCTAAATACATGGAAATGTTAATCGAAACATTTGGACCACCTATAGATCGATTTCTGGGTTCTTGCCCTCATCAGTATAGGGTAGGTCTCTGCAGACAATAACTAATGTCTGCAACAAATGATTCGATTATCAATCCATTTCAAGGCAGAAGCTGAGACACCGCCCGCAGATTGGTGTTTAACCAAACTACGAGCACCATCCCACCCACTAGCCACCTTAAGCAATACCCAGTACTTCGCAAAGCGAATATCAAAAATAGATCAAAAATAGAAGAAATCTATTTAACAATGAGCTAATCAAGTTCAACACTAGATGTCCTGCCATACCAGGATGCTCACTGCAATATTCCTATACGATATAGGAATATATTTGGGTCAAAAATCCATCAGAAAACAACTACTTTCCTGGCTAATACCACGACGAACGTTGAATTACATCCAATGAATATTGCAGTGAGCATCCTGGTATGGCAGGACATCTAGTGTTGAACTTGATTAGCTCATTGTTAAATAGATTTCTTCTATTTTTGATCTATTTTTGATATTCGCTTTGCGAAGTACTGGGTATTGCTTAAGGTGGCTAGTGGGTGGGATGGTGCTCGTAGTTTGGTTAAACACCAATCTGCGGGCGGTGTGTCAGCTTCTGCCTTGAAATGGATTGATAATCGAATCATTTGTTGCAGACATTAGTTATTGTCTGCAGAGACCTACCCTATACTGATGAGGGCAAGAACCCAGAAATCGATCTATAGGTGGTCCAAATGTTTCGATTAACATTTCCATGTATTTAGCAATTGCGGAGATAGCCTTGTAGGAACTCTGCACGGAAATTCATTGGATGTAATTCAACGTTCGTCGTGGTATTAGCCAGGAAAGTAGTTGTTTTCTGATGGATTTTTGACCCAAATATATTCCTATATCGTAACTTGATGATAAAGATCGTATATTTAACAGATATGTTAATTGATAGTTGTAGATAATTAATATGATAGTACTCTATCCAACCTTCAGGGGGATAGGGGGTATTTTTCAATAAATTAAATTAATATGTGATGGTCCGATATTTTTCCTATTTCATTTTAGTGAGGTTCTGCCACTATTTCTGAGATGGACTGGGGTCTGAACCTATCGATCGAAAATGTATTCGTTGTAAATGTCTACGTCTGAAACCGTAGAAAATGTTTTTTTGAAATCCTACGTGTTCTCATCTTGTCTTTAGGGGTGCTGCGGGTGAAATTTTGTTATTTCATTATTCAAAGCTCAGATTTTTTTAACTATTTTTACGGATTTATCCGATTTTAATTTCACGAGTTTTCGAAACTTTTTTTGAGGAGGTCCGAGCCATCCGACCGACATTTTTGTTTCAGAAATTTCCACGTCCGAAACCTTAACAAATGTTTCTGAATTCCCACCCATTCTCTCTCCAGCCTTCAGTGTAGCACGGAGGTTACATTTTTTGAAGGTCCGATATTTTTCACTGATTTTATGTTTTTTTTTTTTATTTTATTTTCGCGGGTTTTTTCAACTTTTTATTTCATAAGGAGGGAGGTCTGAGCCCTACGAACGACACTTTTGTTTGTCATAATGTTCCACATCCGAAACGATTGTTTGTGAAATTTTTCAGAATTCCTACGAGTTCTCTATCGGGCTTTCAGGGGGGCAGAGAGGTAAAATTTTTCAAATACATTTTTCGATGTTCCACGGTTTTCGCCGTCTTTACGGATTTTTATGTGTGCAAATTTCAGCTTAATATGTAAGATGTTAGCAAGTGTTTGAAAAATGGATGGCAAATTTTGCATCGTACAGACGGACATGCGAATAAAGCAAGTTTAATGAAAGCTTGTAAAAAGTAATACACCCTGGGATAGTGTATAATGATGAACAACACATTATAAGAAATTCTACTTCTGATATGCAGATTCTGTATTTTATTTTAATTTAAAAATAACAGATATAATTCCACTTCTGAGACACAGGTTAGGTAACTGTTTTGTATTCGCACCTGCAGATTCGATGTGCTGTCGTAGATCCAGATCAGAACCTCTGATGGGCAGATATCTGGTGAGGGGTCTTTGTTTATCGCTTACTGGCTTTCTCTTTCTATTCAGCGTACCAACTTCTAAGCTCATTTCGCTGGTGTCCGATAGCGGTCTTGGAGATTCGGCATCTTCTGTTTCATTTCGCGACTGAAACAAAAAAAAAAATCAAATAATAGTACACTTCGCTTGTTTTTTAAAAACTTTTGTTATTAATTTTAATAAGAAATATATTGGACGTTCCTCTATAAGGTCTTGGAGATGATGTCGGTAAATGGATCCTGATTGTGAAGTTTATCACCTGAACGTAGTAGTAGTAATAGTAGTAACTGTGGAGAAGCTACTGCGATAGGCGAACACAGATCGAAAAATAGAAACTACCTAAACACCAAAACTACGTCAATTTCAATTGACGCGCGTTTCACAAGTTTTCAAGTTTTTAAAATTGTAGTTTATAAAAAAGCTCATTTATTTCTCTATTCAAAAATGCTGGTCAAGTACCTACATATTCTCAGGAATATTTCTAAATTTAAATTGTTCAATACACAAACACTTGCTTTTAAATTAATACTTTAAACAGTGGACTATAATTTTCTTGTGTATTATCACAAATCCTGCATATGTCCAAGTCGAATGGCAAAGTGCAAACAAATTTGAATTATGTCCGTGATATCAAGAAGCTGGTTGATTCTGCGCAAGAAAACTTTTATATTTTGATGTTCATTGGGTCTCTTTGAAAAAACAAAAAAAAGAAACAGTCTCCTGCCTTCTTTTTTTGACAACCTTATTGTTAAAAATTGCAGATTCCTTTTACATCCTCTCAACATGTTCTCATAAATCGTATTCCAATGCCACTGAACAACAAAAAAAATCACTCTGTCAATCAATCAAAATATTCTTTATTATAGAATAGAATTCTACAATTCTTATTGACAAGTCTCAAGGATACAGGTATGTACAAATAAGTTATTTGAAAAATAAAAATCAAATGTGAAAATATGTATGAACAGTCGCAACCACTTGGTCATGATAATATTCAAAACTAACTTTAGATACCTATTGTAGTTTATAATATTAAAGCATCAATGAATAAAAAGTCACACACGCAAATATTTGTCTACGATTACAGATAAAAAAAATATAATTACCTATAAAAATAAAAATATTGAAAATGAGCAAAATATCAAAAGTGTGGATTAAATTCTTCAACAAAAACTTCGCCAAAAACGACAAAAAATTCGTAATTTACGGGAGCGTGTCCGTGAGAAGTGAGACACTGATTATACATCTTGAAGGTATATTTTTTAATTAAAACATTTTTGACACATCCAATACCATGTTATTATTGGAATGAATATATTATTATCTGATTTTTGTTTATGGAAAATCGTCAATTGGAAAATATACATAAATACAAATTTGCCGTATTGTTCATATTTGAATTGTATGAATATTTCTTTATGTACTATGAGGTGTTGTAATTTCATAATTTTTGTGCAACCCGTAGCAAACCTATTTCCATCCATCTTTTGAAGAGTAAATTTTTCAAATAGTTTGGCTCATCCTCAACACATTCTGACTTGGATAATTAATCAAGTTTCTCCAAACAGTTCTGTTTATTAAGTAGTTTCTAAATAAAACAATATGGTTAAATATGTTAAATATTTCCAGATCCACATCATGTAACTTCGAATTATGAAAACACATAATACAGAGTGTTTTAAGAAGTGACCGAACATGCGATTAACATACATTTACTAATATAAAAATAATTGTTATTCCTGAAGTAGGCTGGTACTGTCAGTTTTTATAACAGCAGCACGACGCTACGAATAGTCAATGTGATATTTGTGAAACTCCGGCACATTCCGCTAAAAAAAATGGCTAAAAATTTGTAATATATAAAAGTCAGTCAGCTGTTTCGGTGTTCCAAGATAAGCCAAAACCAACAGAAGTCGATCACTCTTGAAACATAAAAAAAATTGATATTTTCGATATAGGGTTATGTTGCTAGTGTAGCATTGGAGTATTGAGGAACTGTTATATAGGTTGATATAGGTGACATTTATTGCCATTAGAGGCTGTAGGGGTCAATAATAGTTTGCAAAGTTTCACGAATCAGCCTTACTTACCAAAGCAAAAATGGTGGAAAATATTTTAACGATGAATATTATAAATATGTAAAATATCTGCAAAATAAAAATAACTGAAATTCGTAAAGAAAAATGAACACAATGTGAATTTCATACATAGTAAGAATGAACCTGTGGTAGAAGTCCATTGTGTCTCGAAGTGTAGTGGTATAGATTCACGATGCAGAAGTCATCTCCACAAATTTAATATAACCATCAAAATAAATGTTAGTGATGGTAGAACTATCAAAAACTATCGATCAGTTCGCTCAGTTAAATTGTCTCATATCAAAGACATTACTCATTTCAATAATCCTCTTGCATTGTTAAATTCTTTCGACCTTACTCAGAAAATCAAAGATGTGGTTGTGCCACCTAACTCAATTTCATTTTGATGTAGTCAATTTGTTTCCTAGTATTCCCCCTGAAGACTGAATTAGGTTAGTAAGGGACCTATTATTCAAAGCAGATGCTCTTTCTTTCCATGCTCTTAATTTATGCTTCCTTCTGAATATTGTTTTACAACAAAATTTCGTCCAGTTTAAGCCCACCCATACAGATTCAGTAATTGCCTTTTCTTCGTGCCATCCTTATTCTCACAAATTTGCAGTGTTCAATTCACTTTGTCATAGACTATTTAATATTCCGATGTCGCCTAATCAATCGAATCTATAACAAACATAGGTCTAAATCTCTTAATCGTAGTTTCATTCCCTTTAATAACTCCAATAAAAACTGCTCCATTCCTTATTTAGGTAAAGCTTTTCAAATATTTCAGAAGGTTTGGCAACGATATTAATTTTTCTTTTTATACTAAGGATTCCATTTATAAATTGTTAGTCAACACTAAAGATAAAGTACCCATTTCCCATAAATCAGGTGTTTACAGAATTTCTTGTTCCCAACCAAATTTTCCTGCTCAATATGTAGGACAAAGTGGTAGGAAAATTAAAACAAGAGTTACTGATCATGTTAAACTAATTGAGAGCTCTAGAAACCCACACATAGATGAATATAATACTAAAAGTTCTTTTGCAAACCATATTCTTAATTTCAATCACAAATTTGACATTAATACCGATTTAGAGATTTTACATGTTTGTCAAAAAGCCTCCTTACTCAACTTTCTTGAAATTTTTTAAATCAGTTCTGGTATCAATAATACCAACGTTATTTCTCTCAATGAACAAGTACAATTCGACTGCAGAAAGCTTTTTAACTCAATTAATTTTCTTTAAATACTTTTCCTACCTTGATATTCTACACGAAAACGTTATCCATTTGTTATGTTATTTTCTGTTCGGATACGCATCAATTGATTTGTCTACTTCTGTGATGTGCGGCGTCTGTCCTCTTTCTATGAATGGGCGATAGATGTGTCGCTTCATGGAGTGGATTGAACCTGTTTTTTTGTCGTGTTCGCATGGATCCATAATTTTCACATACCTGTTTTATAATTAAGTTTTCATTGTAATGGGTTATAAGTATGGATAGATGACATGAGATCAATCTGCTCGGAATACTAGTTGGATTTGTTTCATCTCCATCTGTGTTCTGTGTGTTTATGTCTCGTGTCATTTGTCCATGTCAATTTTGACGTTAAGCTATCTTGACAGATGATCCTCCCTTCTCAATTCACTAATGACATTCTCTCTTCACCACTGGAGATCAGTGCTTTTCACACGTTGAGTCGTTGAAAGTCATTTTCTAATTTTATTACTGATGTAAATTCAATTCCTAATAAAAGTAACAGGAATAAAGGCTCTAAGTTTCCTTCACCTTTTAAAAAAGGGGTTACAGACTCTAAGCCTCCCTTATTCCTTTTTCATATAAAGTGCGTCTAGGGCCAGCTTCTCTCCAGCAATAAATCTTAACTTCCTTATTAGGAACTTTGCCAGTTTCATATTTCGGAGTAACAATCAGGATCGGTTGAGGAAATAATCCACATGTTCAGAATAGTTTTTCCGGGCGACCAGGGCCGGCTTCACTCCAGCAATAAATCTTAACTTCCTTATTAGGAACTCTGCTAGTTTCATATTCCAGCATAACAAAGAGAATCGTTTGAGAAAATAATTCACATGTTCAGAATAATTTTTCCAGGCGTCCAGGGCCGGCTTCATTCCAGCAATAAATCTTAAGTTCCTTATTAAGAAACTCTGCCAGTTTCATATTTCAGGGTAACAATCAGGATCGGTTGAGAAGAGAATCCACATTTTCAGAATAATTTTTCGGGGCATCCAGGGCCGGCTTCACTCCAGCAATAAATCTTAACTTAATAACTAAATAATAATAATACCTAAGTGGACGCTCAATGATACCTTAAAGGCTCTTGCGGGAAGGGTTCAGATTACCATTTATAGATAGTTGTGGAATTGTTACGAACCGTAGTAGAGAACGACTTATATGGATCTGGACACAGAATTTTCGTAAAGCAGGTGGAAAACCGCATATCAACGTGTCAATAGCCACGTCATCAGCAGTCACACGGTTTATGGTCATGTGGCTTTCAACGGTGCAATTGTTTTGCGCCGCTAGATCATATTAATTTCACTAAGAAATAAGATTGGATGATATACAACATCAATTTTCAGTATTTATATTTCAATAACCAGATATAGAAAATTAATGAAACTCACACGAGTGTAGGGTAATTTACTCTGAAGTATAACTGAGAAATATGATTCCAATTGGCAGTTCTATTCAAAAATAATTAACAAATGTTACAAATGAGATAGCAGCCGGCCTTAAGGGTGGCCAAGCGGGGCGCCGGACCCGGGCCTCGCGCCTCCAGAGGCCTCGCGCTACCGAAGGTTTCGTTAATAAAATCATACTAAATAGAATTTTTAAAAAACTTTTACACGTTATGAATTTTCTGCTACTACTGAAATTTTTATAAAGAATGGCGCCTCTTTGTGCACTCTTCAGAAATTTCAATTTCTAGTTAATGCTCGCAACGCCTGATTTTCTTTAACAGAAAGGAACCAAGCTCCTGTTACAGTTGCTAGTGCGGAAAGGTCATTTTCTCGTCTGAAATTAATCAAGACCTACTTCCATGTCCATGCACATGCACATCCATGTCTCAAGATCGTTTAAGTTCATTAGCCGCATTATCGATAGAGTCTGATTTAAGTGCGAGGCTGGAGTTTCATGCCATTATAGATGAATTTTCGAAAATTAAAGCTAGGCGGGTGATTTTTTCATAAGATCTCATGAGTTTCACATGTACAAATTCAAATTATTATTTTATTCGGTTTCGTTTTTGTTTTGTATGTTTTTCATCCTGTTGAGTTGTTTTTCCGATAAATCATATACTTTCCAAGATTACGGCAAAAATCTATTTATATATTTTCATACGAAAAAAAAAAAAAAATGTTCCACCCCTGGAATTTTGGTAAACCATTTTTTTTTCGTGTTCATGTTCATCATGGTTCCAACTACTAGCATACCAAGTTTGGTGGTGCTACAATCGATTCTTGTCTCAAAACCCAATCGTACTGGATTAGAAATAGACTTAGCGCCCGCTATGCTGTTTCATGATTGTTTAAATAGAAAGATTCGTAATGAAAATATTTATAGTTTTTTAGACTAACACTGAAAGTGAAAATAGCTGAAGAAATGTGTGGTTAGCTTGTTGCCGAGAAAAAAAGGTTAGTTGTAGTCCTTCAAAGATTCCAGAACAACCCGTTATTTGGAAATTGAATAAGGTAATATCTGACACAGTTATATTTTCCGCATCAAACTTCCGTTTGATATAATGATTTTATTGTATTTTCATTCATCTGTGAAAGTTTCATGAAAATTGAAGACGTTTTAACGCTTTTTCTTAACCTTTACCAAAACGGATTCATTTCACAAAAACGATGAAAATATCAAATAATATAAAGGGAATTGTTAGTTACCTTTTTGACAGCAACCAACCAATTTATATCTGACACGTTACTTTTACTGGGCTTGCCTCTTGAATTTGTACACGCACACTACAGTGCAACCAACCTGCGTAGTGAAACTATAGTACAGGTTTACTCCGGGATAACGTTTTTTCGAGAAGAAAAAAAAAACGCTTCTAGTAGTATGACAAAGCCGGTTTCGCCTCATTAATTTGAATTTTCGCTCTCGATGGCATCTGGCCATCGAGATCTCCGCCATTTTGGTTCGTCGGCGAAGTTCTTCAGCAACCCCCCAACGCCGAAGAAGGTGGGGGGAGGGTTGCGGAAGAAAAAAAAAAAATTTTTGTCCCCGAGTGGGGCTTGAACCCACGCCTATTGGCATGGCAGCCGAGTGCGCTACCAGTGAGCCATGACGGTTCCATACTAATGTCGATTTAAAACTCGTAGCTTTGATAATGGGAAAAAAAAGCCGATTGGCGGCAGTCGCAATAAACATGGCGGTGTAGGGTGTAGCGTGTGGGGGTTGAGAGAGAGAAAAATTGCAGGTACCTGATAGGCGTAGAGAGCAATTGGGTGTGTGGGAGAAGAAAAAAACGACCTCATGTGATTCGTTGTGTCGAAAAAATGGCCGTCGAAGCAACGCCCCCCTGCGGTACATGATAGATGTAAAGAGCGGAGGGCGGGGGGCGGGCGGGCGGGGAGATCAAAACACCTCATGTGATTCGTTGTGTGGAAAAAAATGGCCGTCGAGAGCCCCACGCCTACGATAGCAATGGCCGCCGCTGGCCGCCGTCGAAGCATCTCTCTCGACTTAGAACAGGCAGCAACATGTCCAGACTTGAGTTGGAATTCCGAGAATCGTGTGTGACGTCACCATGAATGAACATCTGGTGTTTACTGGCGAGCGGCGTGTGTGATTCTAGGAAATGATGACTCCGCGAAATCGAGACATGATTTGGCCTTGGACTTGTTTATCGCTCCACAGCTTAAGTAAACAACCACATCCGGTGGTTGTTTACCCAAGTTGAAATTCCGAGAAATGTCCACTCAGCATTTTATTACTACGTAGTTTGGGTTTTCCCCCCAGCATATTCAGCGTGGGCAGACGGCGTGGGTCACGTGACCATCGGCGTGGGGTCACGTGACCATCGGCGTGGGTCACATGACACAGAGAGTTTATACATACGTTCACAGCGCGCGCCGACGACATTTGATAGCCTGCCTCCGAAGCAACAACAAGTGTTTTGTGCTGCTCATCTGCCTCTCGCTCTTCATACAGTTTTATTGTGAGTGTCATTCATTCGTGATTTGCAAAAGAATAGTAGATTTCACATATGTTTTCGCGAGTGTTTCAAGTGTCTATGCCATTCGATTCAGTTGTTATAAAGTTCATTTATCTCATACAGAGTGTCTCATAAATCGTCATATTTTTCTCATACAGTGTACATTGAATATTTTTGTCACATTTCTCTCATACAGAGTGTCTCATAAATCGTCATATTTTTCTCATACAGTATACAATGAATATTTTTGTCACATTTCTCGTACAGAGTGTCTCATAAATCGTCATATTTTTTCTCAAACAGTGATTTTTTGCCATATTTCTCATACAGGGTGATTCGAATTTTTTTGTCATATTTGTCGTACAGGGTGAATCACAATAATGTTTTGAGAGAGTTATACAGCGTGTATCAAAAAAAAAAAAAAAATCTTCATTATTTTGAAACGTGCATGTTTTTCACAGATGTCTCATCTCGACGAAATTAACAAGGTCTCCTTGGCTTGCAGGAAGGACCTGCACAAACTACAAGAGCTGCCGAAGGACGAACCAAAATTGATCCTCGACGCTCAAACCAAAACTACAAAGTTTGGGGAGTCAATCCTTGTGGAGTTAGAGGACTGCGTAGTATTCCTTCCGAATCGAGTGACTGGAGCATTGAAAGCGAACCTCGACAAATTGACCGAGGCCCAGCACGTGCTAATATACAGGGGTGAAAAGAAAATTGCCAATCGAGCTCATCCGCAGCAGCTGTTTGAGATCGCCAAGGCCTGAAGACGTCGCAGCCGTTGGAAACAGAGAGAGTAAGTTTCTTGTATTTTCATTTGACATTTTCTTGAAATTTTGTGTTGAATCATGTCATCTGACGCCATTGTTGAACAAAGTGTGGAGATGGCGGCAAAGTTGCTTAAGGCGGTAAAAATTCTCAAAAAGGGCTGTTCCGATGAAGAGTGCAAACATTGGTTGGCCCAATGCCAGCGCACCGCCCGCCTTATTAATAGAGCGATCGCAGCGGTGGAAGGCATAGGCTCTCTGAGAAAATTGCAAACTTTATGTGGTCACTTAAAAATTATCCGAAATTCAATCAAAAATTCAGGCCAACAGCCAGTCGTCGTGGGGGAGGGGCTCAAATCAAAATTGACATCTCGAGTAAAGTGGGAGGACTTGAAATCGGCATTTTCTTCGCGTCTGCGCACAGGTATAATTATAAATTTAAAACATAAAGAAATTGGACAATTTTTCGGGGACGCATTCTCTCTATTCAAAAACAGAATTCAAAATTTATTGAAAAAACATTCACTCATTAAAGTCAATTCGACATTTTGTGGGAAATTCGTGAAAAACTCTTTGAATCAAGAACAAAAAATCGACTTCAAGTATTTCAACACTAAAAACGCTGTGATCGATAGGGGTACAACTTTGAAAGAGTGGTTCTTGGAAAATGTCATCGATCAAATTCAAAACAAACTTTCTGAATTCGCGGACAAAGAGAGCGGATGGAGTCTCGAGAAAATCGTTAGTTTGGAAATAAATATCAACAAATCCGGCATCGGCAACGGTTCGTCTTTCATCGAGTTGCCGAAATCTATTGCCAAAAAACGAGCTTGCATCAACATCAAAAATGATGATGATGCATGTTTCGCTTGGGCAATCGTCTCCGCCCTGTATCCTGTTCAATCTGGTAAAAATACTGATAGAACATCGTCATATCCGCATTACTCAAAGGCATTGAATTTGGACGGAATCGACTTTCCCATGAAATTTAAACAAATCACCAAATTTGAACAATTAAATAACATTTCCGTCAATGTGTACACTTTGGAGTTAATTCAGCCGAAGCCGGACAAGGAGGCATTTTTCGTGACTGTTCCAAGTCGACTCACGAAACAAAAATTAGACAAACATGTCAATCTTCTCCTCATTCAAAATGAATATCACCCGAAATTAAATGATTACGAGGCACCGCCACTGATCGACGATGACACTGACGATTCAGACATAAAATTCCATTATGTTTGGATAAAGGATTTATCTCGCCTACTTAGTGCACAACTCAATAATCATGTTCACAAAAAATTCATTTGCGACAGATGTTTGAATTATTTCACAAGTGAGGAATACTGTTGATTGTCAAAAACAAAACACATGTAAAATTTCTTTCCCCCACTACGATCATGTAGAATTTTGCGACTTTGTACATAAAGAAAGAGTGCCCTTCGTAATATATGCGGATTTCTAGTCGATTTTGGAACCGTTCAAAGATGCCGCCGGCGCCGGATGCAATTCTCAAACGGAAAAGTACCAAAAACATATTCCGTTCAGTGCCGGATTTTATTTCAAGTGTGCATATGACGACACTTTGTCATTTTACGATAGCCATCGAGGTCTCGATTCGATGGATTGGTTTGCGGAAAGAATGGGGACCATAGCCAAAATTGTGCAAGCCAAAACTTTGGACATTGTTCCCATGACCGCATCACCTGATGAGGTGAACGCGCCATGTTGCCACATCTGCGAAAAACCTTGGAAAATTGACGACAAAGTTGTCCGTGACCATAATCACTACACGGGTGCCTTTCGCGGATATACGCATGCGCAATGCAACCTGTTATACAAAAAGTCTTTTGTGGTGCCGATCGTTTTCCATAATTTATCCGGATACGACAGCCATTTTATTATTCGAGATATAGCAAAGAGGGGGCGAGTCAGCTTGTTGCCTGTCAACAAAGAGAAATACATATCTTTCACCCAGTATGACGACAATACAGACATCAAGTTCAGATTCATCGATTCGTTCCGTTTTATGGGCATGAGTTTGGACCATTTGGTTCAGACTTTGACAGTGCACGATTTGAAAATATCCAAACGCGAATTTGCACATCTGACAGCCTCGCAGTACGAATTACTCACTCGAAAGGGCGTATTCCCATACGATTTCATCGATTCGATGGAAAAGTTGGAAGTTGAATGTTTGCCGGCGCTCCATCATTTCTACAACAAGTTGAACGATTGTCACATTAGCAAGGCAGAATACGAACATGCGCAGAACGTGTGGCAAACGTTCAACTTAAAAACACTGGGCGAGTACTCCGACTTGTACATGAAAACAGACATATTGCTCTTGGCTGATATTTTCGAGAATTTTCGAAATATCGGTCACGTGACATATGGCCTGGACCCCGCGTGGCATTACACCCTACCCGGCTATACGTGGTCGTGCATGTTGAAGTACACCCAGTGCAAGTTGCAGATTTTGAAGGACGTCGACATGCTCATGTTCATCGAGCGAGGAATTCGCGGAGGCATCAGTCAGTGCTGCAACAGGCGCTCCACGGCAAATAATAAATACATGGGTGACAGGTATGACGTCACTCAGCCCTCCACTTATTTGCTATATCTCGATGTAAATAATTTATATGGGTGGGCCATGATGGAATATCTTCTGTATGGGGGATTCAAATGGCTCGAGAATGTTGCCGATTTGAATGTGCTCGAGGTGTCAGACACTTCGCCGATTGGCTATATTCTCGAAGTCGATTTGGAGTACCCCGAACACTTGCATGACAAACACAAAGATTTTCCATTATGCGCCGAACACCGTACTCCGCCAGGCTCAAAATTACCCAAATTAATGACCACCCTGTACAATAAGGAAAACTATGTTGTACACTACAGGGTGTTGAAACAAGCACTGACGCACGGACTTGTACTTAGAAAAATTCACAGAGTTCTGCAATTCGACCAATCAGCCTGGCTCAAACCGTACATTGAATTAAATACGAAATTGCGCGCAGAAGCAAAAACCACTTTCGGCAAAAATAACTACAAATTAGCCAATAACGCAGTATTCGGGAAAACGATGCAGAACATACGAAAACATCGTGTAGTGAAAATGGTCTCAAAATGGGAGGGGCGATATGGCGCGAAAAATTTAATTTCCAGCCCGAATTTCAAGAATCGCACCATTTTCGATGAGGACCTCGTCGCTATCGAGATGGCAAAGACGGATCTGTTGTTCAATAAGCCCGTGTACATCGGAATGGCGATACTTGACATTTCCAAGGTGTGCGTGTATGATTTCCACCACGGTTTCATGATGGAAAAATACACGAGCGATCAGTGCAAGTTGATGTATACGGATACTGATTCGCTGATTTACGAGATCAAATCCGATGACATTTATCGAAATTTATTAAAGTCGAACCTGGAAGAATTCGATACAAGCGATTACCCCATCGACAACCCGTATGGGATTCCCCTTGCCAACAAAAAAGTCCCCGGCTTGATGAAAGACGAAGCGAATGGCCGAATTATGACAGATTTCGTGGGACTCCGTTCAAAGCTGTACACCTATAAGATACAGGGTGGAAAAAATCCAAAGGAGTGAAATACAGTGTTGTCCAAAATAAAATCACATTCGACGACTATGTAGAATGTTTGGAAAATCAGCGTGAGAAAGTCACATCTCAACGCTGTATTCGCTCCTTTGCGCACAACGTTTTTAGTGTGGAGCAAACAAAGATCGCTCTCAACCCCCACGACGACAAGCGCTGTCTCCTCCAGGGCTCCCATGACACTCTGCCGTGGGGCCATTACAGTCAATTGGATATTTAACTATGCGCATCTCGCATACAAACGCTTCATTGGCTTAGGAGATGATGATTCGGAACTCGATGACTGATTCAACGCACAAAATCTCGATAAAATGTCAAATGAAAATGCGGAAATTGTGCTCTTGTTTGTTCCCACATATCATATATCATATAATCAAATGTATATATTAATGTTTGAATAAATCAGCATGTAATCCATGTTTGAATATTATTTCGTTTCACCTCCACATTAAAAAAAAAAATACTTAGTACTCATTTTTGAGTCAAAAAACAGCACTTTTTTCGATCAAAAAGAGACTCCAAATTTGACATGGTGGTTGAACTGAGTAAAAAGTTCAGTGAAATTCAGTCAAAGTTCAGTCACTGAACTAAGTGAGACTCAGCGACTGAAAAATTTCACTCAACTGAAATTTCCCATGCTTTTCTTATGGGGGCTGAAAATTCAGTGAATTTCAGTGAAATTTCAGTCACTGAATTCAGTGACTGAAATTTTCACTCAGCCACTCAGCCACCGAAAAAACGCACTGCCACCATGTCAATTTTGGTGCGAGTTTTTTCACTCAAAAAGAGCATCGTTTTTGAGTCTAAAAATGAGCACTTTTTTTCGCTCAAAAAGAGCATCGTTTTTTTGAGCCTAAAAATTAGCACTTTTTTCGCTCAAAAAGAGCATCATTTTTGGGTCTAAAAATGAGCACTTTTTGAGCGAAAAAAGTGCATCATTTCAACTTAGAAAACAATCCATTCTTGAGGCTGAAATGATCGATTTTTATTCGAACAGAAAATAAAACAAAAATTAACTAAGATACATATATTTTCAATAAATTCCAAATTGGCGCTCTACATACTATGCATGTGTCGCACAGATCGGCACATCGTGAACAACACACCAAGTGTCTACAAGGTAGAAACAACACAGAACGCTCATTCACAAGACAAACACAACACGTCATTATAGTGTTCTGTGGTGAGTCTGCACTGCCATCATCTATGGGCTTGCTGTCATCTGTCACTCGTCGCTCTGTGATTTCAGCGCCAACTGTCGATGAATTGTCATCTGTCACTTGTCTCACTGCGATGTCAGCGCCAACTGTCGATGAAGTGTCATCTGTCACTTGTCGCACTGCGATGTCAGCGCCAACTGTCGGTGAAGTGTCAGCCGTCGCCGGCCTTGGTTCTGGAGGTATATCAGCGCCATCTGGCGGTTCTACCACCACTGATGTCTGATTGTTGTGGCGGTAATTTCGAACAAAGTCACAATTTGGACTCCATTCGTCAGCCATTGGATCGTCATCAGGCTGCCATTGGAAGCCTTCGACACCACACACACGACACAAGACAACGTCATTCAAGCCGGTGTACGTGAAACCAGCTCTGGCCAACGCACTCGGCGAAAATGACGAAGTCCAGCCTCGGAACGTCTCGAGTCTTGCTTCGTACTGCTGCATATCTCTATGCATACTGAAATAAAAATGCTACTTCTGTTCCATAAATACATTTATTTCGATTCATAATCAAACAGTACTTTGTCAGGCAAATAATATAGGCATTCACGAAAACATAGATGTTTATCATCTTTGGACGATATAGTACACAAATTTATAGCCTCGTCAAATGTCAAATCATTGTTTCTAGCAAGAACTCTGGCACTAGCTAATATATCATGGTAATATTGACAAAAGTTCATATTCAATAAATATTCAAATCTTCCCGCCAACACTGTGGCATCCAAATGCAGGATTTCCTGGATTTCGAGCTCCGTCAAGTAGAAGTAGGTGTCATCTTTGGAAACTCGCACTGTTGCACTATTTCCATAAGTGTGTAATTCCAAGTCCATGACATCATCCCAATCGAGTTTGATTTGAGCGGTCTTGTTGTCGGTCGCATTCGGATCAGCTCGGTTATTGTAAAGCCGATTAACGGCTCCCACGAAAATGGCCCACTCGAACATGCTGAATGACAGGCTGAAGGAGATGGTGTGCGGGATTGTGCACACAAGTCTCACTGCAGGCACGAAACTTCGAGCAACACTTATTCCACATTGCACAGACAAAATTGATGTGTTTCGGAACTCGTAGGTGGCGCTGCACACGTAAAATCGTTCCTTCTTGATGGCGTCTTTGTACATGTCACAAACACGGTCCAAATCGGCAACACGTTCTGCCCACTCTCTTGATGATGACGATGACTCCGAAGAATCCTCCTCGATAGACACTAGGGACGAAGACATCGACTCGTAATCGGACGTAGGATCGTTAGACTCGAACTGCACTCCACCAAGCATGATGATAGACTGACTCATCGTGCCGCTGAACGGTTTGAAATATTTCGCAGTCGGTCGGAGAGAGAGGGAGAGAGAGAGACGAAAGGCCCCCAATTTTATGCTCCAATGTGCCTATTTTCCATTGAATTACAAGCGATTTGTCGAATCTATCCAGGAATTGTGAGTACTGTCGAAACCCAACCATTTCACCAGGACTTTTCGGCCTTTTCGTCTAATGATTTTTTCCACGAGATAGACGTCGGGATTCTTCGTCTTTTGCAATTCCTGTTCGTAGAAAGCGCCGCTGATTGGTCGCCCCTCCAAGTCCTCCAGCAAGTACGTGATTGGTTGGGTGATTTTCACTTTGACGACTTTAAAAATTTCAGTCGTCCAATTGGGCGTATACCCCTTCTCGAACACATGTTTGGCCTTGCTAATTCGCACAAAGTCTCCAATTTTGAACTTTTTTCGGCCAGCTCGTCCCACATAATCATACGCATACTTGTACACTTTGTCTTCATTGTCTTTGGTGACGTCACAGGGTTTCATGCCGATCGTCCGATGTTTGCGCTGATTGTAATTATTAGCAATGTCCGGTAAAATGTCCAGCCACTTGTAGGTGCCGTTCAAACTGAAATATTTGAAGAGTTTTTCTTTTAGCGTGCGTATCATTCTTTCCGCAATAGCTGCTTTGATCTTCGTGTACGTGCTGTAGTGTTTGATGTTGTACTTTTTCATGAGGGCCTGGAAGCTGGCGTTGTAGAATTCAGTACCCAAATCAGATTGTAGGAACGTAGGACTTCTGTTCGCTTTCGATAATATGTCCCCCATCGCTTCGGTGACGTCTCGACCACCTTTGGTCTTCAAAGGCCGCACCCATAGGTATTTCGAGAAGGTGTCAATCACCACGAGAATATAATTGTAGTTCTTATTGACTTTCGAGTATTTTTGAAGGTCAGCCAAGTCCATCTGCCACAGATCGTCGATTCCTTTGATGATGGTACGTCTGCGGGGAAATCTCTTTCTGGCCGGAGCATGGAGCTCATCGACCAATTGCTTTTTGGCTGCGGACGACTCCATTTCTCCCAAACGACTGCGCAATGCTTAATGCGCAGCTCCATTGTTATACTCTGTACTAAAGTCCAGAATCGTTGGCGTTCTCGACATTTCTTCAATCTGCTTTTTCAAAGTATCGTGTTTTTTCAACGAAAGTGTCATGAATTTCATAACTCGAATGTCCAAGGCCTCGTGAGCGTGTTTCTGCGCATCCAATTCTGCTCTGAGCTTCACTATGACGTCATCAACGTAGTTTTTGTTGACAACATCATTCGGAGTAGTTGGCGTTTCGACATTACATATTTTCACATGTTCAGCGTCAATGTCCCCGTTTGCCGTGTAGTTGAGTATGACACCGGGGAAATGATAAGGCTGCTGCTGAGCGCGGCGAGCTGAGGAACTTTGACCGAACTTGTTGATGCTCATGATGGAACTGTGGGGTGCGAAACATCGACACTTGTATTTATCGAATGTATCCAGCCTCTCTCAGCTCATTGATGATGGCCACGATCTCGTTGTCGGTAGAGGTGCTGCCAGCATTCTTAGCTGCGACGAGTAGCCTATATCTGTCAACTAGCTCATTGACGTCGTCCCAGTATACGTATTCTACAGGCTTCGTATTATATGTCAATTGATCTGGGATACTGCCGCCGCCCATTTTCGATTGACCTGGGTCTTTGAACATTGGTCGAATTATATTCTCGTATTTGGCTATTTGGGAAGGATTCAGCCTACCTTTCGCATCTAAATGGGCACCTGTACTCATCAAAATTTGCTTGTATGCCACCAAGTCTTGTCTCTGGTATTTCGGATTCTTGTAGAAAATCAAACTATATAATCCCGGAGTACCCTGGTATGTTTCGCCATCAATGCGAATGTCCCCCGTATCTTTATCCAAGCCCATCAACTTGTTGCCGAGTATCCATTGCGCTCTGGGTCTGTCGTAAATGGGGCCGTAAGTCACATCGATTTTGCCCGATTTCGCACGATGTTCATTCACGAATTTAGATGCTACTTCGGGGTAAACTTCCAGCAATTCTCCATCATCCTCCTCATCGTCGTCGTCGTCAGACTCATAGTCATCTGTGTGATAGCTGTCTTGTCTTCTTCTTTCTTCATGGTGGTGGTGGGGGAAGGGGTCCTCGATGATGGCGGTTCTTGTTTCTCTTCTTTTTTCACCTTCAGCTGTCGTCGCTTAGGTGGTGGGGGCATTGCTGCATTCAGTCTCTTCAGCGGCACCGTGATGGGTTTGAATAATTTATTCAGCGCTTCATCCTGCTCGGATTTGCCGAGTTTCAAAGACAAATACTTTTTTCGAACAACTTTCGCCAACTGACTGACTTGACGTTTTCGTTCGACTTTGGCAATTTCGGAGTCGACACGTGATGTAGTCGGTGCCATTGCTACACACAGAATGACATATTCGAGACACTACATTTGAATATATCTGTCAAAACCCAGTCGATAGCGCCCTTTGGATACATCAAAGTCTTTGGCTATGACCAAACATCCGAATTTTTCCTTCCAACAGGTGGCGCACATGCGTCGAAATTCATCGAAGGTGTAGTCCGGAGAGACGTGATCGTCAAAGGCGTGCTTCAGGTTCACATCGTCTTGCCGAAATAGCACTATAATGTTGCAATTGTCTCTGATCAACTGTTTGGGTATTTTCGAGTAGGTTTGACATAAATATGCAACGTCCACGGATTTATGACGTCCCATGGCATAGTACTCTCTGATTTTATCCTGTTTGTCGCACGAAACATCATCAAATATAAAAATTGAGTGCTCCTTTGCCATTGACGGCTCGATAATCTCCTCGTTGTCCCTGTATGGATAATAGCCCACTCCTTTGACTTGTTTCAATACATCGTGCAACAGCTGATATTTCGGTTGGTACAGTGATTTTGAATATACGTAGACATTCTCGAAGCGGGCTCCGTTCGGGCTGAATAACAAACTCAGTACAGCGTTGGTTTTGCTACATCCGCTGGGACCACAAAATATCGCTCGAAATGAATTCGGTAGCAGAGGACCGTGTTTGCGCACAACATTCAAGTTGCCGCCACCTACAAAATCCAAATTAGCTATTTCCAGGGTCGGCTCTTGTTGCACCACTTTCATTGTATATTTGGAGAAAAAATGTTACATGTGACCACGCCCACATCTGGCGTTCGACTGACAGTTCGAGTGCTCGAGCGGCGGCTATGTAAGTAAGTGTGCAACGCCAATCGCGTCATTGTCATGCTAACCTTCGAGCACGAAGGTCGTGGAGTGGTTAACTCTGTGATAAATCGTCTGCCATTCGAGCTACATCTGCCCGGATACCAATACTGCGGACCTGGCACCAAATTGAAGAAGAGGTTGGCACGCGGAGACGCTGGTGTGAATCCCCTAGACACTGCTTGCAGATCACACGATATCGCATACTCGCAAAGCAACTCTCTGGACGATAGACACAAGGCTGACTGGGTGTTGGAAAATCGAGCTTGGGAACGTGTCAAGTCCAAAGACGCGAACATCGGCGAGAAAGCTGCAGCTTGGCTAGTCACCACAACTATGAAGGCGAAGCGTAATTTGGGCATGGGTATGAAGTCATCATCAATGGCCTCTGCTTCTGGTGCAAAACGGTCAACGAAAAAGAGGTCGTTCAAGAAGGATGTTGTGTCGAAAATCACCAATCATCTGCGGAAGGCACTGAAACCTGAACAACTCAAAGATATGAGTGCGAAGGCTCTGCGAAAATCCTCGTTGGTAGCACTGCGTGCAGCCCGAGCTCAAGTCAACAAATTGGGGGTCGCAAAAACATCAAAGTACCTCGAATAATACCTTTCGAAGCAAAGAGTGGAGGTGTGCTGCCTTTGCTTCCCATCTTCGCAGCTTTGGGAGCACTGGGATCGTTGGCTGGTGGTGCCAGCACCATAGCCAGGACCATCATCTCCTCGAAAAACGCTCAGAAGAAATTAGATGAAGAGAAGCGCCACAATACTGCGATGGAGAACATCGGAAAGCAGTGATCTGGCCTGTTTATGCGCAAAACAAGTCGCGGAGGCTATGGTCTTTTCCTCAAGAAGTTTGCAAAAAACTCCCAGTGAAGCTGCCCAATAGCAAGCGACCTTTGTACGATGTGGACTTGGTCAAGTATGCCAAACGTCTGAAAATTCCTAATTTCGTTGGGGTTTTCATGCGCGACAACCTACCTCAATCTACGCCCATGTACAAAGAGTGCGCCATTGTCAATCTGGACTCGATAAAAAATCGTGGAACGCATTGGGTAGCTTACGTGAAAAGTGGACTTTGTGTGAAATACTTTGACAGTTTCGGTAATTTGAAACCGCCAGTGGAACTCCTACGATATTTAAATGGCGGTGGAAATGTGAAAATCTACTACAACAACGATCGCTATCAGACATTCGATCAAGCAAATTGCGGCCATTTGTGTCTGAAATTCCTCTACGATCAAACTCAACACAACGATGGATAGGGTCGTCAACAAAAAGACAGTGACCTTTAATGAAGAGCGCAATACGGTTCATTATATGGTTGTGTGGCGATTTGCGTACAACACTTCGCGCAAATCCGATTGGCAGCGTATGGCTATGGACAGGAT
Organism: Chrysolina haemoptera; assembly: GCA_958298965.1. Lineage (NCBI taxonomy): Eukaryota > Metazoa > Arthropoda > Insecta > Coleoptera > Chrysomelidae > Chrysolina > Chrysolina haemoptera. Next base: position 21,825,198 of record OY282587.1, on the reverse strand, counting down.
CCGTTTCGCTAGGCGAATCTCCAAACTTGCCTACATAATTGACCCCATTTTGGATGTGGAACACAGGGAGCGAGTGTGGAAGTCTTTAAATGAGAGTGCATAACCCCCAAAGTGTCAGTCATGTCTTTGCTGTTCACCTTGACAGGTCACACATCTACGCTGACCGCAGACTTTGCTCCGCCAATTCAATTGGACGAACACAGCTCTTACGGCTTGGCTTTGATTGGTTTTCATTCGTACAACAGCATACCGAACATAACCAAGGGGAAGTTCTATTACTTTGCCAACGGAGCGCCATCTGTTACCACCATCAGCATACCCACTGGCTGTTACGAAATAAGCGACATTGCCAAGTTTATTCACAAACACATCGGCAAACCGAGAGAGGTGAAGAAGAAGAAAAGAGAAGTGGACATCGACAGAGACAGCAACAATAACGCTAAGGCAGCAGTGTTCTCTCTCAAACCCAATACCAATACGCTACAGTGCGAAATTTATAGCAAGTACCACACCATAGACTTCACTCCAGAGGACTCTATCGGACGATTGTTGGGTTTCTCACCTCGAATTCTCCCAGCTGGAATCGTTCACGTGTCTGACCTGCCCGTCAACATAGTCAAAGTGCGAACAGTTCACATTGACAGTAACGTCACATCGGGCGCTTTCTTCAACAACCGACCCTCCCATACGATATACGAGTTTGCCGTTCGAGAAGATCCCGGATTTGCCATCGACGAGACTCCCTCGAATCTCATCTACCTGCCTGTGAACAAGACGGAGATACATAACATAACCTTGAATATTCTCGATCAGGACTTTTGTAGTGTGAATTTCCGTGGAGAAACCATCATCGTACGACTGGTGTTGCGCAAGCTGTCAAATGGGGTTGGTATTTGATTGGAACGACAACCAACAGCATAAAAGTACTGAGAGCGCAGACGTCAGTTCAGTCGCGCAGACGCAGTCAACGAGAGCACACACCAATCATACGCTCTCTCTCTCGAGCATAGAATTCCTCATATCTCAAAGGCATCATGTTGTCAAAACAAGTGTTCGACGTGTACAATCATCCAAAATTCGATGAATCCATCCAGAGAGTGGAGACTCGAACGTACCACCCGTACGTCAAATCCTTCCAAAATAATGACATTGTCGAAATCGTCATTCAGCAAAGTGACACATGGATTCTGATGAACGACGCTATCGTCTGTATAGAGGGCACTCTAGTCAAAACCGCAGGAGATGGCAATGTGCGATTCGTCAATAATGCTGGAGCATTTTTCTTCGAATCAATGTATTATGAAATCAACGGCAAGGAGGTGGACTCTGTTCGCTTGCCGGGTATAGTGAGCACCCTGCGAGGATACACTTGTTACGCAGACGCCGATTCTCGACACTTGGCCACCGCCGGATGGACGTATCCAGGTGGAGCTATTCGCAACGCCAACGACGGTTCGTTCGCCATGTGGATTCCGCTTAAACATCTGTTTGGCATATTTCACGACTACAGATATGCCACAATCGGACGACAGTGCATTCGTTTGGTGAGAAGCAGAAACGACAACAACTGCATGGTTATAGAGGAGATTGCGAATCCGCAGGTCGCAACCACAGCAACCCTGACGATCAATAGCATCGTGCTCAAAGTCAAAAACGTCATTCCCAATGACGATATTCGCTTGCAGCTGCTGCAATCCATAAAGACTGACAAACCTGTGGTTATCTCATTCCGCAAGTGGGATATGCACGAACTGCCTGCACTCACGCCTGGTTCCACCAAAGAAATATGGTCTGTCAAAACTTGTACGGCAGTGGAGAGCCCCCGATTCGTCATTGTCGCCTTCCAAACAAATCGAATGGACAACGTTGCACGAGATTCCAGCTACTTTGACCACGTTGACATCAGAGACATACGCCTAACGTTGAACAGTGACAATTACCCGCATGAACGCATGCGCTTGCAATTTGACAGAAACAACTTTGTGGAAGCTCATCGCGCCTATACGGAATTCTACCCAAGCTATGCGAATTGTCCCCAGAAACGCCCTCTGCTGGATTACGATGCATTCAAGGATCGAGCCGCCATCTTCGTAATCGATTGCTCACGGAGAGCGGAATTCATGAAATCGTCCACCGTCGATGTCAAACTTGACATAGAAGCCACAGTTGGGTTCCCAGCTAATAGTCGTGCGTACTGTGTAATAGTGCACGATTACGTCATAGAACACTTGCCTTTAAGTGAGATCGTACGTCGTCTGTCATAAGACACAAAACACTTCAAGTCATACGTCATCTGTCATATGCCTGCAAGATCGGCGGGGGAGCGCTGGTTGAATGCGCGTCGCAAGGAAGCATAAGCCTATGGATAGGAAAACAACAAGAAGAGTGGGGGGTGGTGGGGGGAACGCGCTCGAAGCGCATCAGTTCAAATTCAGCGTTAGTTGTTAGCCAAACGTTCAGTGATTCAGTCGATCAGTCAGTCAGCCAAGATGAAGCTCGTAGCTTGTGATATCCAGGGTTTCTGTGTGGGTGGTGAGTTCCAGCCAAAAGAACTTGCCATCACCGACGGGCAACGCACGAACCATTTTTTATTCAAAGCCGTCGTGCCATTCCATGAGCTGAGCGAAAATGATAAACGCCAAGCGAGATATTTGGAAAGGAATATCCACGGCATTCCATACATGGCTATGGGGAATTAAACGAGACCAACATCCAAGAAGTGCTGCGCCCCATCCTCGAAGCTGATGTGGTATATGTGAAGGGAAATCAAAAATTCGATTTTCTGCTAAAGTGTGTGCTCGATCTGCCTAGAAGGCCACACATCGTCGATATTGCCGCCACTACAAGTACAGTCGTCACAACCCCTCCACCGCCACTCGAGAAGCAAAGCCCGTTGTGTTTAAATCATATAGCATCTGGAGACATAGAAGTGCATTGTGCTGTGAGACATTGTTTCGATATTTGGCTATGGATATCGTCGCACCTGATATGGTGAAAAACGTCGGCACTGGCGGCGACACTCTTCTCCATCGGCACTTGCAAAATTTGCGTGAACTCAAGGCGCAAATATCGCAGTACGAACAAAAGCTGCATATGTATAAACGCTTTCAAAATATGCAAATTGACGATGGGAAATGGGCAGCAGCATTCACCGATCCACGACGTTTCACCGGCGCCAACTACAACAGCCAAGGAAGAAGAACCAATGTTTGATATATTATTATTATTATTATTAATCATATTGTATTGTATTTTTATTATGTATTAATAGATGTATTAAACCAATTTTCTCGATTTATTTTGCGAATGAGAGAGTGACAGAGTGAATGGCAAAAATGGTCGTTCAAAGCTATTTGGTTTTGGGGAAAGAGCTTGGTGTATTTTTCGCAAATATACACCAAACTTTTCCCCCAAAGTCAAATGGTTTTGCCGCCGCACACTGGCGATTGAGAGGCTGCGCGTGATTTCATGTTTGAAATAAATATGTGCATATTTGTTTCAAGTATGAAATCTCTCTCGGTCAATCAACATGAGGGCCATGCACATTGAGCAATGGTGTATGTGTCTCTCAGTGTATATATTTGAGTGATATATACGTCGTTTCTCAGTGTACGTTGAGCAGTCATACCGTCATGACAAACTATATAATTCTAGCAGCCGTTCTGTCGAACGTACTGTATATTAGCCCACCATATGAGTGCAGTGAGGTATTGGTATCATATTTGCACGAGAATTCGAGCATTTCTAACTGGACGAGAATGACTCAGGCGCTAGCCAATGATGAATATTTGCCTGTGTTGAAAGCCGAAATCCCGCTGAACGTCTCATATTACCGATTGCGAAAGATCTATGTCAATCACACCCATAGCGATACGCAGTGGTTCCCGCTGAAGACGTCTTGCAGAACTTCGAGGTCCCCTCAGCCCATCCTGTATGCCGCGATGCAAGCTCCTGGAGGTCATCCTCCCGCGGAGCTTGCCAAATGTGAGCCGACACTTTACAAGTGGTTTATGTTATTTGTGACAATGATTCTGAGTGTTCAAATATCCGAATCTATATATAAGTTCATTAAAGCTATACGTCAAAAATATTTTTTAATCGATAATGATAGTGTATCATACTACGCCGCTGGCACTGAAGTCTAATAAAAATATACGCATATCTGTTTGTTTCATTTGAGTTGCAAAATGCAACATGTGTGTGTGTGCTCTCTGTCGACGTGACACAGACCGTGGGATCCAAGGTCAAATCGTGTCTCATGCCGACATTTCTCGAAAATAATGGTCTTGGGTAAACAACCACCGGATGTGGTTGTTTACTTAAGCTGTGGAGCGATAAACAAGTCCAAGGCCAAATCATGTCTCGATTTCGCTGAGTCATCATTTCCTAGAATCACACACGCCGCTCGCCAGTAAACACCAGATGTTCATTCATGGTGACGTCACACACGATTCTCGGAATTCCAACTCAAGTCTGGACATGTTGCTGCCTGTTCTAAGTCGAGAGAGATGCTTCGACGGCGGCCATTGCTATCGTAGGCGACACAACGAATCACATGAGGTCGTTTTTTTCTTCTCCCACACACCCAATTGCTCTCTACGCCTATCATGTACCTGCAATTTTTCTCTCTCTCAACCCCCACACGCTACACCCTACACCGCCATGTTTATTGCGACTGCCGCAAATCGGCTTTTTTTTCCCATTATCAAAGCTACGAGTTTTAAATCGACATTAGTATGGAACCGTCATGGCTCATTGGTAGCGCACTCGGCTGCCATGCCAATAGGCGTGGGTTCAAGCCCCACTCGGGGACAAAAATTTTTTTTTTTTTTCCGCAACCCTCCCCCCACCTTCTTCGGCGTTGGGGAGTTGCTGAAGAACTTCGCCGAAGAACCAAAATGGCGGAGATCTCGATGGCCAGATGCCATCGAGAGCGAAAATTCAAATTAATGAGGCGAAACCGGCTTTGTCATACTACTGCTTCTGCAGGTTCATTCAGCGTGTAACAAAATTGAATTGGCCATATTTTGAAGAATTTTTATTTTTCATTCCGATTCCTCATTGAGCAGAAACTCAGCTTTGCCGACCTTTGAGTTGACTGGCAACTACGTTCCGCGAAACAAGCAGCAATAAAAATTGTGATGCTTAGAATGTGACCGCACTTCGAAATGTTTATAACGCAGTACATAATTTCTAGTGATACACAAAAGCAGCCCAAATTTGTACCCAAACCATAAACCAATGCAGTATTTATATTAAAATAAGAAATATGCACAAGTATATATCAAAACTAGGATTATTATTTAATATATTGACATAAGACACCCCCTCAAGCTTATGAGGAAACTACCCTCACTTTGAAACTAACAAATGGCCCCAAATTTAGGTTCCAAATTATTATTACTGAACTAACAACACCCCTAAAGCTTATATTCAAACTAATTACGCGGACAAAACTAAACACCCAAATTCCTAACTAATCTATCATCTCTTTAAAACAGACGAAAACACCAAATTGATATTGAGACTATTATTACTATTTGTATTAATAAAAATTGTCCTTCATTTATAATACTGAACCTACACTCTCAGTGATACCGCTAAACACCCCGTTGCACTATTGACCATATTCACCGTCGCCATATTATCATGCGACAATACCAACTATGGATTTTGTGACCAACGGTTAAAAATATAATGTATCTGTAACAAAACCACGAAAATAAAGTTTGTGTTTTATTTGGTACATATTTCATGTACGTATTTTGTGAGTTTCAGAAAAATTTAACTGAAGAGAAAATCGAGGAAATTGAATCAACTTAATACCCAACTCACTCTCACTCTACTAAACATTTTTTGAGAAATGCACTGTCAGTAAAATTTTGTTGTTCTTATTTGAGAACCCTGCGATAGTTGGTTTGGTTTTGATATTGTCGCATGACAATATGGCGCCGGTGAATATGGTCAATTACTTTCTTTTCAGTGCCTTCTTTCAGGAGTCGTACGACGAGTTAGGCGTTTGTGACCCGATACGAATTCTAACTGCCAAATCGACTAACGAAAGAGAAACCAAGTCGTAAGCATTATGTCAAGCTTGGTGTATCAATCTTACTATCAAGCACACAAATTCTATTCATTTACGTTTTCATGATTATTCAGTCTGGCTGAACTAAATACACGGTCAGTATGTATCAAGTTTCCATCTTTTTGAAAAGTTATGAATTCTTCCAATATTTTTAGTTAGCGCCCGAGCGCAACAATCTTACATGAAATAAATGCAAAATATAATTTCCCAAATAAGGACCGTAATTATACAGGGTACACTATCAATGCCTACTCTTATACTACATCTGACAGATATTTGTGCAACGTTTCACAAGAAGGTCACTATTGCAAGTGCTTATTGTTGTTTTTCGACCTATCCTATCGACTTCCTCCTGGAAGTTGATGTTATAAATAAAAAAAAGATAGATAACTACACAAAACCAATACAATAATTGTAAATATGCTACAGATGAAATGATGCAGTTGTAGTTCTCATGAATAATTAAATTTTGCTGCAAGATTGCAGGAGGTCGAATAAAGACAAATATGATTTTGTGATCAGATATTTAATGTCTCATATTGCCCCTTCTCTGCGTCAATTTATTATTCAATGGAATTTTTTATAGTTAATATTATTTGTTTGGGTAGTGATCATTCAAAATTAGTTTCGCTTTCAAGCAGATTCGTTCATAATTCCCAAATGGACAATTAAATCAAGATCAATACCATATACAGTATCGGAAAGTTTCCATCTTGGCTATGGATGTTTTATGAGAGCGTAAAAAATAGCTTGCTATATGTTGAGAGAGCATTACAATTTCTCCTCTACTCGCTCGAGAAAGGGATATCGACGTGAGCTGTTAATTCGTTGGGCAGGGTAACAGGATAGGCTCACAGTAGTGCGTCTCTTTTATTATCATACCATTGCGTTCCTTGTTGCTCGCGTAGATTCCTGTCTATACCCCAGATGAAAAGTTTTCGATACTGTATGTATACAATTTGAGTATATATGTGTAACTTTTCACAATTTGAGGATGTCACATAAAAATATTTCAAAATATCCGGGATAATACCGATGATTATACAAAAAAAACGTGTTTTTTCAAAAACTGCACGAGTTTATTGTTTCGTTGTTTCAAAGCATACATTTTTTGAAACAATTACCATTGTAGTTTTTTTCAGAATTATTTGATTAGAAATTAACCACGAATGGTATTCGGTAGAAAATTTCAAGAATGCAAAAAGATTCACATTATTTATTGTTATGGTTGAATGTTGGTATTACAATTATTATTATAAGTAATATTGTAAACATTTGTATGTCTTCTCCGTAACCGAAGTTGATCTTGAACCTCCTCCTAGCACGCATGGTTGTAGAGTTTAATTACCTCGCATTTTGCTTAATTACAGCGATAATCCACATGGTAATAGTGTGATTTTTTCAACGATAACTGAGTTGAACTCTCAACAGGTTACTTTCAACTTTTAAATTAGAATAAAAAAATTGTGAAAAGTTTAAATTGTGTTGGAAAATTCTTCGAAATTTTGGGAACCGCTGTCCGCCGAAGGTCAGCTGACCGGAGTAGAGCCGCAATAATACTTGAACTACCGGATGGAAGAAACTGTAATTTCGAACAGCGGGTTCCATGATTTTCCGAAATTTTCAAAAAAATTTAAAATTTCCAAATTTTTTTTCGAATTTTTCACACCTGCCATTCGTCATAAAATGGCATTATACACCCGTCCTTCACGGAAGTGCAAGATGTGGATCGTACATATGAAATTATTCTGTTGTAGAACTCATGCATAATTAAATTTTTGTATGATTGAAGAGTTTGAATATAAACAAATATGATATGATCAGAAATTTGATTTTTTTAGATTGTTTCTTCTCGGGGGTAATACCACGAGTGGTCGCAATACTATCGATAATTCTGTCAGAAATCAACGAGATCAAATTGTCCCTACGGGACTCGTGGTGTTACCTCAAAGCAATTTGATCGAGTTAAAGATTTCTGACAGAATTATCGATTGTATTGTGAGCACGAGTCGTATTTATTGAGACAATTTCACTCACTATATGAAAGTCGCGTCTCCTGCGATATGAGGACCAATCAGAATGGGATTTCGCGAAAGTACACGCTTCCTTTCTTTCCGATCCGGAAAGACCACGTCGTCAAGTCAACCACAAATATAAACAGCAATGATACATCTTGTAATCTAATATGACATAAACGTCAGGTTGACAGACTTCATGTTTATTATTCATTAGTTGCAACTATTGAAGAATTTACTTTGTTTACTCGATCAAATTTCAAATAATAACTTGGTTGGTTCGTGAAATTATCTATATCAATTTATCATTCAATGGAAATAGTTGATACTTGTTCTTTTTGGGTAGTAATCATTCAAAATTAGTTCCTCTATTATTGTGGCAGATTTTTATATTGGTTCATAAATTTCAAATTGACAATTAAATCAAGATTAATAAAAGTATCATAGAAAATATTTCGTTAATATTGCGATTTTTTCAACGATAACTTTGAGTTGAATTGTCTACAAGTTACTAGATATATCAACTTCTCATCATTAAAACCTTCTCAAGTTATTCATTGCAACACGAGAGAGCAACTCGAGTGCTGCTTTTTTTTAGTGGTTTATATCAATACAATACAAAATTTTACCCACGGCGGAATCAATACTTTTTCTAATATAAGGGCTCCTTTGACGTTTATGACAGTTACCGTGTCGCCGAGGTTATGATATAGAATTAAGATAAGACACAAATGTTTTCTTGACTTCATATAAGTATAAGACATTTGAAAACAGAACAATTATATAGGTATGACTTTATAAGAAACCAGCTGTGGATAAAATGTATAATACCTCTGGTAATTTAGATTATGTTTGTATGTTTAAATTTTCTGTAAAAGAATAAATAAATAAAATAAGAATAATAAGAATAAGAGTTTCTAATTATAAATATTTAGAGTTTATAGACGCAAAGAACACGTTTGAGAGAATTATTCTTCAAACCAATTTTCCAACCAATCAATTTCAGAACATTAATTAATGTACGTTCTTATTGTGTTCTAATGTCTGAATCATATTGAGAAAATAAAACAAGAACTCACTGATGAAGACGCTTTCCGCCGATTTCTCCTAGTTGGAGATGGATGTTTATGTCCAGATCTTACATAACTTATCCACAAAGACATTCCAGAATACGTGAATTTCACAAATAGCGCGCACAGCTAAACGAAAGAACAACAGAAAAAATAGCCGCACTCTGCGCTTTTCGACCGACCTGCAGAAGAGAGTTTAAAAACATATGCTTATCTACGGATGGCTTGATATCTAGGAGAAATCCCGGCAGATTTCATTCAAGTGACGAAGACAGAATCGCATCTCGGGCGAGATTCTAGGTTTAGAAAAAGGAGGCGGAGGTTCGTGTCGTATTAGCTTTTCGAAAATAACTTACTTCTGTTTTCTCGGATGCCGTGTGTATCATGGGGCGGCGTTAAAAAAGTAATTGCGGGAAAGAAGACGTCACACATGGCATTCTCACCCTCAGTGGATTGATCACGTGACTACATTGTTTATTAACGTTAAGTACCCGTGCGACCGAGCTTCGCTCGTTTGCAATCTAATATGAACTGCAATCATTCGAACAGCGAACGTAAAAGCAGCATTTCAAAATTCTCATTATTATTATTATTACAATAATATTGTAGAATTCTTCTATTGTAGACATTCCTTGATGTGTGTGCCAAATTGGAAGTGGGTGAAAATTAATTTAGAAATTATTATTATCACTATAACATTAATATTATGAAATTCTTGTATTATTGTCGGTCCTCGATATGTATTCCAAATTTTAGAATATTAGGACGATTGGAAGTGGGTGGATATTGAATTTCAAAATTCACATCAATACTATCATTATCAGGGGTAATATAATAACTGGTATGATTATTACCGATAATTTTTTGGAATATTAATGAATTGCAATCCCAAAGCTGAAAATACAACGAGTCCGCAGGACGAGTTGTATTTTCTTGCATTGGGATTGCCAATGAATTGATATTCCAAAAAATTATAGGTTTTTAATCATACCACGAATTATATTTAGGACGACAATATATCGATTTGAAATAAAGAAAAATCGTGTCACCTGGTAATTGTTGCTTTACTTCAAGCCGTATTCAACGGAATACTCTTTTTCACGGCCTCATCTATGATACCAATGGACATTTGTCCCCAACGATCGCTCACATTGATAAATAAATATAACTAGTCAAAACATATAAATTTGACGTTTATAATTTAAATCATTATTTTCACTTGACAGATAGTAAAACAAAAACTAAGCAGGTTTATCACCGTGAAAATACAGCGACAAGCTATATTTTCACTGTAGTTCCGATTCTTTTGGCTGAATTTAAAAATTTGAAATCCACTGATTGGTTGTTAAGCAAGGAAATATATTGTCACATTAATATTGTGGAATTCTTGTATTGTCGCGAGTCCTTGATGTTTAGGCAAATTTTAGATTATTTAAATGATTGGAAGTGGGTGAACATGAATTTATAAATTCTCATTACTACTATTATTATCATCATTTTAACATTGATAGTATGAAATATTTTAGAATATTCGGACGATTGGAAGTAGGTGGATATTGAATTTCAAAATTTATATCATTATTATTAGTCTTTGTATTGCCATTGGTCCTTGATATGTGTGCCAGATTTCAGATTATTTGGACGATTTTATTATAATTTTTTTTATATATCCGTCAAGATTGTTCCAGTCGGGCCCTGTCCCCATACATCCGGAGGGCGCGCTGGTGTCATTTACCCCAATAGTGATTCCCCACGTCCGTGGGATGAGTGATTACGGAGTGCATTCTTCCGGCTAGGATTTCTGGCAAGCCGGTATGATTTTCAGATTGGAGAGCAGCGTGTCCATCATTCCACCAAGGATCCCTATGATCAGAACAACCATTTTAACAGAATGATTTGGGTAGAGCCTGCGAAGAGTAAATCTCGATATTTAGTCCTCGTTTTTCCTCCTCTTTTCGGACGAATATCGTCCTAATTTGATGGTTGAGGAGACTTCTTATTCTCCACAACGGACTCAATATCCTCCGGAGGATAAGACAACACCGGTGTCTCGTCTATACCGAACGAGTGTCATAGATGGTAGTACAACACTCGTAGCGCCGCGTTATGCCTGTGGATATAAGCTGAGACTGGATAAGTATGACACGCATACAACAAATGCATTATGGTCTCAGGCGCCCCATGACACGCTCTGCATCTAGTGTCGGGAACCTTTGTACCCATCACGCGACCAGAGTGTTGAAGACACCATTCTGGTAGGTCATTATGTATCCCTCGGTCTCCGACTTCGGACCACTTGACCTAAGGAATGCGTAGGTCAAATTTTTGAATAAGCCAAGGTCTTCAATGTTCTTAAGGAAGACCCCATGCATTGGCTTATCCTTATGAAGCTGCAGGAGGACCTCAGTCTCCGCAGCTTCAATGTGAGCTTTTTACTAAACGTGCTCCAACTCGGTCACAGAGTTTGTGTTAAACCGTTCAAGGTCGAAAACGAGACCAAGTTCATTGGCTGCACGGGCTGCTGCCTTAAAAATAAATGCTCCGATCCCTGCTTTTTCATGGTCACAGACCAAGCAGAGAAGGGGATCTGAACTCCTGGTCACTTTACAGGCAACGGCCTCCCTGTTGTCTGGGGAAGTACAACCGTGGAACGGACGATTTAGGATGCAAGCTCCTATAAAAATTCATCATTTTGCGAGTTTTTACATCGAGTTGTCGCAGCTCCTCTTGAGTCCATTTCACCACTCCAAAGGAGTAGAGTAGGATCGGAACGACAAGCATATTAGTTGCAGCAATGTGGGTAAACGTCTTATAAAATGCGTTCAAGCATCATTATTATTATTATTACATTATAATTAAGTAATTCTTGTATTGTCGCCGTTTCTAGAAATGTGTGGATTGGTAGAAAGCGACAGTTGAATTTTAAATTCACATCATTATTATTGGTAAAATTGCGTTTTTTTTAGAAAAATGCCAACGACGACAAAGAATATATATATTACGGTTATTTTTCTTGTTCCATATGGATACATTTGTTCAATAATATCCTCATTGTACATTATGTCTTTAGCCTGGTATGCTCTAGTATTTTTTTAACTCCTTCACTTCTGTTTTCTCGGATGCTGTGTGTATAATGGGGTTGCGCTGAACAAATAATTGTGGGAGAGAAAACGTTACTCACTCTTACCCTCACCGGATCGAGGACCTGACCCCATTGTTTATTAACGCTAATATTTAATTTAGAAAGTAAACGTGGGCGAATCGTAGGGAAGGACCACTGCAATCCGTAACCAAAACTCCTTGATTGTATTCAGGGGTGCACTGGTCATTGGAAGACACATGGAGATAGGGGCGATAAGTCCGACCATCTTTTGATAAGACTGAAAGCAGGTGTTCCAATGAGTTTTCAGAAGAATCGACGCTGAACGATTCTTTCGTATGTTAAAAGTCCTGTTAATACTGGTCTTTTATTGAACCTGTGCACACTCGTTCAATTCACGATACGATTGTTTCAATCAAATTTAGCTAGTGGAAAACAGATAGTGAGATTAACACTCCACTCGCTAATAATGAATGCAACTTTTGAGTTCCTCAAGTACCTGTATTAGTCCCATTATTGTTTCTTTTATATGTTAATAGTAGTAATGTCTCTGATTTAAATGACAAACAATTTTATTTGCGGAGATAAGATGATCATGTAGCGTAAGAAAACAGTAGAAGATTTGAAAAAATTATGACACCGGATCTCAACAAAATTAAAGATTGTTTTGATACTAACACACTTTTGTTCAACATTAAAAAAAACGATTGTTGTATCGTTCAGAGATGTCTAAGATCTTTGAACAACAATATGATTGAAAAATTAATATGTCTTTAGCCTGGTGCGCATTCCTGCTTGGTAAGTTTGTTAGCCTTTTCATATAATAGTTTTATTCTATTCTGAGATTTCAGGTCTTCCAAGGAGTGTCAAACTTTTTTTGTACCATAGAGCATTTAGTGCCACGTGATTGTCAAAAACAATGTAGATTAAGAATAGTCCCAAAAATAATCTTATCTTGAAATGAGCAATTCTTGTATATATCGCGTCTCTATACAAGGTGTTCCGAAATTAGAGCGATTGAGAAAATGGGTTGTTATATGGAACATAACATATCAATAAATGACAAGAATTTTTGTTTTTGAAGAATCAAAAATTTTCGAAAAATGTTCTGAAATTGTTTTCAGTTACCATTGTTTGGGAGGCACTGGTTTGATTCTCCAGGCCACATCGTGCCTGCCGCTGGCAGTGGTTCAGCACGGATTGCGCAGGTTCTAGGCCACTTATCAGTGATTACCAAAAAAAGTCTTGAATTTTAAAATTCAGTATCTCCCAAAATATTTTTCCTCCTACCCTTATAGAAAGTAGACACTTTCCTCCCTCAAACCAGGGAGGAAACTCATACTTTTCTCCCCTTTATTTCAAGTAAGTTGTAAACGATGAAACTTGTGAATCTATTATAATCAAATTGTTTCCGTAATTTCTAGAACATCTTATATATCCTGTATTCTGGTAAAAATCAAACATGAATGTTACTTCTACTTTAGTTCTTCAATAGCTATTTGTGTATTTAGAGCGCAAAGTGATTGATTGTCGCTCGACAAAAAGATTAATCTTTGGAGACCGACAATGACACTTTGTGCTCGAAATACACACATTATTTTTTCTACAAGCGCAGCTCATAACATTACGTATGAGAAAATAAATCACTCAATAGCAATCCGAAATGTATAAGCTATCTAAATGTCTAATAATTCAAATAACTAACAAGAAAAAAGTAAAATAACGCTCTTAAAAAAACAGTTGCAATTGCCAGGAGCTGAACCCGGGACCTTCGGATTACACGCCCAAGACGCTAGCTATTGCACCACCGAAGATTCTCAGATAGACAAGACTGTATTGTCTATACTTTCCATCATGCAAGTATAGGTCCGTTTTAGACAAAAGCAGTTGAGATGCGTTTTAAATTTACAAAAACAGGTTCATCAAGTGGGTAGGAGGAAACATTATATATATTACATGGGAGTAAAGTGCCTTTTCCTCCCTTGGATGTTTACTGCTTCGCGTCGGGATGTAAACTATCCTGCGGGAGGAAAAGTGGCACTTTCCTCCCTAGTAATACAAATTGCTATTTCATTGACAAAAAAGTATTCTTTCATTTCGTTTTGTTGTGTCATCTTCCACTTCCCATTTCATTTGTCGCTACAATTTCGGAAACGCCCTGTATATATTTATATTTTGGATCTCAGAAACGGCTCAAACGATAAGGATTTGTATTTGGGTAGAATTTCGCTTTCTTAAGTATATCTAAATACGCGTCTTTACTAAAAAACTCGATTTCACACAGATTTTTTTCATTTTAAATCGAGGAATTACCGAATCGAAATTTTGGCGAATGAGCTACTTCGCCATATTATACACTGACGACAACGAATCCACTCAAGAAGAGATGTTGAACAAGAAAAACTGATAATGGTTAACAAGGCATAGATACGACCTGTCCGGAATACTGTTTCCATATATGGAGTGCAGCACCTAAACACACACTGACACTTTTAGATTCTGTCCAAAAAAAGAGCCATTCTTTTTGTCGATGATCCTTTGCTCACATGATCACTCACTTTTCTGGAACACCGCAGAAAGGTTGTCGATATGTCTATTTTATACATATTTTCATGGATGATGCCTTTCTGAAATAATATATCAATTGTTTTACCGCTAGCGGTCCCATCGAAGCTGATCAATGATCATTTTGAAGACACGACGAACTTTTCTTTTCCAGGGCTCGTTCTTCCAACTAAATGCATAGTTTTAAACTCCCTCTGTATAATGAAATCGTATTTTGATATTGAAATATTGTAATACTTCAGGCATTCAAACTACACGAATAATGTGGTCTTTTTTGCAGTTGTAGGAAAAAATATATTATTTATATTTTCCAGCTGAAGAGAGGGCTTAATTATTATTGTAAAGGGGCCCATCCAGTTCGTCACTAGGTTATTTTTCAGCTGATTGATGTAGCGAATGCACCACCGAAAATTTAAATTTCGCACCGAAATCCCACGCCAAATAATGATAGTCGTCTTAACCATACAGGCTTAGACTGCTTAGTGTTTTCAGTAAGGGAAATATCATGATTGTATTCAAAGAATATCATATTACCTCAAGCTAATATAAATACTTTCAATTAATAATTATTCAACAAAATGAAAACTACGTTTCGAGTGGAGGTGGAGAAAAATGGTTTCTTCCGATGACGCACATTTGAGCACAAACAGATACATTAGTCCCGAATAACAATGACTTGAATGGATCGAGCAGTAGCTAATTTTGTGTTTGAAGTTGTTTCTATAAACAAATGATAAATTCCAACTAGTTTGTTTGACAAGCAAAAGTGGAATAGCACATGTGTACCTCGTCGTGAATTGAGCAGAAAATAGGTCCATGTGACTCTTGATAAGGACGTCAATTTTCTTTTGAAATACAAGAAATTGTTATTTGCATATGAAATTTTAAAAAATGAGTGGAGGAACCACATATGAAATAATCTCTACCAATTCCAAGAATAGGTTTCTACTGTTTTGTTATTAATATTATTGTCTATATTATTAGAAACCGCATATGTCTATGTCATCAAGTAACATACAGAAAATTGTGTGAAAAAAGAAGAAGTGGCAAAACGTTATTTCTACTAAATTAAATCAAGACTATTATTATTATTTTTCGTATTATTATTATTACTACTGTTTGAACTTTATTACATCTTGAAAAATGATAAATATTTCATATGTCGAATTGGGCGTACTTGACTGACACAATTTCATAACATGAAAATGGATTAATAAATAATCCAGTGTGAGACAAATTTCTTATACTATGTCGACCAGCATCGAACAGAAAATGATTCAACAGCCCCATACGACTGCCAAACCACCCCTGCACATCACCTGGCAAAGTTTTTCTACAAGAACATACTTTGCGATGCTTCCTGTGACGAAGTCAAAAAAACCATCTCTCTACACATTCCCACAAAGTAGAAAATGTGAGAGAAATATTTGAGAGAAAATATATACTTTCCCTTACGGACAATGGTTTACATCTGTCATCTACTTGTGCAACTCGCAACTCAGTCGTCCAATGTTGATTGGTATCCCTGTTCATTATTATTAGGTACTAATGATTATGTGATATTTTAAATTTTATTCGAATGGAAACATCGACAACTTCTAATGAACGTCTGGTACAAAAAAACACGCTCATTTTGCAACTCGTTATATAAATAGCTTTTATAGAACCAGTTACCTCAAATAAATCAGTGGAATTAAATGATACATTCACCTACTCAACTAAAATTTGGAGATGAGATTGGTGTTTTGATAAATTGACCCATCGCCTCAGTCAGACATAATTAGGAGAAACAAAAATAGAAATAATTTTGATGAATTTAATTCAGGTGGTTAAATTAAATAGACACAGAAATAAATTGGTGTCAATTAAAAATATATATAAGTAAAAAATGTTCATCTAATTCAAGTTGCCATAAATCAATACCAACTTGAATTTGAAAATTTTATGAAGAATCTAATTGATAAATTGTGTTATCTTATACATTGTTACACATAAAGTTCGCCACACATGGAAGTTTTTTTTATTAACAAATATAACGAAAATTTGACTCCGCAGTTAGTTTGTGCTTGAAAAATGAGTAAAAAACATCCTCTTTTGTTTTGTCACGTGCTTCTCTAAACCTGTAAAATTTGACATTTTTTTCAAACATCCTCAAAAAATCAAGTTTTTTTTGGAAATTTCGAAAAATGCTAAATACAAAAGTTGCTCAGTTTCCAATTTTATACTTTTGATCCAAATTTAGACTATCTACTGTCATTTCGATGTTGTCCAATTTTCTTAATCTTTCGCTTCATCGATTCGAACGAAACATGGTTCAAATTTCATAATATTGATGACTACGAGACTTCAACGTCATATCTTGCACATATAATGCACCTCCAGAAATTCGTCTTTGTTGTCGCAAAGTTCATCTAGTTTTTTCATTTCCTTGTTGAACTGATTTGGATTTTCAATATATGGACGTTAATATGTCAGTGATGGAATAAAATCATTTCTTTTCATTCTTATTACACTCGCATTTCTTTTTTTAATAGATTTTTATCCAGTTTGATTATTTTTCTGACCAATAATTCAGTTACAAACATACCCGAAATATCATAATTTTCTGTAAACTAAACAAAGACCTACAGTTTCATAACTATTCAAAAGACTTTCGTTCTAGTGATTTGTACTAACTAAACATGATTACATCTCGGTAAGAAAACAGTCTGTGAATGAAAGGACTATAATTTGTATAGAACAGGAAGGACGGCACACTGAATGATTAATTCGGGTTCTTTATAAGGTTGTTTAGATGAATCAATGAATGTTGCGAAGTTTTGTTGTGAATTTTGTTACGGTTATTTTGGTTCAATGTTTATTACACCCAAGTGCGTCGATATTGGGGGGTGTGGGAATAGTTACCCCCCCAAGAATAGATATATACTAGTATTCTCAAATTAAATTTAAGCCTTTACCCCATCTCAAGGAACAAAATTAAAGCCTTTATTTATGAAATTAATTCAAAAAATGTTGCGAAAAATTATTATTCGCTCGAAAACTATATATTTCAAAATATTTCGAACTCATCTGCAGCTAACGGGATACAAATCTGTCAAAAAAGGAATACGAGTCTATTAAGAATGAATAGAAATACGTTTATCCGTTACTGAACATCCATACAACGAAAATACGAATTAATAATGAAATGAAAAAACTAGATGAACTTTGCAACAACAAAGACGAATTTCTGGAAGTTAATTTATTCTTTTTGCCAATGTGGGTATTTCTGGGCAAGATATGACATTGAAGTTTCATATTTATCAAAATTATGAAATTTGAGTCATATTTCGTTCGATTCGATACAGCGAGATTCGAAAAAAAATTGGAAAAAGGCCGAAGTGACAGTAGAAAGTCCAAATTTGGAGCAAAGGTATATAATTGAAAACTGAGCAACTTTTTTATTTAGCATTTTTCGAAATTTCCAAAAAAAACTTGATATATTTATTATTTATTTATATATTTAAACAAGCAATTCTTGTATATTCATTTATTTATTAAAAATTTGGACCTCGGAAACGCCTCTGACGATTTGGATAAAATTTAGTATTGGGATAAGGTTTTGCTATTTATGTTCATTTATATATACGTCTTTCCTAAAAAAACGCGATTTAACAAAAATAAAAATTATTTCGAATCGAAGAATTGGAATTTTTGGCGAAAACCCAAATGCGAATTTTTGGCGGAATTAATAGCCCCTGCAGGCTTTTGGGGAACGTTTGTTGCAACTTCACAAATAGTAGGTTTTTTTCATTTTGCAGCTTTTACGTTCCATATTTAAATGACTGCATTTTATATGTGAGTAAGATTCCGATAAGATTCCAAAACGAGCGGATCTCGGCCTCCCAGGTTCTGTATATTTGATAGGCTCGGTGCTTGGTATACTTCAGGTACCCCCGCAAATGGCAAGTCAAACAAATTTACCCTATGATTTCGGAACAAATTATTATGTTCTGCAATTGATATTAGAAAAACTATAATAGTATCAAGTATGCAATGACAGTAATGGTGGACACTGAACATCCCTTATGAGTTATCACGTTATTTAAATTTCCTAAATATTTTCACTTTGTCTTCTCCAATGCAGGTAAGCCATTTTGATTATTGCATTAAACTAAAGAAACATAATAATATAGTTGTTTACAGTAACATCTAGTCTACCTAAGAAATTAAAAACGGTGGTAACAGATGGTATATTTTTTAAATCAGGATAAGAAATCTCCACACTACTGTATTGTTGATAACATTTTATCAAAATTGGGTCATATTCACACAACTTTTAGATTTACCTTTTTTTTGATAAGCGGTGGGTAATTTATACCCCAAAGCCTATATCTGTAAGTTTACCCAGGAGTTCATCCACGGATAGACACCGCATATATAAAGACAACGCATAAAGAGAGACAGCTTCTCTGAGGACATCTCCCTCCAACAAGGCTCCCAATCTGATGTCTTCCATAGGTCCTTAGAGACGCCGATGATACAAACCAGCTGACCATCGAGTGAGGTGCTGTTCTCTTTGGCATTGGTGCTGCCTGTATGGTCGCTGTTTCGCAGAAGCATTGTCAGAAAAATCCATCAGTTCCCGCTGCCTTCCATAGGCAGCAGAGGTCTAAATGAATCTTCGGGGGATGTTGTTTAAGTCCCATTTGGTTTCTTGGTTGTTGTGGAAACTTCTGTCTCGTTGATCAGAATTCTTATGATTCTGGCGGATTCTGTTAGCGAATTGATTTCCCCACAGTAAGGTCTCCAACAGACTCTTTAACTCTTTTTTCCAGCTTCTTTTTGAACTCGTTGAGTTGGTAGTGAGTGTTTAATGTCGAGCAGGAAGTTCGACAGAACATTCTGAAGTAAGAGGCTGGTATGCAAGTCAGTTGAACAGTGCATTTGGACGTTTCCAGCATTTTTTCAGTTACAAGTAATCCGTTATAATTAATATAAAGAAATATTCATACTTGAGAAATGAAAATTGAAAAACTTAATTGAAGCAGCTATTTTGAAATAATTAATTAGTTGACTGGAACAATCAGCTACGTTTTATGATTTTATGAATTATGAATTCCAGATTCCGGTAACCTCAGATATTCGTTCTCTTTTGAAATTGGTTTTTCTTTCCTAGTACTTCCACCACTTCAACTGTTTCCGGAAATTTGATCGAAACGATTCTATTGAAATTAATTTGATCGATATTCATTTGATCGAAGATCAATTTATTGAAAAATAAAATGGTCGAAGGTAATTTGATCGAATAACCAAATGAATGAAATTGCAAATTAGGAAACCATCAAGAGTCTTATAAAAATCCCTTTATATCCATGTTTATTAATGATTTGAAAGAAACTTGATAAATAACAATCTTTTTCGCACAATAATCACACTATTTCACCAACGATGCCTGGACCTCAATGGTGTTCTTATGGCAATAAAACAATTGTATGCTCTCTAAGGAAAATGGCCGCCCCTGTTAATGTCGTATGTTCTGAACCTAACTTAAACTAACCTTGCTATCCAAGTTGAACACACTACAATCGCTCATCTAACTTAACTGATAAGTTGTATTAAACCATGCTGGCTTAGCTCGCTTCGAAGCGAGCATATTTCAAAACATATTATAAGGTGAGATGAGCGATTATAGGTTGTTCAACTTGGAGAGCAAGGTTAGTTCAGGTTAGGTTAGGTCATAGATCATTCCAGAACATGTGACATTGACATGGCCGGCCATTTTTCTTGGAGAGCATACAAATGTTCAATTCGCATAAGAACACTATCTAGGCATCGTTGGAGAAATAGTGCGATTATTGTGCGAAAAACATTTTTATTTATCAAATTTCTTTCAAATAATTGATAAATAATAATATGGAAATAAAGTGATTATAAGACACTTGATGGTCTTTCAGAAATGCGGGAAAACGAAAATATCTTACTTGATCTCTTTCTGCTCTCATAGAGCACTTGGTAACTGAACAAAACGATGACAAAGGTATTCAAATGGATTTCTCTAGCTTTAAATAAAGCAAGAATGGTGTTTGCCCCTCAGCAAACTGAAAATGACGTCATTCTGGAATGATCTATTTTTCCCCTTTTTCTTTTTCCCTAATTTGCAATTTCGTTCAATTGATTATTCGATCAAATGATTTTCGATCATTTAATTATTCGGTCAAATGAATATCGACCAAATAGTTTTTGATGTTCTATCCTAAACACCAAAACGAGAAAACATTTCAAAAAACTGTCAAAAAGAGCACAGATATACTTATATTTGTAAATGGCAATGAAAGAGGGTTCACAACCTCACCGATTTAAAATATATCTTCATATAAATAGTTAACACGTTTTTGTGTTAGTAGTTAAATGATTATGATTTATGTTGAAAAAATAAACGGTCTTCAAGTGTATCTTTTTTCTCGCTGAATAATGTTTGACAAGATGTTTCCTACACGAAAGAACAGAAACTAAACCTGGTACGCATTTCATCTAATTTTAGAGGATATCCGGTGCAGTTTATGAACCCGTATAATACTTATCTCGACGGTGGAGATATGTTTGTTTCTGAAAATGCAACTTTCATATAATTCATTCACATTGCGAAAGCCATATAAGGGCTTCTGACGAGTGAGTCAAATGATTCGTTTTATTTCTTAATAATAATAATTCTTTACGATTCGTTTATGTATATTTCGTTTTCGGCATAGTTAATTCATTTCGAAACGGAAAAATAAATTACTTCTTGATATAAGATTCGATTTATTACAAGTACTACCTGGCTAATACAGCGACGGGTATTGAAATCTCATAATTCTTAACATTGCACAAACACCTGTTATAATTCAGTACCCGTCGCAGCATAATCCATGGGAGTATTTCTTTTCAGACAGGTATTTGCCATACTAGCCTAAATGCATTGTAAGTGGATGGGAGTGAAAAAAGGATGAAACATCGTTCTGTAACGACTATCGTAATCTAAGGATCTCCAAACGAACGCTGAGTTTTAAATTTAGATATTTTATTTTAGGTACATATACATTACCATATTTGTAATGAGGTTCGAGAAGACTATAATATCGCATTTTCAGTTGGATTTTCTTTAAGTATTCTTGAAACTTGCTTTATTTTATAAACCGCGTCTATTTTTTTTGCGAGAAAGTTAATGTGCTGATCGAATTTTATTTAGGAAACTGTGTTTTATTTTAATGGAATTTATAGATTTCCTTCAGAGATTATTTTGGAAACCAATACCTCCTGCAGGAATTCAAGAAGAATACTAATTGGAAAATAAACTGCAAAAAACGTTTAAATAGATTGTTTCTAGTCTAAAACATCCATTTAACCCGTGGTGCCACTATATTTTTTCATTTTGAAAAAATATCACATCTGAAGGAATAGCTCTGACGCCACGTTCATCTGAAACACCCTCCACCACGATCCAAATTCCAAAACAGGTAATACTGTTCTACCTGAAATCCTTAAAATATTGCTCTTAACAAGTTAACAAGTCAAAATTAAGAAGATAAAAATTGGCAAAACCATCGGTACCACATTCAAATAGTATAATTTGTTTTGAGATTTGGGTGCGTTTGGGCATACATAGTGCATAATTAATAATTACAATAATGTACTTTTATGCATGTTCCATGGGTACCCGCGATCTTTTCAGTGATACTCTTGTATATTTTTTTGACTTGCAACCATTTTATTGCACCTAATTTGATTGTCAAACATGCAACAACTTTCGTTAATAATTGTATTTTGGTTGTGCAATTCATTCCCAAAATCCCATATGTCATTGCACACTTGAATGACCACACTGTATACATTTTTTGTATGGTGTAGAATGGTGACTTGTATGATTTTGATATAATCCCATACTTTTTCAGAAAGCTAGTTAAACACTTTCTTGACTGACCAAAGCTTTTGTGGCCAGTGTTTGAAATAGAATAATTACTAATGTGAGATTTTTGGGGCCTGTGTGCATTGGTATTAGATCCAATAACAGATAGAAAGGTCAAATTGAACAACTTGCGTCCTAACCTAATGAATCTGAGCAGCAAAAAATGATCAAAGTTGATTTTTTTCCATATCAGTAGCTCTTGTAATTGTGGTGCAAATTTGATAGTTTGCAAAGTGGACTCTATTTTTTTTTATTATTATATCACTCACTTATCTGCCAACGTTTAACTAACCGTTCACGCTTCAAAAATAAATATATTCCCACGTTTATTTTTAGTACTTACAAGACAAATTGACTTTTTTTTTTAACAGCTGGGTTTTGACGTAAATATTGCGATAAAATGCTTCTACACTTAGAAAACCAACAAATCAACAACAACAATATTGATAGTTAGCGAAATGAACAGTATTTTTTATTATTATATATCACACCTGCCTGCCAACTTTCAACTTACGATTATTTATTGATTGTAGTAATGACATGATGAATTGACTTTTATATACTAACTGGGTATTTATTATTTGCGTCGAATATTATTTCACCGTAGTCAGAATAAATTACTGATCTAACTAATCCTAACAATTCATCTGAATTTACCTAAATTACAGCAACCATACCTGATTTAAATTTGATTAAGTAACGATGAGAAATATAAATGCTATATGTTAATAGAGTTTGAAAAACAACTACAATAATTCGTTTTCTTGGAAAAGATCAAAGTAATCTGTTTTGAATGAATAATAATTCGGGAATATTCAACATTTACCAAAACATTTACAGTGGATCAATCTAACTAAAACTATAGGCCGTTCAACTCCAGGAATATAAAATCTGGTGTTTAAAATACTGTTTTATACTTTCCAAGCTACTTTCATTTGGTTCTACTTTGTAGGTCTATACAGGAAATGGTCCTAATGGATTCATATATTTTCATCAATATTCCGAACAAGCATAAAAAGCTATTATCGCCAGTTGCCGCGAATATAAAGATCGAATAATCGAATAATCTAATAAATGGAATGGTTCTGTCCTCATAATGGTTTTGGTTCAGTGATTCTATAAATGAACGTGTATCGAGAATTTGTTGAAAATTTAAAAAATTGTTAATTAATAGTGAGTGCTTATAATAGGCCAATCAATTTAGTATTTATAATAAAAATGGGGGAAACATAGCAAAACAATGCAAACTTTCACAAAATTGTACTTTGGTGCTGAATGAATCAGTAAAAATGTGCCTCCAAATCTTAATTGTGAATTACAATCAATTCTGGTTATTTTGTAAAGAAATGCAAAAGAGTTGCAAAATGGTCAAAACAAAGAAAACAGCATACTTCATCGTTTCCAAATTTTGCGACCATTTCTAAGTTTGGCATTAGAGTAAATAAACTATTTATTCATAGTTTTGTTGAAAACTAGGACGAAAAATTTAAGAGTATAGCAAACGTAAAGAAACGTTTCTTTCTATGACATAAGTCTAGTCAAATAAATCGTTTATTTATTCTGATGCCAAACTTAAGGAATTGTCGCAAACTTGGGGAACTTTAAAGGGTGTCATTTTCTTTATTTTCACCATTTTGAGGATATTCTGTCCGTTTTCTCTACAAATAAATAACTACAATTGTTTACAATTAACATTTTCAATAATGTTGCCGGCAATGTACGAGGGAGCAAATTTGTACCTATAGCTTTATTGAGCACTAAAATAAAACTTTAGTGAACGTTTTAATAGTTTTGCTAGTTTTTCACTATTTTTGCTAAAGGGATTGGCCTAATACGCGCATTGCTAAAGTTTGGTGTTGTATCAATCTAAAATAAGGTTGCTGGTGCCGCTGGTGGTAAGCCATTGTTTTATAAAACAACCAATGAGGAAGCGAACTACAAAATCAAAAACACATATTTCATATATACTACGTTTATATCGACGATCTCTATCCGCTTCAAATTCAATAGCATTGAGTCAAGTTAAAACACCCTTCAGTTTATGTCGCAATATATGAATGGATCGAGGAATCCTATGCTCCAATCCGATTGAAAAAACCTAATTTCACAGCAATATGTCGAATTTCGTAACGTAAAATTTCTTGTGTTCTGCGAATTAATTAACGAATGTTAAAACAGTTTTCCTTAATCAGTTAAATGAAAAAACTGCTCTCTTCTATGGACAATATGTTCTTTTTCTGTATTATTATTTTGTTCTCCATTTTGAGAAAAAGAAACTCATCCGATTACAGACAATTGGGACGATAAACAACCAATCTGAATTTGGCTACTTTTACCTGACATCTGTCAATTTCAAACTCGTTTATCTCGTAATTTCACTTCTCTTTAAGGCGATCGGTTGGGTTGGGGTTCTTATGATAGGAAGGGTTATGAAATAAGTGAGCTTTTGGACAAAGGGGTACCTGAAGAAAGGGAGAGATTACGTCATTGGAGAGAAATTAAGTTGGCTATCCTGAAAGTGGTAACTTTGGTTATATTTTCCACAAAATAAATATCCCTAATATTTACGAATAAATAAATAAAGCCCGTTGCTCATATCATATTCGTAATTTGTTGTATTTTTGCATTCCTAGTTGTTTATTACTTGTTTTTTCGTAGCTTTTATTTCTGAAGTTAAAAAAATGCAGGGACACTTCAACTGCTGTGTTAAATATTGTGGCAATACATCTACGTGCCCTAATACATTGACTTTTCATAGATTCCCCAAGAATAATACAGTAAAGTAGGCATGGATTAATTACTGTAGTAATTCCAAAGAGTGGGTACCTAATGATAGTGCTAGGATTTGTTCCGAACATTTTAATGAAAGTGATTTTGAAACTAATCTACAAGAATCTCTGCTACATGTGAAGCCAAGAAGAAGGCTGAGGAAAAACAGAAACAGAACTCAATTCGGTTTTGGACAGAAACTGTTGAAAACCATGTCATTGTCATGTCATTATGAAATAATGTTGGTGTTCCTTTCTAGTTATTCCTACCAAGACTGCAGGTCTGTCTACTAGGATATGGAATGAATCTATTAACAATGATTCAACAATAACGTTACAAGAAGTAGCTGGAGTTCGATTGGAGACAGAGACGTATGGGCAAGAATCTGTAATGAAAGTCGATCATTTACCAACAAATAATGGTTTGTACATTATATTCTATAATGGTTATTACATTATATTCTGTTCATGATGTTATGAAATTATTGATATTGATAGGTGTTTTTATGCCATTTTAGATGGGGATCCACGGTCTTCTTCCACCACTTGTGCACAACAACATTGCAAAGAACAAGCAAAAATCATTGACCAGTTGAAACTGTGCAATATCACTATAGTGCAACAATTATCAGAAGAAGGAAAAAAAATTGGAGAATATAATTTCTACTTTCCAAGAGTTGAAATTACTTTCCAAAAGTTGCACACCGACTTGAATCATAAAATTAAACAAGTTTTGTCTAGAATTTTATCACCTGCTCAGCTTGACTTGGTTTTGAAACTTAAAAAAAAAGTGCAATGTTTGAGAGGTGATTTATCCAAAGCTATTATTTTGAGGTATTTCAGCAAGAAAGCTTACTTATCCCTACAGAAAGAAAAGTTCCCATTACCCAGTATAAGAATTCTCCAAATGTATTGCGTCAAGATGAATTTGTATTCAGGAATTTTGAAAGATGTACTTAAATTCATGAGTTTGTTATAAGTGCCTACATTACTGCATTGTCTGTGAAATGTTGAATAAGTTTTGTGAACTGACTAGTCTGATAAGTTTTTAGATTTATGAACTTTAAGAGCAAATAAATATGTATCTATCTATCATTTGAATCATTTACCTCATTTCACATTCACACATTTTAGAAGTTGGGCAGATTATGAGATTTTGGAATGGTGGAGATTTAGATTGCAGGAATGAGGAAAATAAAATTTGGACCACTTTTAATTCTCTATTCCCGCAATCCAAATCTCCATTTTAACTTGAAGGACGCAAACTCTACATAATTATTCTGGAATAGTGTTCTTTCATTTCTCTTAAAGGGTGCCATTTAATCAACTGATATTACAGAAACATTGAAGAATTAATATTTGAAATATTTTTCCACACGAACATTTCAAATTTCAAGTTATGTAATTCTTCCACCTTTTCCGTTTCTTGAAACTGCTCCCTTTGTATAGAATTCACTTTATTCTTGGTACATCCAATTTGATAATTGATGCATATATTATAAACTACGACCAACATTCAGAATCAAATGATCAAAATTTGTTCTTTTCCTCAACCGGCAACCGGCTGCACCCACGAGAAATCCTCGGAAGTCTACGAGAAACTTGTGCGAGCTAGGTTAGGTAATGTATTAATAACAAATATGCATTAATCACACGCACGCTTTTCAATTACTCTCACCGATCGGTTTCGAATTCATATTAATATTATTGTACTTCAAATTTGGCGCTTTCCCTCCAATGACGAAACAAGATGCCGGACAAATACGATGACATTTCATAACCCCCCCTATCACAAGAACCCTGGGTTGGGTCCAATCCTATATTTTATGGAATTGACTTGAGTGGTTCAATCCAATCCGAAAACTGTATATATCGATTTGGTGGATCGGATCCAGTCACGTTAAACTCATTTTGAGCGGATCCAAAGTTGTGAGATAAACGTTGTCAGATACCGAATACACAATAATCGACGTGGAAGGAGCATTACAACACGTAATTTTATTCTATATGTCAAGCAACAAGGGGCGTGAATGGTGCCGTTTAGTTGGGCTGATTGTGAACCCTGAAAAGGCGGATCTGGTTCTTTTCACCAGGAAACGCAAACCAAGGGATCTCTCAAATGTCAAACTCAATGGGAAGTGCCTGCAATACAGAGGCTCAGTAAAGTACTTTGGAGTCGAGCTAAACTGAAACGAGCATATCGAACCCAAAGTTCGGAAAACCACAGCTGCTTTCTTGGCATTCGGAAGGGCATTTAACAGTACATGGAAGCTTAACCACAGAATTCTATACTATAGTGGATCTACACGACTTTCATACGCCCAATAATGTTCGCTACTGGTGTCTGAGTGCTTTGACAATCTGCAGAGGTTATCCACTGCCAATAAGGTAAAAACTACTTCGGGTCCCCGGTCATACCGGTCGTACCGGAAGCGAACAGGCCGATTATTTGGCCAGTCCAGATGCAAAATGCTCAACGATTGAACCACCACCAATCATGAAAGTTTTTAGATCATAACATAAAGAAAATCCTGGAAGTAAAATTACAGGATACGTAGAGAGAGGCCCTAGGTATGAGACAATTGAAACTCCACATCGAAGGCCCTTCTACTACGAGGACCAAGGCTCTGCTCTCAACGAGCAGAAAGAAAATCAGAATGGTGGTAGGGCTCCTGACGGATCACTGCCATCTAAACAAGCACCTCAACATTACAGGTTTCGCGGATGATACTGATTGCGGATGTGCAGAAGTGGCAGCAATACGGGAAGCATCGGGAGCATCGTTCTGGACCCGAAGAGTGTGAGAAAGGTATCGTTTAGAAGGATATTGTACCTTCAACAATGAACCAATTCCTAGAAGCGGTGGGTGCATAACAGGCCCGATGTGAGGCCCACATACTTAGGTCAATTCGTCCACAAAATTATATATTCTATTATCTTCTAGACAATCAAGAGTCGAAATACCAAAACGAAAACATGATGTTTTCGATTAACTACACAAACATTTCAGCAAATCAAAAAACACATATTTCAGCATTAATGGAAAATCTCTTGAAGTTTTCAAATTAGAGTTTTGAGGAATATTTTAAATAAAAAGATATTACTGTGGTTTCGTCAAGGTCAAATTCACTACTGATTGATGTTTGTAATCCTGTTTTTGGATTGCTCATCTTATATGAATGATATTTCCTTCTTCTATAAACTGATTCTGAAAATTTATTATTCTTTCAATTTATGATTTATTCAATCCAGACACGTTGGTGTTTATACACAAAAATCGTCATCAGTTTATGAGTAGCGAATGGATCGGAATTTATAATGGTGAAACTCATAGTAGATTTGCCGATGGAAAGTTTGTTCTAGATAACAGGAACGTAATTAAGAAATCGTAATGTAATGTAAAGATGCAGTAATAGTAGCTATGAACAAGGCCATAATCAAAATTTTAGAAAAATCAATCGAAACAATTAACACAAACATAATGAAAATAATCAAATAGTCTATCGAGTACTCATTAGTCATTTACGTGTTTGTCTGATTAATTTCAAACTTGTGTCATCAAATCGGTGATGGTACTTCAGAACTTGTTAGGCAACACTAGATTTGTCAGGTCTTGTTTATTTATTGTAAGTCATATGCTCCCTGAACCCTGTTTTTATTGCTCTTATAGTTTGTCCAATATGCTTCATTTCACAATCCTTAGAATTATTCTCATGAATTTTTCCCCACCTAACAACACACTCATTGTTGAGTGGAAAGAACAAGAGCCAACACGCAAATAATTCAGCCCCGCGATTTTGTGTTGATTCTAGTGGTGGGAATTCTCAGGAATGCACCTGAGGGTGTTTGTATGCTTGCTGTAGATGTTGAAACGAGTGTTGAAGTCAACTGGTCTTGGTCATTTGATGCTCCTCAAAATAATGAATCACACCACTCATTTGAAAAAACAAAAACCAAGATAGATCTCACCCCAATAGTGGTTTGAAACTAATTCATTTAAGGAAATCAAAAAATATGTGGCAATGGAAACAAAAAAATACGGTTCCGAGGTTACAGCCTCAAATCCCCCCCCCACTCTGGCAGCGCCACTAATGGGGTTGGATTGAAATCAAGAATAAAGTAATTTCATTTTTTTTTCATATCCTAGGAATCATTACGAACAATTCGTGAAAGTAATCATCATTTTGTTGAGATTCAGCAATTGAAAGCATTCATGTACTGGCCGATATACTGGACAGGCAATCATATGAATCATCATTATGTTGTTGATGAAGACCCGTACTTTTTCAAAAATATGCCAAATTCTAGTCGTTTGTTTCATTGGTTATTTTGACACACATGACTGAGATAGACAAATATCATAGGATTTAAAAAAAATCATTCAAAATCTTATGAATACACATAATATGTAATGCCTTCACTTACCGATTCTTTCGATGTTTGATCGTCTATTGTTAGCCTTTCCTCATTTTTTTGATCTTCTTCAATTAAACTGAAAATAAATAAAAGTTTTATTTTAAATAGTGGATTCGAATCCCGTTCGTGACTCACACCAAAACTTAATGATTGTTTTTTTAAATAAGACATTTTTTACTCGGAAACAAAAACAAACGAACTACACTGTAAACAGAGAGCATTAATGCGATCTTGTTATTCCGCGATATGTGTATAGTATCGTTTGTCGTCCACCCACAAAAAAACCTTTAATCTTTTAACATAATAAAATCAATTGATGAAGTGCGTGTTGTAACGAATCAACTCATGGTTTCAAAGTGTGCTAAAACAAATATTCGAATCATACTTATAGGACGCAAATAACTGAACATCTGAGAAGAAATAAAATAAATTGATAGAACTAAAAATTAAAAAATAATATTTAGTTTATGAAAACAAAGAACTTCTGAAAATTTAAATATTCGCTTAAAAGCTTGATTAGTGAAACATCATTACAACGTGCTAGGAATCGCACGTTAAAAGGTAAGACCTTGTTAATCCTTGGCTCGCACAAGTTTCGACTTTTGAGAGCTGCCGTTCGTAGGGGGACGCCAATAGGTTAACGGAAAAAACAATTTTAACAACAATTCACAGTATTTACATCAAAGGTTCCAAACATCCATTTTCAAACAACAATTAATTTCAATCTATTCAATTAGTTTATTGTTTCAAAAGATATACATCTCATAACAACAAGTTTGGATTATTTTCTAACAAATAAAAAACCCTTTCTTAAGAAAGGAAAAAAAAAGAGCAAAAAAACTGTATAGAAAAGTAATAAATAAAAAAAAATTGCTCACTTGTTAACAACGAAGGCTCGTAGTTTAAAGTCTTCAGTGAGAAAATTTAAAAGTATTCTAGCATCGTATTGCATATAGTGCAAATTTCATTAAAGACAGTTAGTAGTATAATACATTCATTTGAATGCCAGTCTCAGTGATTTTTCGTAAGTTAAGCCAATCTGAGCGATTATGCGGATGACGTGAATAGATATTCAGAAAGTGAGGAGAGCAATTTGGTGTATAGATTGGCTGAAAAAGACTAAGTATATCTAGAAAATGACAGTTTATTGAACTGAAAGCCGAGGATTCAGTTGGTTGAATACCTCTAGACAATGAATAGTTCTGAACCAGAGCCTAACTGTACTAGTCCAGTTGTACCTAATATCGTCGCCGCCCAGTTTGAGCAACCTAGTGATAATCGAAAAAGTCAATTGCTAAATTATTAAAAAAAAAATTATTATCCAACCAAAAAAAATTAATGAAAAAAAAAAAAAACGTAAATACAGTTTTTGCTGGATTATGTAGTGTTTTCTGGTTTCGTCTTGGTGAGGAAGCTTCGTAAGGTACTGCCGGTAACAAGGTAATACGTAATAATTATTCATTGTATTATCAATGATTTTTATCATAAGGTATATAGTTATTATTTGATATAATTCCGAAGGAATTGTTCATTTAGGCTAACTTGTAAACTTTCGTATCAGTTGTCTCCATGAGAATCTTGTGAGAGCTCTGTGCCTGAGTTTAACCATTTGCTTCAAATTATTTGTCATCCAAGGTTCTTTTTTCTTTGTGGTTTTGACAATTTTCATTGGCGAATGTTTATCAAAAGTTCAATTACAAAAAACATCATCATCAATATCAACTGACTCATAGACGCGAAAATTGATGGCATGAAAATTTGCGAGAAATAAATCCATGTTGTACTAGGTTTGGGAAGAGTGAAATATCTACTATTTGAGTAATACTCAGAATATTCAGATATGTTATTTTTCTCACGAAGACATAGCTTATAAAAAATCATCGACCAACTTTTTCCAAGTGTGAATAGAAGACGAATTTTCTGACACGAGCTGTTATATTTAGGCGGAGCTAACGTCAACAAAAATATGAATAGGAATTTACACACCTGTTCCATTTATTTAGACAGAACAGGTGTAACTAGTTGGGATGAAATGTTCCTGAGTATTAAGTACTCCTAAAAATAAAAAAAGTTCGAATCACCAACTGATTTGGTTTAGTTATTCCATAAAATGCTCTTGACATAATTATACAGAAAAATCAGTAGGATTTGGGTCGTAATTATTTTGTGTAAATGAATGCTATGAATAAATAAGTGGGGTAACTTCTGAATCCGTCTTTTCGTGGCTCATAACCTGAAAATTACTATCTTAAAGGGTATTTTCATTTTTAGCATAAAAATAAAGATGTATAGGAACCTCTGGTACATTTTGTGGGAAAGGACCTGCATGTAACATGAATAAAAACTCTGGACTTCTAGATATATTTTTCTTCAACGTTCCCGATTTGTTTGAACTATCTCTCCTACGGGAAACTCAAACAATTATTTCGAATTCATACGAAAACACAGAAAGCGCTGAAATTATTTTGAAACAAAATTAATTTCATGTTTACCAAATAAATGCAGCTCTTTCTGCACGAAAGAAGCGAATGCAGATATTTTCGTGATTCATATAACACAAAAGACGTTTACTAATGGTTCTACTTGTTCTTCTTTTTTACATGTTCAGTTGATAATTTCGGGGGCTTCCTACACGAGAGAAGAGTATGCAATTTATTTTTGATGGGTTTATTAGTTCAAAATGTAAGAAAAACCGCTTTGCATACATCAAAAAATCGTTCAAAAACTATTAAGTTTCAAAGATAATTACAATTTTATTGGCGACTCCGCTTTCGCAGTCTCAAATATTTGGTTGGGACTTTTAAAAACCTATAATAATAGTAATTAACTTGAAAGATGCATACAATTGAAAAACGTTGCAAAAAATATGCCAGCCTTTATTCAATGATCATTACCTCCGACATGAATAGTCAAAAGTCTCATTAGACCCCAAAAATACCTTGAAAATAATTAACATGCGCTCTCTGACACATTCAATAGTTAGGTTGTTATTTTATCATATTAGCATCATTTTCACTCGACTAGTGTGAGATTTTTCAAATGTGTTGTTTTATTTTGATCTGTTTCAATGAAAATATTTGACCTAGAAAATACACTTGAAATGCAACATTGCAACTAGTGGTTATGCTTTAAATCAAACTGACAATAATCACAACAAAACTATTTTAAAGTTTTGGTTGCATAATAAGAGGATAGTAGTTTTCAAGTTTTCATAAATATTCGTTGATCGAAAAACAAATTATATATACTATATGGTTCACTGTAAACCACAAATAATTTTTTCTCCTGTGCGTTATGGTTATTTAACGAACAAGTGTATTATAATAAGGACGCTTAAAAATCGAGATAATTTAACGCGTTATTATTTTTAGTTGAATTCATTTTTTTTAAGAAAGACGCATATAGAGATGAACTTAAAACGGAAAACTTTTCGTGATCCAAAAATTCATATTATTATTATTATTATTATTATTAAAACGACGTTTTTTCAGAAAAGGCGCCTGTACCGGGTGTCCACGGAAAGTGGCACGCTCCTATAACTTTTTTGGTTTTGCAGATATTGAAATGAAATTTGGAGGATCTGTAGGAGACATAAAACTGCATTTTTTGACAAATGACTCAGATTCGTGCAACTTTCGGTCTCACCGGAAGTGAGACCGAACTATGTTGCCATCATTTTCAAATGATGCATTCATTTTCAAATGATAGCAACATAGTGGCTGGCCGGGTCAGAAAAAAAAATTTGACAAGTAACTCAGCTTCAGCAAGTTCTAACATTTTTGTGGAATATTGTTTTCAGTCGAATTATTTCTGCTATGTACATACAATTCAATTTTAGGTTTCATTACGATTGTACCGCTTTACTATTTTAGGTTTCAAACAAACTTTCGTTGAAAAAACTTGAAAATATTACTTAAGATCTTCCTTAAAATGAAACAACATTTCAGATTAAAATGAGATTCAAATACATTAGGTAATCCGTGACCTAATAACTGTTAGAACAAGGTAATTAAGATGTTTTGAAAAAAAAAACATTACTTGTCGATATGTTATCTTACCGCACTTCTCTAAATCTAAATTTGGAAAGTATTGTGTACGCTATTGATTGAAAAACATGTTAATAATATAGTTTATACAAGAAGACATTAGCTTTTTGATTGGTGGTTTTGTTAAATCGTTTGTGGTGGTCAGAAGTTACTCGATGAATTTCAATATTATTTTAATCTCAAAAAGAAAGATCTACCGTAATATTTTTAAGTTTGTTGACGAAAGTTTCTTCGAGACCTAATAGTGTGTGTGCTGTATCAAATCAATATTTTTTTCTGACCCGACGAGCCACTATGTTGCCATTTGAAAAAAATTGTAATAATTCAAAAATTAAATTTTATCCAGCAAATGCTTTTTAACCGAAAACCGTAAAGTTGCATTTTTCCCAATACTATAGAATTAAAATTAATAATTTGAACCTATTCATAGCCCTCTAGAGTCAAAAAGGAATTTCAAAATTTTTTCTTACAAAAAGTAACAAATGGTACATGGTTGTATTCAGAATGTCATATGGAGACAAAAAAAAGTGAAAATATACCTGGTGTCTCATTTAAAAATCTAAAGTTTATATCACTTTCGGTGAGACTGGAAGTTGCATGAAGCTGAGTCACTCGTCATAAAATGCAGTTTTATATTCTATATAGATCCTACAAATTTCATTTCAATCAATATCTTCAAAAACAAAAAAGTTATAGGGGCGAGCCACCTTCCGTGGACACCAGGTATTGATGAACTTGAGTAGCACTACCTTATCTAAATACAAAATTTTATCCAAATCGTTGAAGCCGTTTTCGAGATACAAAAATAATCATTATTATTATTATCATTAAAATCGTGTTTTGCCAAGAAAGATGCGTATATACATAAACTTAAAAAACAAAACCCTATCTACATACAAAATTTCTTCCAAATCGATTGAGCCGTTAACGAGTTAACTATGCGGTTGGTTTACGAAAACTGTGCGATTTGTTTACCGTGCGTAATGAGCTATTTACTGAGGCTGTGTGTCGTGTGTTTTTGCCTATTTTCTACTATACTTTACCTACGGCCATGTACAGTGTGCCGTTTCCGAGAACCAAAAATTCATATTATTATTATTATTAGTAGAATGACCTTTTTTCACAAAAGACGCCTACATAGATGAACTTAAGTAGCAATACCTCATCTGAATAATAAAGTTGAAGCCGTTTTAGAAATCCAAAAATTCACATTATTATTATTATTATTATTATTATCATTAAAATCGTGTTTTTCCAAGATAGATGCCTATATACATAAACTTAAGAAACAAAACCCTATCTACTGTAACGATTTCTACTCAAGCCGGTCCTGCTCCCGGAGCTCTTAAATAGCACACAAATCACAGTTATTTTTTAAGGAGCATGTTAGACGATATTCCAATCCACCGGCTTCAGGATTGTGGTATACTGTAATCATCGTCCACAACCGAATCTGAAGACGGTGGAGTGTTACTTCCATCAAACAGCAGATATGGAGAATAATGCAAATATCGACATACCCCAACGGTGACATTTCGGGTCGGAATATCTCTAAGAAGGGGGCAATGTAACGATTTCTACTCAAGCCGGTCCTGCTCCCGGAGCTCTTAAATAGCACACAAATCACAGTTATTTTTTAAGGAGCATGTTAGACGATATTCCAATCCACCGGCTTCAGGATTTTGGTATGCTGTAATCATCGTCCACAACCGAATCTGAAGACGGTGGAGTGCTACTTCCATCAAACAGCAGATATGGAGAATCATGCAAATATCGACATACCCCAACGGTGACATTTCGGGTCGGAATATCTCTAAGAAGGGGGCAATGTAACGATTTCTACTCAAGCCGGTCATGACGGAGCTCGTAATAGCACACAAATCACAGCTATTTATAGTCGATGATGTCACCATTCACCTTCGCCACTGTCAATCTAGACAAGATCATTCGAGAGCGACATCTAGTCGCCAGTAGAAATTCGAGAGAACTCTGGAACCAGCTCACCACGCTATATGCAGAAATCTTCACGGCGATACGGGAGTTTAGTTTTGAATCAGAGCAGGTGCTTAGATATCCGAATAATAGAGAGTGCAGTGAGTGAAATATTTAAAAATCAACTATAACCGATCTGTTAACATATATTATAGTATAAGAGTTTAAATAAATCAGATTTTAAACGTTTAGACTATTTTAATTGTTACACTGGTGTCAGAGTGAGAAGTAAAGATAAATTATGTGCTTTGCAGAGGACAGTTGAACTTCTTCCGCGTGAAACAGACCTGTGATCGGAACGAAAGTGATTTGTTACGCGGTGAACATTAGATTGGTGGACAATCTCTGTGTCGCGAGTGATAAACGTTTTGAGCGCGAAATAAACTAGTGGCCCGTATGAGTGGACAGTTTTGCGTACCACGGGTGAATAAACTGATAAACTGTTTGTGTGAAATAGACTAATTGGCCGATATAAAGGCGTCGGAATTGAAACAAGAGCTCGAAGAAAGAGAGTTGGAAACAACGGGTAAGGCCACGCTTCAGAAAAGACTCGCAAAAGGACTGATTGAAGAAGGTGAAGACCCCGCAACATTTTTGTTTGAAGCTTCTGAAATCGATTTGAGTTCGATTATGAATAAGCTCGAGGAAACTACTAAGTCCCTGAAGGATGAACTTCAACAAAATTCAATGAGTCTAGAAGATAAACTGCTACAAATTTCTGTGGGCTTAAAAAACGACTTGAAAAAAGGACTCCTAGAAAATTAGAAATATCTAGAATGAAATCTTCAAGAAAATTCAAATTCTTTTAAAGAAGAACTTCAAGAAAAGCTCCAGGAAAATTCGAAGGGTCTGGAAGAAATGCTTCTAGAAAATTCAAAGAGTTTGAGATATTCTAGAAAATTCAAAGAGTTTGAGAGAGGAGCTTCTAGAAAACACAGAAGGCATAAAAAGAGAACTTTGCGGTGTGGCGAACCGATTAGAAGAAAGGATGGGAACTGTCGAGAAAGAGATGGATGCAATGAAAGACGGAATCGAGCCGGAAATCAACAAAATGAGAGAGAAACTCAGCAAGTTGGAAAATCAAACTGAAACCGTCCGCACCACAGAAACTGAATAAAAATTCGTTGCTGGACACAAGCTCAACTCCGGATTGATACTGAGCCCTAAGACATGTCACCTATTTCAGAAAGAAGTCCACTATTCTGGCCACATTGTATCTGGGGAAGGAGTGGCAGTAGATTACCAGAAAATTAAAGCTGTTAAAGACTGGCCCATCCCCAAAGGTATCCATCGGTTTCGGAGTTCTCTTGACCTATGTACCTACTACCGTCGGTACGTGCTAGGGTTTGCTAACATCGTCAAACCATTGACCAGGCTCACGGAAGGACAGACAAAGTTCCAGTGGTCCGAGATTCGTTCAGGAAGCTGAAGGGGGCAATAATCAATGCGCCAATTCTAACTTATCCCCTTCCGAACAGAAAATTCATTCTGGACACGGACGCCAGCAACGTGGTACTTGGAGCTGTCCTGTCTCAGATCCAGGATGGACAGGTAAAAGTCATCGGTTACTTCAGCAAGACCTTCAGTAAAGTGTGGCTTCTACAGTTCAAAAATCCTGAGAGTCAGGTGGCACGTTGGATTGAGCGACTCCAAGAATTCGACTTCGACATTGAACATCGAGCAGGGACCAGCCATAGGAATGCAGATGCCTTGTCGCGAAAGCCATGTCCAGATGACTGATCACATTGCCGACGAGCAGAGGAGAAAGACGCGACAATTTGTAGAACAACGGCTGGAATGAGAGCAAGATCCAGAAAGACCAAGAGAAAGATCCAGATCGTGGCTTAGTTATCGGCTGAAAGAAGAGTAACCGAAGACCGACATGGCAAGAAGTAGCAGGATATTCGCCAGCCGTCATGTCCTACTGGGCTCAATGGAACTCCCTTACTCTGGACAACGGAGTTCTGAAGCGTGTGTTGGAGTCCGAGGACCGCGGGGAAAAAAGGCGTCAGACAGTTGTACCCAGAAGCAAAAGACCAGAAGTGCTTCGAGAAATCCATGATGGGGTCGCCGGAGGACATCTAGGAGTGACGAAGACTCTCCAGAAAGTGAGACAACGGTTTTACTGGGCCAATTGTCAAGCAGACGTTCAAGACTGGTACAGAAAGTGCGCTGTATGCGCCGCAAGCAATGGACCTCGAACGCGACCTAAGGCCCCAACGGTATCTCCATTTGTTCCTGATGGCCTATCGTTCTGCAGTACACTAGTCGACCGGCCAAACCCTAGCTCGTATAATTATGGGCCGAGAGCTGCGACTACCCTGTGACCTGAAGTTTGAGACGCCAAACGTCGTCGTGGCCTATCACCAAAGTTGTGGAACTCATGGGAAGGTCCTTATAAGATCTTGAAGACGATAAATGACGTGGTCCACCGAATTAAAAAGCCACCTAGAGGAAAACCCAGAGTCGACCATTTCAATGGGTTGGACCCATACGCTGGAAACCACGACCAAGTTCGCACCCTCAAACCACCGGAGGATGCGATGACGTTCCAGTAATTCGTGTCCTTGTACTCGAACAGACAGAAAGTTCAACATGGGGTGACTCGAGAGAAACCACGATACTTTTTTAAGGTGCCTGCCGATTACGCGCTAGCTCACTGTGTGGAAGAAGATCTCCAAATGTCCAGAGGAATCGCTGTGGTGTTCTCTAAGAAGTACGGTCGTCTCCATGAACTACGGCTACAAAACCCGGAAGTTGCCAAAAGGCCAGAGAAGCATCTTCTATCTAGTCACCAAGAAGCAATCCCGAGATAAACCGTCCTATGAAGACGTATGGAACAGCCTTGCGAAATTAAGGGACATGATGGTAGAGCAGAAATTAAATATGATCTTGGGAGTTTTCAAGGAGGGCAGTGAACATGAAAGTATATATTTCTTCAGATATATTATGATGTAAATTATTGTAGATTTATATTGACGAAAATCACACGCGATATTTATATTTATTTATTTCTGTTTTTGATTCTACAGCATTTATTATCCACGGGGGGTCGTAATATTTTTTCATTCCTTAGAGAACGTTGAATGATCAACATTGAGCTCATGAAACATCTAGAACGCTCAGGAATTATCAATGATCGACAAAATGGTTTCCGGCATCAGAGATCAACTGGTGACCTGCTTGCTTATGTCTCACATATTTGGCAGCAATCTATCGAAAAACATGGTGAAACTCTGACCGTTGCACTACATATCTCCATAGCGTTTGATCGCGTTTTGGCACCAAGGACTTCTAGCCAAACTTTCAACTTATGACTTGCCTCCCCAGTTGTATATATTCCTTGCTATCTAGCTTTCTCTCGGACCTATCTCTCCACGTGGTGGTCGATGGAGTATCATCCGATACTCTACCAATAAATGCTGTTGTTCCGGCGTTCCGCAGGGACCCATTCTGGCACCAACACTGTTCCTTCTTCACATCAGTGATTTGCTACCTCATGTCCAGTTCACAGCTTTGCGTATGATAGTACCCTTCATACCGCTTTCTCTTCCAAAGCTCCGATACCAGCCAATGAATGCAGAAATGAACGGGGATGAAGGATCGCGAATGAAATAAATGCGTATTGAGCAATAATTCTAGAATGGGCGGCGTGACGTAGTGGTTAAAAATCCGACTCATAGGTTTATGGATCGATTTGGGCTGGGGCAAGAGTATGGTAGTAGATTTAATTTAAAATTAAAATTAACGTTACTGCTCCTAAGGCTAAAGGGACTCGGTCGATGACCATTCGACACATGTTGATAAATACAATTACTACTACTACTGAGCATAGTCCGGTGGCAGGGAGGGTTTTCGTAGCCGATGAAGTGCGATGGGATCAGCCAAGTTATTCTTATGTATTTCAACCCACTGAATCCGAATTTCGAGGGTGATAAGCCGTGAAAACATCCGGAAAATTGTTATGGACAATTTTCTGAGGGAAATCGGAAAACACATTTTTTCCAAAAACAATTGACGCTATAATATATTCCATAAAATTCTCTACGAAGTTTCGACTTTTGAGGGCTGCCGTTCGTAAGGGGACGACAGCTGGTTAACGGAAAAAACAATTTTAACAAACAAAATGTGATATGAATATGGTCAATATTTTCTCTGGAAAGACCCCCATCTTTAGGATGTAGATTATCTCGAAAACGGGTTGTTTTAGGCACATGAGATCAATAATAAAAATTGAAGTCATTAATAAGCAGTTGATATGAATGATAATATACAGGGTGTTCCATTTGAAAAATACCAACTTTGATCAGCCACGCTTCAATGATGCACCCTGTATGAATGAGAAACATTTTGGCAGTTAGTCTTAAATAATCCGTTTCGCAAAAAAAATATATGAAATCGAAATAGTGATTCACAACGGAACAATTGACCATGGGAATATTGTTGACTAACCCTGTTTATCTCCGACAACAAACCAGATGCAAATATGAGAAAAACAAAGTACCTAATATTGATTTTGTCATGTTTGGTACCTGTGAATTCGCCGACAATTCCTCTCATGGCTTGCCCCCTGCCCCTTCAGAGTTCTCAGAAACGTTTTCAGAAAAATTAGTGAAATATGATCTCATATTGAACTTATACAGTTAACGAACACTCCAAAACCATCGCCGGTATTTGCAACTACCTGGTACTCCTGGTAGGTATTGATTATGATGAACCTTTCAAGGTTGAAGGAGAATGGATTTAGGATTAACCTAGTAGGATTTGTTATTATAGAAAACAATCTATTAATTTAGATAAAGATAAATAACAAGACATGTCATTAGTATTTTCCATAATATTTGACATTAAAAATAAGTAATTAATATGAATGTTTACCTTGAATCAGTTGATTTTGTGGGAAAATTATTATTACCATCCATAACAAGTGAACTATCAACATTATATAGAATCGTTCAAGTTGGTCGCTGATAATGTTTGTGATAAGATAATATCGACAAACAGTATAAAAGTATGTCTGAATATAATTAGGTAACAGCAGAAATACGCTTTACCAGGACACTTATTATCTGATCGAGAAAAAAAATGAAGTGCGAATCGGATAAATAATATCCAGACAAAACGCAGAAATTGTTTTGTTTAAAAACAATCACGAGAGCTTGCTCAAGTGATATTTTGTACAGCAGCACAATTTGAGTGAGAGGCAAGGTGACGGACACTATTTTGAAAATTTTTGTTTTGAAGGGATTTTCGATAAGACAATTTCAGGAATACATAAATTCGAACAAAGTTCGAAAAGTGTGCCGGAGGGTTTCAAATAAATGATACGAACAATTTCGACGAAATCCCCTTCTTTGCACAGAATCCCACGAAGTCCGAAAATTTGAGACAAATATCCGTCAAGAAACTACTTTCCCTACGAAAATTAAATT
This sequence comes from Chrysolina haemoptera, assembly GCA_958298965.1. Classification (NCBI taxonomy): domain Eukaryota; kingdom Metazoa; phylum Arthropoda; class Insecta; order Coleoptera; family Chrysomelidae; genus Chrysolina; species Chrysolina haemoptera. Next base: position 21,783,782 of record OY282587.1, on the reverse strand, counting down.
ACATTTGCATCTATTTGTATAATGTTCATCCAAGAAGACACTATTGCAACTGCTTCGTGTAATCAAGTATTGATTATCATCCCCCATATGGTTGGGAATGATCACCATGTTTCACGTGTTTGATGGGTTTCATCATTCTCATCAGTGCAAGGATAGGTCAGACAATATTAGAGTAATCCTGGCCCACCCAATGAATGACACCCAAATCTCAAAAACAATTTAACCATTTCTCTGTAGCAACTCCAAGAAGAGTTGATTTATGAATTCGAACAAAGTCCGAAAAGTGTGCCGGAGAGTTTCAAATAAATTGAACGAAAAATGTTGACGAAGTCGAAATCCCCTTCTCTCCACACGTCGGAATTGATCGTTTCATACATTTGAAATTATCCCTCACACTTTTCGGGCTCTATTCGAATTCATGAATTAACTCTTTTTGGAGTCTGTGCTACCGAGGAATGCTTCTTGTTTTGGAGTTTTTGGTGTTTTCATTCATTAGGTGAACCAGGATAACTCTAACGTTACCTGACCTATCCTTGCACTGATGAGAATGGTGAAACACGGAAATAGATGTCGGATGTAATTCAATGGAACGTAGTTGTTTTCTGACAGATATTTGCCTCAAATTTTCCACTTCGTGGGAAAGTGTGGAGAGAAGGGACTCGAAATTGTTCGTTTCAGGAATACATATTTGGACTAAATCAGAGTTGCTGGAACGGTTGATTTTGCTGTCATTGTTAGTTGTACCTATACAGTAAATATACCACATCTTCATTATTTTTAATTTCAAAATTCATGTGAGTCATCCCAAATATTTTAAGAATTTGCTCAAATACCTAAGTCTTGAAGGTTTCCAAATATTTGAGAACTTTTGGAAAAAATGTATAGAGGGTAATTAGAAATATACGCCACAAATTGCTACCTATATAACGGAAATTTTAAAAGTCATCTTTTTCTCATAACCAGTGAATTCTATGCTGAATAGTGAGCTATGTATTGGTGATTGCGTTCATTAGGGTGGCCGGATAGCCGAGTGATCTAGATGTCGGCAGCTTAAACTTCAGAAACATTTCTTAGATATTCGCAAAATGCGTTCCCGCTAGGTGGCGCTAAAAATTTACGCACGAAACAAAATAATGGTGATCAGCTGCTAAACTCCATAAGAGACCATAGTGTTTAATTTCAGTTCTTATTCAAATTTTATTGAAGTACTCGAGATGTCGAAAGTTGAAATGAGTTTATCAGGCATTTTTATCTATGACGACATTGCCATATCTGACAAAACTCTTTATTTTTTAATAGAAAATAATGCAAAGAAACTTTGTCTTTGCTACTATTGATAGTACATTGAGCATGGGGGCACTGAGCAATAATTATGCTTAATAATGGAACTTTTGACTTCTGCCGCCATTTCAAGTTGACTGATTCTGAAACTATGAACACCAAATAAAAATAGAATAAATACACTTCCGCTTATGGCAAGAAAGACCTGATCTACTTTTTATCAGTTCAACCAAATTATTATAGATGTCACACACGACTGCGAATAGATAGATGACCACATGCCTTGTTGGGAAAGTGTGATGTTGGTTGAGATGTCCATATGGCAATCCTGAGGTCTTATGTTTGCCGTACAACAGTATCATGGTCGGAATGCGCATCAACTACTCAGGGTGGTGCTGTAGGTTTAACGGGTTTTTCTGAAGCTGAAAGTGAATTCTTAACCAAAAATCAATAAATCGCCTTGGAGCGCCACAGCAAAATAATAATAGCTGTCCTCTACCAGCACAGGCTTCGCCTTTGGAGTGTTCATGAAAGAGTATTATTATTATTTTAAATTAAAAAATTTCTTTGGGGCTCTTTTTTATATACTCAGATACATACATACAATCAATCAAAAAGGACTTTGTTGTTAGGAGATACAAAAGATCTCACGGACAAAGCAATAATAAATATAAGGTATATAAGGTATATTATTAAAGTTTAATTTAAAATGGCAACATGAAACGAATTGCCTACTTATGAATATACAGGGTGTGTCCGAAATTGGAGCGATTAAGAAAATGAGTTGTTGTATGGAACATAATGACTAAATTTATCTCACAACTTTGGATCCGCTCAAACTAGGTTTGACTTGACTAGATCCGAACCACCTAATCGATATACTCATACAGTTTTCGGATTGGATTGAACCAATCAAGTCAATTCCATAAAATATATGATTGGACCCAACCGATCGCCTTGAAGAGAAGTGAAATTACGAGATAAACGAGTTTGAAATTGACAAATGCCAGTCAAAAATAGTTAAATTAAGATTAATTGTTTATCGTCTCAATTGTTTGTTATGGGATGAGTTTCTCTTTTTCAAAATGGAGGACACAATAATAATAAAAATATTAACGTATGTTCTAAAGAAGAGATCAGTTTTATGATTCAACTGATTAAGGAAAAACATATTTTGGGATTCATGGATGGAAAAATGATTAGATGCCAGACTCAGGAATCTAAATCAAATATCCATTCAGAATCTCCACTTAATCCACTCAATCGCTGTCTTAAAGAAGAAATTAACGACATAACTGAAAAGTATATTAGGTTTGATTTTTTCAATTGCACAATAAGTGAAATACACCACATACTAATGTGATATTTTGTCACTGTTTGATATTATGATTTGTCCTTTTTATATTTTATTGGTTTCTGTCTGAATCGATTGTTTACAGCATCTACAGTAACAACATTTTTCTTCACTCCACATGTAATCTCCTTCTGTTGAGCAAAACTTTTTCCATGGCCTGACAAATCAAAATAGCTCTATCTAAAGTCAATTTTTGTTCCTGTAGGAACGTTACCAAGAACAATTCTATCTAATAACATAGTGTCATGTTCTTTGAAATCACAAGAGTTTGACAGTTGTTCGAGTGCAGTAACAACCTGGTCAAACGTGTCTCCGAATATCTGGTCCTGTTTAAAGAATTTAAATTGTTCAAAAACAATTTTTTTTAATGGTTCACAGTACTCATCAAATTTCTTGAGTACTACAGATAACTTGCTGTGATCTCCGTTTTATAATCAAACGTGTTGTATATTTCCAACCCCTCATCTCTCAGTTTTAACAATACAGCAACTTTCACTTCATTTCCATTTCCTTTGAAATTCTTGCCACCTGGTGATTTTGCGTTTTTGCTCATTTTCATTTATTAGAGTTAGTTCAATCTAATTATCCTTGCTTTTCCCTCAATATTCGCCTTCTGCAAGCTCTTTCCGGTCAGTAACATACACCTTTCTTCTTTTTCTTTTTGTCTGTTCTACCACTTCTCGCCGTCAGCAAACCCAGTTTCCAGTTGCAACTTCTTTACATGTTGTTTTTTAACAGATTGTCACCATGTAATGTTTGTTGTTGTTGTTGTTGTTGTTGTAGCCTGAATGAGAGTTGGAGAAAAACCACGTCTCATGAAGAGTCGTACACTCAAGGGTTGTACACGGGTTGAACACAGCATTTAATACTTTCAGAACAGTTGTAAGAATGATAACAGTTTTGGAAAAAGATATAAAATATAGAAATTGAATAATTAGTATTTTGTGTAGACTTGTTTTTTTTATAAAAGTACAACATGACATCGGACTACTACAACTGTATCAATACATAATATATAATATAATGCATGTTTTATTTTATTGTAACTCAATACCCCCTTCAATAATCCTAATCTAAACTTCAGCTAGACCCAGGCTGCTTCTGTTTTTTCCAAAGGCTTTGTCAATATGTCATCAACTTGATCATGGTAATTGACATACTTCAAATCGATTATGCCTTCACAAACCTTTTCTCGTATAAAATATTTTACGTCTACGTGTTTCAGTCTCTCAGTATTTTCCGGATTTTTCTACACCTTCATTGCAGATTGATTATCTTCCCAAATAATTGTAGGTTCGTTCATTTCTAGTCCAAGCTCATGTACAACATTCCGAATCCAACTTGCTTCAGCAACTAATTGACTGAGAGACATATACTCTGCCTCTGTAGAGGATAATGTGACACATTGCTGCCTTCTTGAAGACCATGATACGGTGCAACCGTTGAAGAATACTCTCGAGGTACCTTGTTTGGTTTATTTCCAGATGATCTTCTTTTTGCGTTATATTTATTCCAAGATAATTAGAAACTCGATCCAAATCTTTCATTCTGAAAGTGTTTTTTAATGACTTTTTAAATGTTTGACTTCCATAGAAAATAGTATAATTCGTCATTGTCGGTGAACCAAAACATTTATTTATCGTTTGACACCGTGATGCCCAGTGACGACAGTACTGCCTATTACGTTAAGTACAACAAAAAATGGAGTCTGAGTTGTGTTGTGTATCAGAATGCTCTGACAAAAGTTTCAATAATTCCTTCATTTGTTGCAAAAATAAAATCAACAATATATACTACGTGTGTGTGTGAAGTGCATTGGAGTGTATCATGAGAGCTGTTTATTGAGAAGTAAGTCAGCAACATTTTTGAATAATTATAAAATTGTCTGCAAGGACTGCCAACATAAACAAACTGACCCTGAGGCCAGAAATGACATTGGTGATAGTGAGCTAAAAAAACTTATCGACGATCTGAAAAACGTCAGCGAAAAAAAAAACTGCATTCATCCATGCAATCCAAATCAAACATGATTCATTTGTAGAAGATTCCGTAAAAATGGAAAGGGATCTATTGGGTGTTATCAATAAGAATGAAGAAATCATAATCGCACTTCAAAATAAAATACAAATTTTAGAAGATAAAGATAAAACCGGTGATAAAGAAATATCCTGTTTTTTTTCTAGTACAGTTTTTGCTGACTCTTGATTCGATGATATTTTTCCATTAAATCGTATCACAATCAAATAAATCGTGATTTTTCTCGAAAAATACCATAACAATAAATTTTGAATTATTCATCTTTGGCGCCCTCTAGCGACTCTCCTAATCATACTATTTTTTTATAACTTGTAAAAATTGACCAGGGTCTTGGAACAAACAAGGTATCAAAAATTCAGCAAAAAATCTGAGATCTTTACTAATCTTAAAAAAATTTACAGAAAATAAGTCATTCCTAAAGTATGCTAACAAATATAGAACAATTTATAGAAAAGTCATACAATCTTCTGAAAAAATATATTACAGAAAAAGGCTTTCAGAAGCAAAAAATCAGAGTAGAGAAAACTGGATAATTATAAATAGTCTGAGAGGTAAATCTGGTCATACTCAATCACATGTGGATCCAAATATGCTAAAATGCTCAGTAGCTGAAAAAATAACCTCTGCTTTGGAACCACAAAATGACCCAATGTCGTATATGTCAGGAATGTTCATTCCGGAGACATTTTGCTTTCTACTGATAAATCGACATGATTTATATGATGCCTACAAAGAAATCAGAAAGAAAAAATCGTGTGGTGAAGATGAAATATCAATAAATATACTGATAAATCTCTCGGATGAGGCTCTTGACATCTTATCAGAGGCAATAAATATTTCATTTGCTACAGGCAGATTTCCCTCCAGTTTGAAGTTGTCTGTTGTAATTCCATTATTTAAAGGAGACCCTTCAAATCCGGCAAACTTTCGCCATATTTCTCTTTTATCCACATTATCAAAAATAATCAAAAAATTTGTGAAAAAACAGATATGCAGCTTTCTAAACTAATATAAAATTTTGTCACCAAGCCAATTTGGCTTTCAGAATTCTAAAAATACAAGTGATGCTCTCATCACATTTTTAGAAAATCTTTACTTAAAGCTTAATACTGAGGATGTCGCAGTTGGTTTCAGAGGGATTGCTTGGGATTGGTTCGATTCATATTTGTCAGGAAGTCATCAAACTGTATGCAGTGATGGGAAATACTCAGAGACTGGAAGCATAATCCATGGAGTACCCCAGGATTCAGTTTTAGGCCCAGTTTTGTTTCTACTTTACATAAATGACTTATCCACTATAAATATTCATGGCAAGTTTACTATTTTTGCAGACGACACTACTTTGTTGTGGAGTGGGAAGGATATAGAAATTTTAAAACATAATATTTCCCTAGACGTCGATAAAGTGAAGCAATGGTGCGATGTCAACTTTATGTGTTTTAATATTTTCAAAACCAATTTTTTTTTTCTCAAGGCAACCAGACAATAATAAATAGTAAATGCAGTAAATATCTAGGACTCCTAATCGATCATAAATAGAAATACACGTACCACATATCAAACTTAAACAAAAAAATAGCATCAGGCTGCTTTGCCGTTCGAGTGGTATTTCACGAACTAGGTCATGATCTAGCAAAAATAACATATTTGGCACTTGTTGAGGGGATTCTGTAGCTCTCAGCTCTTAAATTCAGTTTTTGGTCTACAAAAAAGAGCACTCCGTCATATGTGTGGTGCAAAACCAAGAGATCACTGTAGATTAATGTTCAAGAATCAACAAATATTGACAGTTACTTGCCTTTTATACTGGAGACTGCTTGTTTAGTCCATAAAAAATATAAAAATAGAACGAATGTCAATAGATACAACACTCGAAATGGTTTTCATCTGCGCTTACCTATTCCAAGTATATCACTTGTAAAAAATTCTGTAATATATGAAAACCTGAAGATATATAATCATCTACCGGCTAAGATAAAAAATGTCTGTGTTAACAAACAATTTAGGAAAGCCTTGAAAACTATGCTTGTATGCTTCCTACTAAAGCATATTGTTAGTTCGTCGTCAACAATAAGTTATTTGTCTTAATTGAACGATTTAATTAAATATATCACAAAGAAAAGGTCTTGACATATATCTCTTTCAAAACGTCGTAAAACATTCTGTCGCTCGATTTTCACTCACGTCCAAAATAAGATTAATATACAGAGTCATCAATAAAAACAAGAATACATAACACATATTATAATTTAAGTGATTTAACTGTGATAGTTTATAGCTCCTAAATTTCTTTTTTCTTATTATGGCCTTGTTGGCCTTGATATGATATTTAACTTTTACATAAAATATTGACCTTTTATGAAATTTGTATAAAATTTAAATATTAACTAAATTTAATTTGGGTCTAATTTAATCTGCTTTCAATTATGTGACAGTAGGTATACTTACATATACATGTGTGCTTCTATTGTGTGACTAATTTCATCACCTTAACTGTGATTGCAAATGCTCATGATGCCCTTTGTTTGTGTTTATATAATGCGTGTATATGGAGTATAATCTTTATACTTTATATTCTATATATTTTATATTATTTATTTACACTGCTTTGTCAATAAGAATTATTTTCTTCGATAATAAAGCATATTTGATTTGATATGATTTGATTTGATGATTTGATATATACCCCAGTTGGATTTTTCCTTCAATTTGATGAGGTTACTTCCCTGCTCCATATTCATAACTGAACTGATATTACTAAATATCGACGACTGGTAGCAGTTATATGACAAACTAATTATTCATCTGGACCCATAACCTTTTGGAAATAAATATTTAATTATCAAAATTGAATAATTAGTTTTTTGTGTAGACTTAAATTGTTTTACAAAAGTACAACAACAACATGACAACGGACTACTACAACTGTATCAATATATAAAATATAATATAATGCATGTTTAATTTAATTGTAACTCAATAAACAGATACAGTGATTTTTCTAATGAATAAATCAAATTGACATAATTCGAATATAATCCAGGAAAACAAGTCTGGGAATGACTATACATCACAGTTTTGCGGACGGTAATAATGAGCATCTAAATAGATACATTGGCTGGTTAATCCTGATATAATCACACTGAACATTGTGATTCCTCAAATATTTTTTCAGCAGAACGGACATTATGTTGAGCATATTGTTTTCGATTTTTTAGTTGTTGCTTGATTCAAATAGTTTTATAGATAGATATATGTATGTACACAGAGAAAGGACCGCACTATGCAGCTTTTAAACTTTATAATCATATACCCTCGAAGATCAGAGAAGATGGCAACAAAAGAAACACTTTGAAAAAATGGCTCTTTGATCTATTGTGTGACATCAAACCATATTCATTACAAGAATTCTATGAAAAATAACTTTTACTCACTAATACTTACTAATATTCTATCTATATTCTTTTAACTGTAATATTTATTAAATATTTAATTCTAGTGTAAGCTATTTTTGTAGGCAATTTCTATATATTTATATCTAGTATTTATTTGTAATTTTGTAATCATGACTTGAGTTTTTCAACTGTATAAATTGAAAGCTTTAATAAAGTCTATCTATATGTCCATCTATCTATATTTTGATAATCTTGAGGGTTTGATACCCCAAAACCCATACAGAAATAAAAAAAACATCTTCGGAGTATTCAGAACTCATTTGGACTTTCTTTACAATATTTGACCACAAACTTGCATATATTACTTCCAAACTTATATTCATTACTGAAAAGACAAATGGATTTTCTAGTGCGAGTCACTTTTTCATGAAACTTTTATTTATACCATGTCCACCATCTAGATTTAGTAAACAATTTATGAAAAACCATACCTGTTTCCAGACATCTCAGAACCAGATGAGTTGAAGGAATTACAGTCTTGCACCCTCTGGGCCCATTTGATTTTAACTTCTTCTTGGACCCTCTGCTTCAAAGCATTCACCCTTTGCCTTTCTTGTTCTATTACTTGGGATCCTGCAATAAGAAGAGCTGATATCGAATCTTTGTGAAAATATTTCTGGAATGCTAATGTTACCTTGCTGACAGAGATGTAAATGCCTATTCCTTTCTATTTCTCTGAGAGATTCTATAGTTTTTCTGCCTAGTGATCCTTGTCCCTCATTGATATTTATAGGGGCATCCGAAGTCACTCTGCTTATTCTATCGATATCATCTTGACTGGGAAATTTTTTGTCTGAAAATATAATTTGTTTCACTCAACTGAATAACTGAAATATATGCAAGTGGTACTGTTATTTATAATAACCGAATTACATTTCTGATTTTTCCCTAAAATGGCGGCCTTCTTCCTGCAACTTTATTGCATGCAGAAGTATAGAAATGTTCAAGGTCATGCATAAGAAACTATAAGTCCCAAATAAAAGTTTGAAGTGTAAAAGTGCACATGAAACTATAGCTTGCAATAAAGTTTCAGCAAAAAGTATGCAGTGTAGTGTTTTATGAGGAGTATAATTTATATTATCTAACTTTTCATATTTCAAATTTCATACTGAATTAGAATTTGTCTTTTGCTTCCAGGCTTCCAGCCAATACAAGAAATCCAATTTACGGCCTGGAAGACTAGTTTTAGTTGAAAGACAGCAAAAAAGTTTTCTAAACAATTGTGAGATTTTATTTATTTGTTTGCTATGATAACTATGTTTTTTGGAAACTTTTTTAATAGTGTGTTGGGAAGAAAATCTAAGCCATATTGTAATTGTTCATATTTTTATTTTATTTATTTGACAACCGTATGTCTCTAATTCACTTATTTTTTTATGTATACATATATATATATATATATATATATATACATTTCTGTACCCGATTCAAGAAAAGATCCATGTGTAAATGAAATTGATTGAGAAAAAAATCGCCGTGGCACTGAAATTAAACAGTAACCATAGTGATGTATTTAAAGATTGTGAATCTGGCAAGGTAGCCGAGTGGTAAAAGCATTGATCTTTTAATAACTCTGGCTGCCGGTCGTAGGTTCAAAGCCTAGCGACTGCAGAATCTTTTTTTTTAAGGCCCGAGAAAGTGCTAGGAATCGCACGTTGAAAGGTAAGACCTCGTTAATCCTTGGCTCGCACAAGTTTCGACTTTTGATGACTGCCGTTCGTAGGGGGCGACAGCTGGTTAATGGAAAAAACAATTATGATTTTTTCTATGATTTTTTCAATTTAGTGTGGTACACACCCATACGCTAAATGCCATTTTATTCTCAATCTATTTTTCTGTGGAAGTAAAGATATGTCAGTTCCCGTTGTTAAGGTCAATATCAGAAGATTACTGCTTGTTAATATGTGATTTCAAGATTCACGGTTCTGACATATTTTAATGAGGTGATTATGATTAAGATTCATTATTTATAATATACTTTTTCAGTTATGTGATCATTAGTTATATAATTATAATTTCTGCCCATTTATATATTTATACAGGACTAGCTATACATATTGAAAACAGATCTACTTATCGTCTACATTTTTTTCTCAAACATTCAATGTATTTTCAGCTTATTGAATAAATTTCTTCATTATTATTATTACACCAAAAAAACTTTTTGTGTGTCTTTGTAAAAAATATTTCTGTTGCTTGAATTGCAATAAACATTACTATTAGTTATACTAAGCGACATTTATATTTTTATTATATAATGTGATGTGAATTATTGATGTTTTTATACGACTTGAGTTTTTCAACTGTTTATATTGAAATCTTTAAATAAATCTATCTATTTATCTATCTATTAATATATTATATATGAGGTTAAGTGGTAGAACAAATCAACGATATTGCTTCGTAGATTTGAACTTCGCCTTTTATGTCAACTATAGGATATATTTATGATCTAATTAATGAAAATTGTACTCTGATTCCTAGAATGACAAATAAAGACCTATTATTATTATTATTATATATTATGGTAAATTCCAATTGAAATAACTATCTTATTTGCCTACAAACTTCTGTAGACTTTCAAATTTTGGAGTAAGTTGCCATTTTGATTTCTTATAAAACTTATATAATTAGGCTTTTTTCCATAAAAATGGTATTTAGCAATTTTAGCATACGGAGATGTACAGCGCTAAATGATCGATTAATCAAAGATCAACAATCTGTGTTTGAAGCAAATTTTTAAGAAAATTACCATGGCAACTCATTCTTTAAATGCATGGCTATGGTTACTGTTTCATTTTAGTGGCTAAAATCCCGCCTAACAGACAAGGTTTGATCTGTTAATTGAAACTGTCATGATGATAAAAAAAAACAATTTTGTTGTTTTGACGAGTTCGTAGAAAAAATAAGGTATGTAACGCATTTATAAAATATTCTAAAGACTCGTTACTAAAAGGACGTTTATAAAACTTGAAACATAATTTACTAAGTTTAACATCTTGTTTTTATCTCACTTAAAAGTGGGGATGAATAAATAATCAAGTAATACCCACAATCACCATTACTAAAAGATGCAAGTATTTTATCATACCTAAACTTACCAATTCCAACTTCCAATATCGACTTTTCATAAAACATCTTTTCGTTAAATGACTGAGACATGTTGTACATATTATCAATAGGAATTTTTGAGTTACTAACAATAATTGAGCAACTTAAATCGGTCATCTTATCGAGTGAGTTATTAGACAGTAGCTTATCAATATCTTTTGATTTATCACTATCTGTATCACTAGAGATTTCTTGCTCAGATTCTTCATTTGAATGCATCAATAGTTCATTATCAATGCTTTTGAGCCTGTTTCGTATTTCCTCCAATCTCATCATACATTCCATTTTTTGTTTTTCGATAGTTTTGAACTCGTTCGTATTTGTCTTCGAAGTATTCATTTTTTGTTGTTCCAGGTCGAAGATCTGCGATTTTAAAGTATCTATTCTTTTAGTGAGATCTACAATTTCTCTTTGAAGTTCTTCGCGACTGGCCAGCCAATCAGCTTCTTCTTCTAAGTGGTGAAATTCCAGATCCTCGAAAACTTTTCTTTCATTATCCAGCTGCTCTTGAGCATGAAGATATTCCTCAAATACCTGCTCATATTCTGGACTAGATTTGGCAGTGGATGATAATTTTTCTTCTACTTTTGCTAAGGTTTCTTGAGCAAGCTGAAGTTTTTTCCTGCACTTCTGCTGATCTTCATCCTGCTTCATTTGACAGTCTCTCATACTTTCTTCTATCCTTTGTGAACGTTTCTGTAGCTTCTGTTTTTTCGCTTCAACCTTTTCCACATCTAGGATTTTTGATTTATGCTCTCCAGATATGAGCGCCTTCTCTAATTCGATCTGGAAAAAATTTACCAAGAATTATTGATACTGGCTAATAGACTTGGGATTTTTATAACATGCTTTTCACTATTAAATCATTTACATTTGATTTAAAATAATATCACAGTATACAGTATCGAACAGGAACAGGAAATACCGGAACAAGGAAATTGTGATCCTCTTCAATAGCCAAGCAGCCATCAAAGCGTTGAGCTCTTCTAACATCAACTCGAAGATGGTTTGGGAATGCCCAGACAAACTCAATGATCAAGGCAGGAACAACAAGGTGACCCTCCTCTAGGTGCCCGGGCACGTCGGAGTAGAGGGCAATGAACAAGCAGACACCCTGGCACGGAAAGGTGCAGAAATCTTACTTCGGAGAAGAACTCAATAAAGCTGAAGAAGCAATGAGAGCAACATGCTGGCTAAGACTTCCAGGGCTGAGACAGGCCAAAGATCTCCTCGGGAATTTCAACCGAGCAAGATCAAAGACAATGATTAACCTCACCAAAACTAGTCTAAAGACAATCATGGGATTTCTCACGGGGCATTGCAGATTCAAAGAACACCTGAGGAAGCTAGGCTTGGAGGAGGACAGCACCTGCAGATTCTGTGGGGAACATCCAGAAACACCCCCGTGTTAAACTGTACATCATGAAAGAATGAATATACTGGGATCACACCAGCTGACTGTGGGAGAAACACCACAAGTAGACCCCCTCAAAATCCTAAAATTCCTGAAGGAATTGAGGCTTGAAGGGCTGCTGTAAACAAGAACACCTTGTGATAGCAGAAGAAGATGGGGCACAATAGATCTAATCAGATCGCAGCGCATCAGTCACCACAGCCGACGCCTTAACGGACCACGTGGCAATGCGACACAGCTTAGACACAGCACACACACTCACGTCGATATCCCTTCCTCGAGCGAGTAGAGGAGGAATTGTAATGCTCTCTCAATATATAGCAAGCTATTCTTTACGCTCTCATGAAAACACCATACCTAAGATACTGTATACATTACAGATGAAACACTATAACTTTATATAAAACAAATGTCAAGTGTTTTCAAAGTTATTGAGAAATGTGGCTTTGCGTTGGATATTCGCCAATAGAGTACCTAAGGATCGCAAGTTTAAAACTGATCTGCTGTAGGTTGTAAGTTTATGTAATTATAGGGAGCTCACCTCCTCTTTCTGTTGAAGTTAGTCTATGCTAAGCAATTCAAAAGACATTCTTGTATGAAAATCAAATAAAAAGTTATAATTTTACCGTTTTAAAAATTTCCTCCACACCTACTGATCGTTTTTAATTCCCAGAGAACGATCTCCTCTGAATAATATAGACTTGGCATTTCTACTGTTCTGAAGTTACTCTCAAACTGAGACTTGCAGAGTTGTAAAATGTACTAGATTGTACTATATTCAGACATAAAATAAGTACCTACTAACATAAACAGGAGATTGAACTAATAATACAGAGCTCGATAAGGATAATAATATTAAATCAACTTGCCATTCCATTTCAACCGAAAATTATATTTTATTACTCAAATTACATATCTCTATAGTTACTTATGCAACGAATGTAATAAACAATTTTTGCACGAGTTGCATATATTTTTTCTACGTTCATGCTAAAAGCAAAAAATGATTTATTTAGGTATGGCACAAGGTCTAGGAAATGAAAAGCGCAACTTAAATAATTAATTATTACTATCGATTTGCATTGAAACAGATCATTTTCATCTATTCTTCCATTAATAATACCCATTTTAAAACTTTCAATTCTGTAATTGTCAGAATTGGTTTTTGACTGACGTTTCTACAACCACGGTTGCATAATAAGAATCAAAAATCATAGTAGCCGTGAGCGCATATGTTATCACGAGGTGTGGTCATTGTACAGTTTGCTCTATGCAGGTAGACGTTTTAGAACAATGCGGATCAGTTTTGATTTTGGAGTTATTCTCGGGAAGGCATTGATTGTTGTTCAAATTCCAATCAATTAGTGAAAATACGCAACCAGCATTTCTACTGGGCAACGTAATGTATATTGTGTGTTGCATATTTCCACTTTCGAACATCGAACGCTGTTTTTTGACATGTTCAAAAATGTACTAGAAAATGGCCAAATATTGGTGTGGTGTACTGGTGTATTATTGCAATGCATGTACCAGGTTCAGTACAACTGTACCAACATTCCCAACTCTGCGTACACCGCCATTAGATGACTTGGTCAATTACATTATTTTATTTGTGTTGTGCGCATGTGGAACTGCGGGATCAAAAGTAGAATTGGTACGGCTAGATGCTTGTAGTTCAATTGACCATATTCACCGTCGCCATATTGTTATGCGACAATACCAACATACCTAGGGTTCTCAACTAAGAGTAACCAAATTTACTGATTCTATTCGTCAGTGAAAATTTTAAATTATTATTTATTCCGGCAGTACATTTCTCAAAAAATATGGGAGTGAGTTTAGTATCAAGTTGATTTAATTTTTAGATGAAAACTATATGTCCGTGGACAAAAACGTTTCGAAGTTTCCAAAATTATCAGAAGAAAATGGTATTTTGAGATACAAAGAGAATTCTACAGAAAGCAGTGTCAAAAAATTGCACCTTTTTGGTTACCACATGTACAAGCCCAAACATATACAGTTCAAAATGTTTTGCTAAGTTAAAGTGCCAATGTTGTCATTATGAAAACTTAGGTATGAAAGCTGATACCGATAGTAATATTTACCCATTTATCCTAGATTTTCTATTCAGTTGAATTTTTCTGAAACTCAGAAAATACGCATATGAAAAAATATGCACCAAATAAAACATTCACAATATAGAAAAACTCGAAGTCATCTCCACAATTTAATATTCCATCAGATTTTGTGTAATAGTGTGATGGCAAAACCATCAATCAAATAATCAATATTTCGAACATGTTTCGAACCTATATAGGTTCATCATCAGCTAATTTGACAATTATGGAGAAGAAAAATATCAAATGATATGGAATTATGAAATTAAGTGTCCCCACATTTCAACAAAAGGGGGTTAAACTATGGAGAAGAAAAAAAAAAGTATGTAAAAAATTTACATAATTTAGTGACAACTATAAATGTGTCGTTCAAGTAACACTTCCAAATTGGTAGAAGATGGCGACTATCACTTCCTTAATTCACTTTAAATTTTTAACAACATAATAATTGTCAAATTAGCTGATGATGAACCTATATATAGGTTCGAAACATGTTCGAAATATTGATTATTTGATTGATGGCTTTGCCATCACACAACATATGATGGAATATTAAATTGTGGAGATGACTTCGAGTTTTTCTGTATTATGAATCCATATCACTCCACTTCGAGATACAATGAACTTCTACCTTGAGTAAAACTTTTGTTACAGACACAAATTTTTAACCTTTGGTGACAATGGATAGTTGGTATTGTCGTATGACATGGTGACAGTGAATATGGCCAATTTAGTGGTACCTAATATAGGTACTTTATATGTTGATCGAATAAATGAATATATGGAACCTCTGGTGTGAATATAATTCAAGAAATAGAAATACAAAAAACAGCAAAACTACTTACGTCAATTCAAAGTTGGCATTCTCAAGAGCTTAAAGCTTGCTCTAAGTAGGCATTGAAATTTTGAATTTGATTTCAAATCAATATTGCAAATACAGATAAATTTTAAATTATTGATTGTTTTGCATTTTTATTAGTAAGAAATAAAAGACGGATTTATTCGCGAATTATTATTGATATTTTTAAACTGAGTCAACATTCAGATTTTTGAAAATTAGTTTTAATAGCATTTATATAATGAATTATTGGAATCAATATAACAGGGCGAGTCAGAATAAGACCGACAAACTATGTTTCCGATTTTCCCAACATTAAAAAATGATCAGGAGGTTGAGAAATATTCGGATGTTTTAAAAAATTAGCCTATTACGACTATTATTACATATGAAATTACATTGCTACTCAAGATATATCTTCAGTTTTTCTCAAATATCTCAGAAACCTCCACTTTTAGGCATATGGAATGTTATGACTTTTAGGCTTTCTTTTTAAATTCTGGTTTCCACGAAAAGGAAAAGCCTCTATTGTTTGTTCAGAGAACATCGTGAGAGCCGAGGGAAAGTAGGTAGGAATTGGTGTTCTTCTTGAATTTCTGAAGGCTGTATGCCTCAGTAAACACCTCCCTGTGGAAAAACCAGCACTGGGAAGCAGATGTGCGGCATGTCTCCAAAGTGCCAGCATATGGATGTGAGGGCGAGTCAATCTCGATGAGACCGCTAATGGTGGAACGATTGATAATATTTCGTTCATGAAAATATCTATAAAACAGAGGCAGATAGCCAACCTTTCTGCGATGTTCCAGAGAAGTAAGCGTGCTTGTGACTGACGAGATGAATGGCCCTCTTTTGGACCGAATCTAAAAGTTACAATGTATGTTTGGGTGCTGCACTCCATACATGGGAACAATATTCCAAAACAGGTCGAATTGTGCCTTATTCATTATAAGCAGTTGACGAGAAGTAAAACACTTCTTGGCGCGAAACAGAAAACCAAGTTTTTGAGAGGCACTCTTGGCAATGGACCTCAAATGGTTCTCCCATGAGAATTGAATTCCACCAAATTCTTGGATCCCCATTGTAGAATTTTGTCTAAGTCCGTATTTATTTCATTCACGATTCTTCCCCGTTCATTTCTGCATTAAATGGCTCTTATCGGAGCTTTGGAAGAGAAAGTCGTATGAAGGGTATTCTCATCTGTAAAGTTGTATACTGGACATGAGGTAGCTCCCAACAAATCATTGATGTGAAGAAGGAACAGTGTTGGTGCTAGAACGGATCCCTGCGGAACACCAGCATTTATTGGTAGAGTATCTGATCTGATCATCCAAACTCCTAATACGTTAAATGAAACAAACTGATCTTAATCCTATGAGTATAAGTATAAGTTCAAGTGATTCTCAGATATGTTTAAAACTGTTGGTGTCTAGGTGTATATTTGTATATAGTACTTTATAGTCTTATGTTTGAATGTGTGTTAGTATATACTTCTGATTTTATTTTGAGGTGACACTGTCAACGTATTTTAATGTGTTTTTATATATACATTTTTTCTGACATGCTATAATTATACTACTACTACTATGACGGAAAATATGGCCACATACTATCGCAACTACGCCTCTGGTTTAAGAAAATTTAATATTGTAACTTCAAATGATCACGTTGATAAACCTGATTAGTGTATCAACTTTGAAATTTTGCGCTTCAGGAGTTTTGGAGAAAAAAATCAAGCCTAAAATTTTTTTCGTGCTTTTGACACCCTGTATCTCAGAGGGGATGCATTTTAAGGAATACCATGATGAAAACTTTTCACCTGGAAATGAGATGAGGAATCTGTATTTGTAGTTTGTCAGTCTCATTCTGACTCACCACGTATATTGAGTAATAAGTGCTAAATGAAGTGGGTACTCATAATTATGATCAATTTTTTCTTGGGAAATACAATTGCTCATATAACCACCTCATTTTGTTTGAACAACATTTATCCTTTGCAACCCTGGATGATTTTTCGTGTTTTGTTAGAGAAAACACTTTGTCTGTGTTTTTGAAGTGAAGAGAAATGTACGGAAAAAGTTAGCTGCTGTTTACTGGACTGTCTATGGTAATGAAATTATATCTTGTTGACCCTACTCATATTCAGTTCTATTTAAAATCTGCTTTAATATTGAAGGAATACAATTCTTATTGACAAAGCTTAAGGATATAAATCAGTTGATTAAAAAATATAAATGAATTGATAAAAAAAAACACAACCACTTACAATTATATTATCAAATCTAACTTTGAATATTATGCTTTTCTTCAAGAAAGACCTGTGAAAACTACTTTTCTTTCTGTTTCCGTGTGAAAATCGAATTGAGGAAGGAGAGAGAGATAAGTAAACTCTATGCCGAAATACTTGTGGTTTTGTAAACCTTGTGAAAATCAACACTTGCTATAGGGCTCTAAGGAAATATTATTTAAAATCTGTTAGGTTATAAAAAAAATTTACCTCTCCATGAAGTTCCTCCTCTTGTGTTTCAATCTCTGCCATTTGCCTCTTAATCCTAGAAATAACTGCCATTATGTCTTTTTTCTCTTTTTTTAGCTGCTCCAATCTCTTTTTCTCTTCTTCATTTTCTTCTCTATATTTATTATTAAATCCCCTGCTGTAATTACTACTGGTATTGGGACTCTGGCTATAGTCATTATTAATTTGGTTATTGTCTGTGGAAGATGGGCTACTTTTAACGGTATCCATGCCATTTTCCATTGGAAATATGAACTGGTTGGGCGTGGATTCGGAAAGTGTTTCAAAAATGTCATGATCAGGGGGAAATTCTTTGGAATTGTGTAAGTTTTGTCTCAAAACGTGCTCAGCTTCTCGAAGTAGAATTTGCTCGGTTTCTAATAAGGCAAATTTGTTTTCTATCACATCCCCGTCTCTTGAAGAGCTGAAAAATATCATAAAAAATGATGTTTAAGGTAGTACTTCCCTCGGACAATTTTCTTACGAAAAGGCTGAACTCGATTTATGAAATGGATAATATATTGTTCTTCAGTCCCCCAAAGTTTGGAATCTTTCTTGTGTTCCGTTTTTGAGATATATGATAAGAAAATTGACCACTTTTACATATTCGGTATAGGAGAGCAGTACAGAAATGTGTCTAAATCATAAGTATTTCATGAAACGCTCTTACGACTGATTCCAAAAACGGAACATAACATTTTTACCAATTCTTGTGTTTTGTTCTCGAGTTATTCAGTAAGAAAGTAAGTAAGTAAGTTTTCACGTCGAAGTCGTACACTTAAAATGTTTGGAAATGCTGCGCCTCCATGAAACGAACAAAACGAAGGGGAAAAGAACTTCTTCATATGATGTATCAAAATAATAGGCCAGGTCAGGGACAAAAAGTGCTGTAATTACGGACTTGAATTATTTTTCTGTAAATATATTTGTATGAAAAGTCGAAAATATGTTTTATTGAATTTATTATTATTGAAAATCAATTATGTTCTACCGTTATCACGGAAATTGATTTTTCGGAGAATTTTTTAGGAAATTTAATGATCTAAAAAATTAATGGAATTTCTTTGATGTTATCTACGAAAGCACATACAGGAGGATCACAAGATTTTTTTTTTCATTTCGACTCTTTCTAGAAATTTCGATAATCTAGAAAATTCGACTTTAATATCGAAATTTCGATTTTTGACTTTAATCACATTTTCTCAATCGCTCCAATTTTGGAGACACCCTGTATATTGACAGCTGCCAGATATTATAGATTTTAATGAAAGAGAATATTTAAAAAAAAAATAGAAACTACACTTCTGGAACTAGAAAGTTCAACAATAACAAATCTTACACAATAGACGGCAGAAAACACAGCAAGCTATAGACTTTTGAAGAGGAAAGTTTTACAATAAATTATCTGCTGCTGTTATTACAGAGAAGATTGAAAGGCAGTTTTCAATTTGGACGAAAAAAGAATTGATTAAGAGAAGCTGCTATTCCATAAAAAAATGTTCAGAGTGAAAAATTCAGATATGTTTTATATAAGTTAGTGTATTTATATACTTTACAAAGTTAGTCAAAAGTATTCATCTATTTTTCTCGGTTAATATGAGAGTGATTAAAAAAAAGTTTGAATGAAAGTTGAAGTGTATGTTCCTTTGCACCTTCTTGTGAATCCAAATATTTTTTTGATATGGCATAGTCGGAGGAGTAACGTCATCGGTTTTTTTAGTATAACTATATATGTTTAATATCGTTAGAAAGCTTGTTTATTATTTCTTAATTCAGTGTCTAACATTATTTCAAATCGTTTGATAAATATGGTCTTTAGTTTTTTGTGACCACGCCTGTAACTCAATTACATATTGCTTGATTTGATTTTAATCAATTGAGGAATTTACCCAGACAGATATTTTAGCAATGATAGTTTTTGTAGCTCATCAATATCTACAGTGAGACCGATTTAAAACGGAAGCACCTTTAGTTTTCAATCGATTGAACCGAGTTTCATTTTATTAGGTAGATATTTAAAAATTCCACTAGGACACCGAATTTCATGAATGAGTTTTCATTTTCAACGCCAAATTCTCATATTTTTCATCGTAAAATATATGACCACACCACCGAATCCACAAAAATATTTTTCTACAACCACTTACTAAAGTAGCCTTTGATGCTTTTAGATCAGAGCAGCGTTTGAAGAACAAATTATGTGTGCACTCCGAGCACAAAGTAACATTGCCGGTTTCGAAAGATTACCGCTCTTCAAATATTTCCGCGCTCTGATCAACTCTTTCTTTCGAGCGGCAATGCGACAATCTACCAATTTGCTCTTAAAAACTTTTCCTCTGAAATGCTATTTCAATATTATAGGTTTAATTCCTGTACACGAATCAACACTGATCAAACTACGTATTTTTAGCTAATATTACTCAATGGAACAGATAAGAAATCATAATAAACATTTGTCACCTACTTACTTATCTTTATTTGAAGTAACAAACGTTTTTATTCTCGTTCTGGGCGACGGAGGATAAGGCCCTGGTGGATTATGCTGAATATACACGTTTTCATAAGGACTATTTCTTTCCAAACTGCGATGATCTCCATTTACAATGTCAGAAGGTTTGATATCAAAATTATCGTATTGTGTTGTGTTCTTTGCTGGATGGACATAAGTTATGTTGATATTTTCATAGTTGTGGTGATTGTTTTGTTTAAGAAGTTCATTGTGTAATATGTCTAGTGGAGATGGAGGTGGTGTACTACTGTAGCTAGGCGAAGGGGGCCCAAACTGACCTCTTTTGTCTCGAGGAAGAGATCCATTGGTTATTATTCTGAAAAATCAACTGTTTAATAGAATTCTTTAATTAATTTATAAAAAAAATTGAATTATATTGCCGTGGATGATGATGTAGTATGAGTGAATAAGCAGATCAAAATTCCAGGCAAAAATCTAACCAAATTGAATATCATCTTATGCTTGGTTTATGCACCCTACCTAAGAACTAAAGCTTATACTAAGAACTAAGAATTTAAGAGTTCATTAATAGGAAAACAACGCGACCGTTTATGGAACTTCAACTAGTACTGAGCACATTTGCATTGATTCACTCATGGTTCTTAGTCTTAGGTTTAGTTCTAAGGTAGGGTGCATAAACCAAGCATTAATGACAAATTATAATAAAACAATAATTCTTCAAAGCTGCAATAACTGAAAGATTAACGTAGATTTTATGGATTATATGGACATAAATTAAAATTGCAAACTTGAAATTGAATGAATTCAAACAGATTTTTTTTCAATTAAAATTTGCAAAGTAAGACTCATTATTATAACAATCATCTTGAACAAACATCCTATTTTTCCTTTTGAGAAATATAAGTAAAATATATTAAAAGGTATAAATGTTATAATATGATAAAAAAATAATTGAAAGCGTTTGTTACTAGCAAAATATTCACAAAGTTTAATCAGGGGAAAAAATAATATTATGAAATTGATAATGACTGTTTTTAATATAGAAGATATTTCATAAGAAGCTGAATCAGTGAAATCACAAACAGCAAATCAGTGAGTATTCTAAGTGGCGAAATCACAAACAGCAAACATTTGAGCAGTTTTCAATGACCTACAAATAGTATTTTTTACATCCTAATGGATATTTTTCAGTCTCTTCATTCATAGTAGAAAAAGTTGAGATATTTTTCAAATTATTTATTATATAACTTAATATCTTCAAGAGTTTTTACCTAGATACGCAATTCTCAATTTGTGTACTGACATGAATACCGGGAATTTCAGCTGTATATAATAGGTATCCAACATGTTAGAAAAATATATGTAGCTACCTGTTGGGCGTTATTGGTTTGTTTTTCTCACTCTGTTGCTTTTCATATTCAGCACACATGTTCAAAATTTCTTCCAGTCTTTGTTGTTCTGCTTTTTCAATTTCCTGTTCCTTGATTCTATCTTGTTGTGCCTAGGAAGAGAACCACATTAACTGAATGATTATTGATTACTAATACAAAATATATTTTTATGCCGTGTTTATCGCATATCAAATAACATAAATATGCTACAATGTGAACAGCTGGAGTTAAAGAGAAATACAGATATGTTGAAATGGTAAACCACATAAAATAGCTGATTATTGACTCTTACGAATTATCGTATTTACTTTGAATACCTCATTTCCAGATAAGTATGCGGGGAGTTGTTGGGGTATGGTAATCCATCATGGGAATCTGTAGATTACCGAACATTTCAACATCCCAAAGATAGATGGAACTTGAATGCATATTAATGAAGCATTAAAAAATAAGCAATAAGAGATGATGTTGATATTGATGTAAGGGAAAAATGAAAATGAAAGTTTTGCAAATTATATTTTAAGGAGAAAATTAATTTATCAAAATGTGGTGGTGTTTGTCTAACCTGTCCAATCAATTAGTTAATGGATATCTCATGTCACGTATTGTTGACATGGAGGTTCATTTGAAATTTCATTTGATAAATCCAATAACTCGGGGTTATTACCTGCTGTCACATAGCAACAACCTTTATAGCATGGCGTATGATATTAAAATATGATTTATAAACTAATTAACTGAAAAAAATATTGAGTATATGAAAACAAATAACTTTTGGCTTGAAGCTTGAGATTTTATTTCAAGTGCAATGAAAATATTTAAATTCTTAAAAGGTCTCTGTTTTCATACAATAAATAATTTTTTTACCTTCAAGTTCAGTTTATGAATAAAATCTTGTTTTTCCAAAGATTTTTTAAGTTTATTTTATTTTGTACTATTCATCATTAAATAGTTTTATTAATTTTAGTTCGAAAATATGAATAGGAAATTCATAAAATCTTTTGTGGAATCATCTGCGACTGAAAGACAAACTTTAGTCGCTATTTTCCATCGTTCAAGATAACCTCTTGGGAGGTATTCATGTTGAAAAGGGGAACATTCTCCATGAAAATTGAAAAATGAAAAATGTGACTTATTTGTAATATCTAACAGAAAACAACTACTTCCCCGGCACAAGAAAGAATTAAAAAAGTCAGCTATCTGAATGAAAATGCAAATTTTCACTTTCACATTTTTTCTTTCCTTTTCAGTTAGAGTCTTTTCACAATATCTATCAGATGTAGTTCAATGTCCAGCGTGGCTTGTGCCGGGGAAGTAGTTGTTTTCTGTTAGATATTACAAATAAGTCACATTTTTCATTTTTCAATTTTCATGGAGAATGTTCCCCTTTTCAGTTTTATTAATATTTTTAATAATTATTTAACTTTAGTTTTTGTGAACTTTCCCGAGGATGGGTAACCTGAGCCCGCCGACCGTTATTCTAATGTCATTTTTACGAGTTTTTCAATTTTTTTTTTTTGAGAAGTGACCCTATCCGCCCTTTTTTTTTCACCGCAATTTTTGATGCTGAAAACTGTCGAAAATTGTTCATAATTTCTACTTATTCTATATCTAGCCTTCAGGAGGACAGGGAAATATTTTAATTTAATTTATTTATTCGACGGTCCCATATTTTCACCCATTTACGGATTTTACGATTTAATTTTCGCGATTATTTGCAATTTTTTTTTGAGAAGCACATTCACCGACAGATTTCTGACAACCGAAACCGTCGGAAATCCAAATTCCTACGCGTTCTGATTTTCAGGGGGCATAAAGAAGGGTGGAATTTTCTGAAATGGAATGATTCGATGGTTCCATGTTTTTCACTAGTCTTACGAGTTGTTCCGATTTTATTTAAATGAGTTTTTGCAATTTTTTGCTGAAAGGGGAAATTATTTTTGGCGTAACCCGTCGGAAATTTTTCAAAATTACAACTCGTTCTAATCCAGCAGGAAGAAATTTTTATATTTATTCGATGGTCCCAAATTTTTCACTAATTTTAATGATTTTCCCGATCCCTCGACTGACATTGTTTCAGCTTAATTTTCGACGCCTGAAACCGTCGAATTTCTAAAATTTTCCGAATTCCTACGCGTTCTTTGTCTGGCTTTCAGAAGGGTCAAAGGGGTGACATTTTTTGAAATTGAATGGTTTTTTATTTTTATTATTTTTCCGATTTTATATTCTCGAGTTTTTGCATTTTTTTTTCGATGAGGTAGTACCTAACGACCAATTTTTTTTTATTGGAACAAGCGGCAAGTGGATATGAAGCCAACCAATGATTAAGTGCTATGGGGAAAGAAATCAAGTTAATTTTGGAAAATTATACATAGACAACTATACAGATCGTCCAGAAAACCATGATATCATGTGTAGAAATGTCAAAACGCTTCGCCTACGGCGTCTGCGTCAATATTTTCTACCCGTAAAAAAGTACCGTCTTACTCACTTGATAGATGAAAATAACTATTTTGCTCCTAAATAAACTACTCTTGAATTTTTCAATACATATTTTTTTGAACGCGTCATAAAACTCACCTGATTCCGTCTCAACTCTGCTTCATATTTTCTGTGGGCGAGATCTTCATACCCATCCATGTAATTGGCATTACTTAATTCACCAAGTGAACCACTCCGCCTGTGTTCAATTTTTTGTAAATTCGAAACAGGGCTTGGGGTTATGCTCCGCAGAAACCCACCAGGATGTCTGTTGAAATTAGGTGAAGGAGAATTGACCCTACTGACGTTAATATTTTTATTGGCATTTGAAGATTTATTATTCAGTTCATTATGGTCAAAATTAACATTTTGGTTTTTGGGAATGCATCCGTTTTCGAAAATAATCACTCTATTGTTTATATTTTTGGTTTCATTGACTGTAACGTTAACATACTGGCTTTGTTGTTGGACCTTTTTCGTCAAAAACTGTTGACCCGGTATTTTCACTTGATGTTTTTCGTTGGAGTTCAGTTCTGCATAGTTCAGAGCACTTTGCGGGAGATTTTTAGTGAAACTGTTCAGGTCGGGAGGCGCTTTGCCTAAAACGTCTTTTATTGGAGTGTTTACGGTAACAACGTTTGAAGGAAACACTTTGGGCGATATGGACTTCTTATAATTTTGTGCTGCGAGATATTCGAATTTTGAGACTTTAGTCATGATACTGGACGGTGGTTCATCACTGCCACTGTCAGAAAAAGATTCTCTGGGGCTTTTCCGAGGTGCAACTGGAGGTTTTTTGTTGAATTTCGGCTGGTAAGAGTTGTCAGGTTCAAAATTCATTGGAGCCATGGAGATTCTTGGGTTAGGCAGAACCGATTTGATCAGCTTTGCTTCAGCAGGGTGATTGAATCTCATGTAATTCGATCTACCTATGGTGAGCATAACACCTAAAAATTCAAATATCATTACAAATTTGTCATACATGCAAAAAAAAAATCAGTCTAGACATTATTGTCATATCACAAACAACAGCTCTACATAATCGGAAGGAATTCTTCTACACATGGGGCAATAAGGAGTGCAACAGAGAATGCATCAGTAAAATAGGTTCGATGTAATCGTCACAATAATAATAGTTTATATACCGTCTCAGCCTATAGCCACAGACATAAAGCGGCGCTACGATTGTTGTACTACCGCCTACGACACTTCTATGGTATAGACGAGACACCGGTGTTGCCTTATGCTCCGAGAGATATTGGGTGGTATGAATAAAACCTAGCAAAAGCTTTTACTATAGGTTTGTCTCTCTCATTAATTAACAAACTAGATAAATCTGTTTCAAGAAATCTAAGTAAAAGCAATTGCTTATGGTTTATTCATTAGACCCATTGAGTTCGTTATGGAGAATGAGAAGTGCTGAATCTATATTCATTCTCCACCCTCGGGGCAAATTTTGTCAAAAAAAAAAATTGTAAAATTTGGTAGTACGAATCACCCAGGTTTTCGAAGAAAATTCCTCAAAAGCAGAGCTTGTGGGATCAAGGGAGATCCGGAACCTACAATTCAAAAAGTGGATTCCGAATCACTTCAGCTCCATGATGGCAATGTGGATCGTACCCGAGCCGCCCGGGTGAGTGCAAACGCTCGTAACACCTCGACCACTTCGCTTCCAACTCACCTCCTCGACCATTTCGACGATTTTCGTTATAGAGTTTTCGCCGAAACGAACATCGTCCGAAAAAAAGGAGGAACAACGGACTAAATATCGAGATTTACTCTTCGAAATGCGCTGACTTTACCCAAACCACTGTTAATCTGAAAATTATAGCAACTTGCCGGGATGCGGCAGATATCTTAGCTGGACGAATGCCCAAGGACATCATTCTTGGTTCACTTCATCTGCTTAGGGCATATGATTCTTGGACCCAATGATCACTTACCGCACATACGTGAGGAGTGACTGGGGTAATTACACCAGCGTGGATGTATCGGGGCTCCGGAGCCAAAGCACGACTGGAATATTCCTAACAAAAAAATACTCTCTCATAAACACTCATATAGTGTACCCAAAGGCATAGCCTCTGCGGGTCAAGGACGGCTATTATTATTATTTGCTGTGGCGCTCGGGGTAAATTACGAATTACTGGTGGTGAATTCACTTTTCAGTTGCGAGTGATAAGTATGAACTCCAAGCAAGCACTAGACGTCGGGATTGGCATCTAGGCAACTCACATCACGCAACGGGGAAATATTGAAAGCATTGGTGAGGTCGTGAGGTTCTATCCTGGAATACCTTCCACGATAGAAAGTTGCTGAGTTCATCGAATTTTTCTTGCATTTATAAATTAACAGAATGTCCACTTTTACATTTCTTGTATACATGTTTGTTGAAACATTTGATGACCTAAAGCACACTAGGTATGAGACCTTGGTTATTGATATAGACTAATTTTTCACTTGTCAGAGTTATTTTTGTTTCCATAGAACACCTTTCATAAAGGATGTACCAGTTGGTTTTTGATGACAATCAGAATGAATCTGAAAAATTGAGTGAGCTCTATTTGTTTCCAAAAGTGATGAGACATACTTGGAGATGTTTGTACATTCGAAAAATGTACAATTATACAGAGCGTTTCATCGTTTCAAAGTTTTTTCAGTTCAGAGCTCAGAAGCCTTCGAAATGTCCTACTCATTTGGTAATTGATTCATTTACAGAATAATCCTTTTCGTTTTGATCGTAAAATTGAAGGAATGAATCCAGTTTCGTTCAATTTTGTATCCACAGCATACTTGATGAGGGAATTACACCAATTTCAATAAAAATAATAGTTTAGAAAGCTAAAGAACACACTTTACTTCCCATGAACTAAAAAGTAAAAAATAATTGACAATATAATTTCTCAAATGTAAGAAACGTGGGTGCTTGCGATCTATATTCTCATATTTTTTAGTTTATTTTAACAATACAGAGCGTTCAAGACATTTTTTACATTTCAGTCCATGGGAAGTAAAGCGTGTTCTTTAGTTTTTTTAAACTATTATTTTTTTTTACTAAAAAAATCGAAATTTCCGACCCCGAAAACCATACCAATTTGGATTCAAATCTGACCATAATCACAATACTCGTCCATCATCTTGGGCCGCCATCTTGAATTCATAAATTTTTACGAAAAATTCATAATCTCTGACCCCGAAAACCCTCACACACTAATTTTGAATCGAATCAGACCATAATGACATCTTGGAGCCACCATCTTTAATTTATGAATTTTGACAAAAAATTTGAAATATACGACCTAAAAAAAACCCACATACCAATTTTGAATCGAATCTGACCATAATCACAAATCTCGTCCGCCATCTTGGAGCCGCCATTTGGAATTCATGAATTTTGATAAAAAAATCAGTCTCTGACTCCGAAAACCCTTATATACCAATTTTGAATGGAATCGGACCATTATCACAAATCTCGTCTGCCATCTTGGAGCCGCCATTTTGTTTTTTTATAACAAAAAAATGTCATATTGCACTGTCACCGGAACTATGAACACCTGCCAAATTTCAAATCATTCGGACGTCTGGAAATGGGTGAAAATCACGCCCTAAGGAGTCAGTTACAAACAAACATACAAGTGAAGCTAATATAAAGGGTGTAAAAAAATCAGTGTATTAGGATTGTTATTCATCTGATTTTATATTTGAACCCATCAATGGCTGTCTTTTTTTTAAGAAATACTTAGTGGTATTGAAAATTTCAAACCGCCATAGATACTCAACTAGACGGGAAAAAATGTGAATTTTTTTCACTCTTTATACATGTTCATCACAATGGGGGCCAGGTAGCTCAGTGGTTAAGACTGTCGCGTTCAAAGCCATTGATGCTGCTGGTCGAGTAGGTTCAAATCCTACAGACTACAGATTTGTATCTGATGGCCCGAGAAAGCGTTAGGAATCGCACGTTGAAAGGTAATACCTCGTTAATCCTTGGCTCGCACAAGTTTCGACGTTTTAGGGCTTCCGTTCGTAAGGGGACGACAGCTGGTTAATGGAAAAACATTTTTTTTTTAACAATGATTGATGTGCGCCCAGCGCACTTCAGATGCAAAAATTAAAATCTTCTGAAAAATTAAGTGTGCAATTTTTTTTGGTCTCAAAGCTATGTGGTCGAAAAAAATTCCATTTCTTGAATCTAATAATACCCCAGCCAAATTCATTATACTCTTGAAACTCTGGAAACTATGACTTGTCTGATGAATACGTTGACACCACTCGGTATGTACATAACTTTCATCTTTTACACACCACACACCCCCTCAAGGATCTACTGCTTGGATTAAATCTACCCTTGTGTAGTGAGGAACAAAAACGTGATTAATTCTTGATTATACCTTGGGATAAACGTGTCGGATTGGTGATCCTCGCTCCGTCGATAGTCAGGTTCTCTGACAGGGGGTAAATGGTACAGATGCCCTCGCTGTTTTCGATATGGCAGTGCAAAGGGAGAACTCCGGTTCCCTGAACGAGAATATCTGCTCCCGGACCGCTACCCAATGTCACTCGACCTGAAAAAGAAAATTCCATTATGATTTTGTATTTTTTAGCTCTTTTTTATATTGAAATGATGTAGCCGATAAAAATCGATATTGAGAGTCCACGATCACGATCATATTTGGGACGCTTTTTAGGACAAAAGAGTCATTTGATAACTCAAAAACGGTTCGTCGTATCGAATTCAAACAAGGACAGGCTTCTTGAGGACGTTTGATTGTATGTACGTACTGTAATGGAAATTGAAATTTTAATGCACTTACTTACTTTTTCACAAAAAAAATACAAAAATGTCCCAAAAATGCAGTTACTTTGGAGCAATTATTTCACATAATTTCAAAAAAAAAAACATAACTGCACGTAATAGAAGAGAAATACCACTGCAGCTACCTCGATTATCTATGAAAAGCATCTTGAGGTGCTGCCGCAGACGTAGATACATAGAATGGAACGTCCTCTAGAAGCCTGTCCTTGTTTGAAATCGATACGACGAACCGTTTTTGAGTTATCGACTCTTTTACCTTAAAAAGCGCCCCAAATAGTGTTGAATATGGAAGGTCAACTAAATTGAAATGTTTTTTCCTCAAAATAATGCATGCTGTATTTTACAAAAATAATAAATATTTATTCGGGATAGCAAGTTCTAGTTGAGGCACCATGTATAACGCGCTGTCGTTGTGAAGAAAATTTATTGATATGAATGAAAATGCCATGCTCTGAAGTCCCTAAAGTCTGACGTATGCGAACGAGTTGTGAATGAAATGGCAATAAATAATCAATTATTTTTTTATTTAATTATAATTCACAATAATTCTCAATCTGACATGTGAAGGCGATCTTGTAACAGCGAAGCCTTCATTATCAAAACAAAAACAAATTGTTCCAGGAACAGATGTCAGCCTTTTAAATAGATTCAATTGAATGTGCTCAATGATGTAAAGTGATCTTAATTGTATGCAGTTGTGTTGAACTATATTCACAAGGGAATATGTTGAGTCGTGTGACTGAGGATACGGAGACTACGAGTCTGATGACCAACGTGGAATAATAAATATCTGAGTTGCAAATCTGGTTATTGCGTAGTAAAGCTGAATAAATTGTATTTAACGAGAATTATACCAATGATGAAATATCAATCAGCAGAGCTTCTAACGATTTCATTTTCAAGATTAGAGGTCATTACCAACTTATAATGCATGCCAAATACATGCCATAAAATTAAATCGTTTTCATTTAAAGGTATCCAAAGAGAATCATTCCATTATTCTCGGTCCAATATCTAGAAAAATTGTATATTATTCAGGTATAATACCAATAGGTGAAGTTTTTCACAATTGTTAAGAGGAAAATGAAAGAATTACTGGACTGAGTGTGTATGCAATTTTGCGGAATTCCCAAAAAAGATCAAACAACAAAACGAATGCAAAAAACCAAGACAGATCTTCTCTACAAATAAAAAGGGATTTTTCAACAATTTTTGGTAAGGGAAGCAAATAGAGTATCCGAAATTTTTCGAAAAAAAGTATTTTTTATTTATTTTGAACTTTCAGATATCCAAATACAGAATAAGAAACATTACGGACAAAATTAAATAATTTTTTCAATACGAAAGTCTTGTAAACGCAGTAAATTATCGGGGCACATTAATCCATTTGTCCTGTTCCTGGTCTGGTCCTGGTCCTGGTCCTAGTAAGTATAAATTCTATCGAATTCAAAGTTTTGTCATTTTCAGACTATGTAAGCTTAAAATTCCCGAAAAAACTTTTCAAGTTCAAGAAACGAATTTCTTTCACAAAATCAAACCTTTGAACCATTATCATAAAAACATTTCACAAAGGATCCTTGCATGAATAAATCATCATGTGATATTACTACTTAAGTGCCTGGGGTTCAACTCAAGTTTAATTCTTGATAATGACATTAATTCTCATTATGGATTTATTTTCACGATCTTTGCCACCATCTCTAAATGGCTGATTCTTCCAATTGACTTTTATTGCAGTAATTTTAATTTAATAAAATTAAATTATTATTGGTTAATTATTATTAATCAGAACAGAACAATTAAGGTGACTAAAACTGAAATTATGTGACGTATTTCTAGTTTATTCGATAAGAGAGTCCACGTTCAAATATTACCAATCGACTCCGAATCATACATGTGTATACGGCACGAGTCTAACTACCAGCAATATCAGCATCCATTGCGAATCAGGTAAACCATTTGTAAATAAAACCATAAAAATAGTACAGCGCCTTTGTTGGCGACTGTCAAACGCCACTGTCGAAGGTGGCAAGGAAACCAGTCCTTTATTGCTAGTACATTTCGAACAGTTCGTGAAAAGAAAAAGAATCCGAACAGTCCCTGAAAAGAAAAAGAATCCCAACATTCCTTTTTATAAGAAACTGAACTACTAGTTTAAACCTCCAAATTCCAAAAACATCCATTTTTCCAAATTTATCAATCCTTGCTCCGAGATGAATCATGGGATAATCATTGTTTAAAATCACATCGTGTTTTGGAACAATATCAAGACTTGAACTTAGTCTACACAGACGCATGTACATTTTTCGATTGAGTTGGATAGGCTGTTGCTATTTCATGTTTCAACGCTTCGTATACCAATAGATGATAGTGTGATATTAACCGGAGAAATGTACGTGATATAGAAAGCTCATGAATACAAAAAAAAATATGAGAAAATGCCTCATTATGTTCACTCGCAATACCATTATAGTGTAGTGACCCTGAGCCAGCCCTGGATCATAAACATCAAAACCATAAATTATCATAACGCATTATGTCATCGGTTCGACACAGCGAGAGCTTTTTAGGAATTCTAGAGCTATCGGAAGTTTACGACTTTGGATATAAATAACACGCGGCAGGGGACAATGAAATAGTGATATGAAGTGAAATTAGTATACACGTCAGTTCTCATATGCATAAACATAAAAATATTGTATATATATATATATATATATATATATATATATTATATTGCATAAAATAAATTATTTGAACAGTGTTAAGTGCATTTGCATTATAATAGTTTTCATCAAATGAGAGATCGTCCTCAACGAAAACCTATCGGTGATCAGGTTTGTGTGGGTTCCATTTCATCTAAGCATTCCTGGATATAAAAAAGCAGACCAATTGGCAAGGACAGCCAGTTCAAATATCTGGATTGCTACTGAATCTAACATAAGCTATACCGATCTTATCTTTCTACAAACAGGAGAAGAACATCCATAAAAATGGTATCTTCACACGTTTACGCCTGGGACACACCCACTTACCCAATTGATAGATACTACATAACAGGTGATGACAAACCAAGATGTGAAGGGTTTGGAACAGACCTCAGTGTTGAACATATATATTATGTTCCACTGAACCATACCCTCCTGATGGAAATCATCTTCAACTGCCTATAATCGTAAAGTAAAAAGTACTCATCTGACAATATCAGCAACAGAAGTAGGATTCAATTGACAAGGTGGACGCCAAACAAATATGTTTTTTTCGGAAATATGTCGACTTTAATAAGTATATGAATATAGATTAGAGAATCGATAGAAATTATTCCTTCGAAATTTGACCATGCGTCAAAAGAAGTTTTGGGCTATTCTCAACATTAAAAAGTATGTTCAAAAATGAATGTGACTATAGTTTGCATATTTTTTGCCCCAAACATTCTTTCTATCTGAGATATGTATGGCCCAAGAGCTGTTGCCCCTTCGTTTCGTAACGTACTGAACTAACAGAAAAATATACAATTATTTTTTTTATTATTAAATTGTTTTATTGTGTGGGTCAAATCAAGTAACTGAAATTGTACCCCTTTCCTGTTGACTGACTGATGTGAAATTTGGTACACACCTTCAGTTCTGATAAAAATGCAATTATGTGTATTCAGTATCATTGTAAATCCAAATTCAAGATGGCCGCCACCATAAAATGGAGGATTACTTTTTTTTTCAACTCTCTCAATATAGAAATCAAATGAAAGTGAAAGTGTAGAATACAATGCATCATAAAAAATTACAAATCTAAGATGGAATCCGAAACAAAATGGAGGATGATAGATATCTTGTCAAAACCAAGGACTTTGTCAACTTAGAATCGTCATGCTTGACACCAGGAAAAAATTCCAAATCCTAGATGGTTACAAACCACAAAATGGCAGATTACATAATTTGGTTCAACCCCCCAAGTACGGGTATCGAATGAAAGGATTCGACTAGTCCACTAGTTCCAAATCCAAGATGGAGTCCGAAAGAAAATTGCGTATTATGGAGTTTAGACAGTCAAATACGTTAAAACTGTAATCTAAGTATCTGATGAAAACAAAGGACTATGTCCACTTAGAATTGTGATTCAAGCATGAATCCCCCATACAACAAACTGACGGAAAATAATAGTATATTATATAGCAAGGGACTAAAGTGAATTTTTTAATCCTGCACGTGATGTTTAGTGCATGAGGGCTCGTAGAGCCCGAGGGCCAATAATCACGTAAGGGATAAAATATCACTTTAGTCCTGCGGCATATACGCTATTTTTTGCACTTCCCAGTATTATAAATTTCGTTAATAATACAACTAATTATTTTGATAAGTTATATAAACATGATACTTGGATTACTCGGTAGGTAACGTCATAGCAACGGTGTCAACAAACTTTTTCAATTCAGTGTCATTTCAGTTAAAGTTGACATTAACCGATACGTCAAGAACATGACATCTCTTCACTTTCCTCTAATATTCACTTATCAAATACAAATAATCGCCCATTTAGTTTCATCAATTGTAATAATGTTAATATCACATGCAATCTTAATTCAATCAATAATGAACTTTATTGGGCTTCTCTTGATTCTCGCTTCGCTCGTTCGGCCATAAACCACGACTAGTCCAATGAAGTTCTATATTTCGAACTCAGTGGAACCACGAGCATCGCGAATTTTCATTCTAACCGAATAACAGACTGTGCTTTATCCACAATCACAAATTTTACATATAATCAAATGGAAAGCCAACGAAAAATCATTTTGACATTTCAATTCACATCTTGTCACTATGATGCCAGTCAAGGCTAACGTTATTATTGCTACATTATTATTATTATTATTGTAGATTATTTTCTCTCACGAAATAGTTTCTACAATACTATTCTGAATTATTTTTTAGAAACAGCCATTTAGTTTTTCTCAATATAGTATCTTAATTTAGAATATTATATTTACCATGTTTACCATGTATTCAGGTACCCAGATTTGTAAGTACCGTGTGTATTATAAATATATAAAATGGTTATTGTGTTAAGTGCAGTTTATGAACTCTTTGGTGTACATTGACATTATGTATATATATGTGTATATATTTCCATGTAATAAGGCAAACCACCTGTATGGAAACAGCAAATAAATAAATAAATAAAAAACAGTGTTAGAATATTCATTAATTAACAAGTGATGGAATAAAGTACACGCAAAATGCATAAGACAGCAAGTGTTGTAGAATATTTTTTGTTCGATATCAAGAGCATGAATGTTACCATTCTGTTGTCAAATAAAATTTGATTTTAGAATTGGCAAATTCTGTAACGTTTGTGGAGAAAATATACCATTCAAGCACACTACTTTATTTTAACTCGAAACTGAAAATATCACTTGATTTCAATGTAATGTAAATTATACATATAAATGTGATAAAACCTTTACTTTCTGATTTTAGTCATTATAATTTATTAAAGCATGAAGTATTTAAATGGGACGCTGTGGTTTGTGAAAGATGCTTGTTTTTATGACCAAATAAATCACATCGACATTGATTAACCAGAAGAAAAGGTAATGATTCAAAATTGGATCAAAAACACTATTAGTTCAGTAATTTGAAATAACGGTTGCAGACCAAATAACGGCTCTTGATTTATATTAATGAAGACTATCCAATTGAAAAATTGGTTGTTTAAATTGTCAACGAGATCAGTAGCGTTAGATGAGGAGACGATCAGTTCATTTGGGGCCAAAAAATCTGCTTCCAAAAAAAGTGAGTAAAGTGTCACTAATTAACGAAATCAATGAAATTGTGCATCTCTATAGCAATTTTTCGAGATACCGAATACTTGATACTGTGAAACTAAATGGAAACCGATGAAGATTGAATAGAGAAAATCGTGGATAGTGACAATATGAGTTTTTCCTGACATAGCGTGAAGAAAAAGGGATTCGTAGCTTTACTGTTTTATTGTTAGGTATTTTTGGAGAAAAATCTGAAAAAATTAAAAGTCATGCGAAATTCCTTTCATATTTGAAATATTTTTGGCAGATGTAGAAAAAAGTAGTTCATGTTACTTGTTAGTACAGTGATTTTTCTACTCTTGTATTATAATACGCGAATTACATGTCTGCTACCATTTACATGGTCCATTATAAACCGGAAGTTTATAATGTAAAAAATGTTGCCAATAAATACACGTACTTTCCGTTATGGAACAAACTGTCAGCCCATAGAAACATGTAACCGGAGCTAAAATGAGTTGTTTCGACATACTTGTTTGACGTTTAATTGAATCAAAGTATAAGTATACAGTGTGACCCATTTGAGGTGGAAGAACCCTTATAAAACAAACATTTTTCAACCGATTGGAATCATTTTTTTTTTCATTCGGTAGGCCTCCGAAAAGTCCACTGGAACACCAAATTTCATGGATGAGTATTCATTTTCAGTGCAACTATTCTCATTTTTCAAAGTAATTTTTTTTTAAAACAGCCCACCAGTTCAATTGCAGAAATTGTATCAATATTCTGGTCACACCACTAGCTTCAGGACGTTTAAAAATATCAATTGATCCGAAAAAAAAAAAAAAAAAATCTATGAAATATTTTACATTCAATTCATGGACTAACGAATTAAAAAATATATTTCATCTTTTTCAGAAAACGTGTTGTTAGTTTATGCTGTAGAAGTTTAATCTTCTTTGTGGGCATTCCATATTGAAATTGATGTTGATATAATGTTTGAACACGACTAGTTTGAAATAAATTCTTCAATTTTTAGTTGGACGTAGAAAAAATAGTGTATGCAACGATCATGTAATGACCATTAGATTATATAATAGCTTCTTAATATACTATATTTACTCCTAGGAATTGACGTACTCCACCTACCACGTTGTGCGAAATATTTAATATAGAGAACGTATTGCAGTTGAGTAGCCAGCACGAAGTCCAGATGTCACACAACTGGACTTTTTTCTATGAGGTCATGTCAAGTATATGTCGATGATTCTATGAAATAAAATCACCGAAAATAAATTTCTAGGAAAGTAAATCCCCAGTAGAATTTTTTTTATTTTATAGTATATAACATCTCAAAAAAAACTTAATACCAGAAAAATCCAATTCATAACCGAAACTTATATATTAAGGCTCGTATTAAGGTTACTAAATCTATTTTAATTTTTAGTCTGATCTTACCAAAACAAACTAACCTAACGTAGACAATTGAGTGCGTGGGAATTGAACACATACATTTTTCGGGATTATTTTTATAGTTCCTTTTTTTTTGTTACCATGTCGACAGACCTAATGGACAAATGAGCATTTAATGCCCTAATTTTGTCAAAAAACGTAATGAAATGTTTTTCTCATTATATCAAATATTAATGCAACTATTGATGGATTATGTACAGTTTTTGATTCTTAAAATTATCCAAAACATCGTAAGTGAAATTTCTTAATGAAATTTTAAATGCTACGTTATTTCAAAAAAACTTGTTTTATGAAAACTTGCATAGTCCTTTGTACGAATAATGCGCATTGTGGGCGTACATATTTTCAAGGTTTCAGCTATGTGTATCGAACTGTACTACACATGACATATAATTTCATGTAAAAAAAATTCCGATGACGTTCTCCTCCACCAATGGCACATAAAAAAATATTTGAATTCACAAAAAGGTGCTGAGTTAAATACCTTTCAACTTTTACCTGAACTTTCATATTAACTGAGGAAAATGGATGGGTTCATACATTTGACCAACTCTGTATACCGAGAAATCAAGTTTTTCTGACAGGATGCAACTTACTTCAATTATTTGTCACCTGTTTTGTGTCATGTGCCTACACACTGCACAAAAATTTTACCGGAATATAAACACTTGTCTTCTTTGAATAATTATATTAACTTCCACATTTTTTTCATAAATATTTATGAGAGCTAAAAATACATTTAATTCAAATGTATGTCGGAAGGAATTTGGATACCTTCAGGTAAACATTCGTATATTCAGAGATTATGTCAGATATGAGGATCCTCGGGCTGCTCTGAAGATAACTAAATTAAAATCTAACTAAAGAAAACGTCCATAGATAACACAAGTTCTTGTAACAAGGTGAAAAAGAAATCTAAAAACACAAAGGAAATCAAAATGAACTTATGCTAGTTCTTTGAGCTTGATTGAAAATAAGATAGTTAATTAAAAAAAATAGACAAGCTTTTATTCAAATGTGCAAAAAAGTAAAAAAAAATTCTTTAGATGTGCAATTATTTTGTGAGTTACAGATTCAAAAGATTGCCGTACAACGTTTTCAGTTCGAATATAAAAGCGGCAACCTTTTGAATCAGTAACTCATAGAATAACCCACATTACACATCTAAATAAATTATATTTTACATTAGCGCATCTGATAAAAAGCTTGTCTTATTATTTTTGTTATTTTATTTGGTGCTTTTTAGATATTGTTATGATTTTTACAATGCCTTTGTCCTTGAGTTTTGAGCTATCTAGATATGCACTGGGGATGCCATCTGAATATTAACTCGTGACATCATATAGCCTCCATTTTGAATTCATGATCTTCGACCCTAAATACCCCCACATACTAATATTGAAGAGAATCGGATCATAATTACAATATTTGGATTTATGAATTTTGACCAGGAATTACAACATATATGATGAATTGAAAAAAAAAAAATAAATAAATAAAAATAACATAATCTCCAACACCGAAAACCCCCACATACCAATTCTGAATCGAATCGGAAACTAATCACAAAACTAGTCCGCCATATTGGAGCCGCTTCGGGAGCTGCTGTTATAAATTTATAATATCCGATCCTGATTTTGAATCGACTCGGACCATAATCATAAAACTCGTCTGCCATCTTGAAGCTGCCATTTTGAATTTATGAATTTCAACAAAAAAATTCTAACATCCACCCTCCGTCGTGTTGTTTTTTCTTTAACAAAAATTACATAATACATTGTCACAAGAATTATGACCGCGTCCATCATAAAGTGCAAGTTGATTGGGACATGAAAAATGTCTGCAAAATGTATCCCCAAATGTCTGACTGTTGACCAGAAGCGTGCAAGGGTGAAAGCACCGCATTAGATTGCTGAGAAATAACTTCTTAAGCCGTACTGTTACTATGTATGAAAACTGGGTACATTTCTACCACCCAGAAGAAAAAAAAGCAACAATCGATGGAATGGAACACTCTGTATGGCTCTCCAAAGCCTAAGAAGAATGTGCTGGAAATATTCTTTTTTTTTGTTTGTATGTTGGCACTGACTGCTATGGTCATTAGCCACGTGTTCTGGATAGGCCTTGTTACTAACTCTATACACCACCTTAGGAGCAGCACTGTTAATTATTGTGGAGGATTGTTCAGCCGGCAACAAGATCTAATCATTCAGAATTTCACATTTGAAAATGAAAAAAACCTTGCCCCTGTCGGTAACCGAACCCAGGACCTCTCGGTCACAAGGCCCGAGCGCTAACACTGCGCCAATCCCCGCCCCAGAAAAATTCTTGTTTTCCTTAGTTTTTCGGGAATGCCATGGAGTAATCATGATTGATTATCTGGATAAGGGTGGAACAATAACTGGAAATTACTATTCGACGCTACTGACCAGTCTACGAGAAAAAAATAAGGAGAGAAGACGTGAAAAGTTGTACAGAAGGTGCTGTTATTGTAGGACAATGCCTCTGCACTCTGCATACAAATCGCATGTTGTCATACAACCAATTTGTGTTATTCACCAGATATGGCTTCGTCCGACTATTACCTCTTTCTTCAGCTGAAAAAAGGTTCAAAAGGTCGTTAATTTTCTTCAAACGAAGAGATTATCGAAACTATAGAGGTCTAGTTTGCAAAGCAAGATAAACATTTTTTTTTATTAAAGATTTTAAAGGTTCGTTATAATAATAATAAAATATTTTGGATGAAGAAAAGGTTTGTATTTCGTGCAGAAATTTATTTATAAAATCATAGCAAAGCGCTTTCGACTATAAAGTAATC
Source organism: Chrysolina haemoptera (assembly GCA_958298965.1). NCBI lineage: Eukaryota > Metazoa > Arthropoda > Insecta > Coleoptera > Chrysomelidae > Chrysolina > Chrysolina haemoptera. Next base: position 21,744,453 of record OY282587.1, on the reverse strand, counting down.
ATCAGTGCGTACTCGTCAGGTGTACAAGAGCCATACCATAAAAATATCATGTGTCCATAGGACCATGTAAAAATTTAAAACGGGACATCATATGATTAACATTTAAAAAAATCCTTATTCCAGGATTGAGTTGGATAAAAGTTGCAACAGGCGTTAGCTCGGAGGCACAGTTCTTGAGAACAATCAATAGCATTCATTCCGTCAGATCCGCTAGCTTTGTAACTACTTACTGTTCACTTGATTGATATTTTTGGGTTGTTTTCTCAACGAAATATTGTCTGTCCCCTGGGCATTCTTAAGGGGTGAAAATGAGCTAGATGTAAAATTTCTTCCCAAGAAATAGAGGCTACCCAAAACACCAAAATCACTTTCACTCGACTATACCTGGAAGTAAGAATATACCTCTTGAGAATGCTAAATTTGTTGGCGAAACGCACGTCGAGTGACGTAATTTTGATGTTTTGGGTATCTTCTATTTCTTGAATTGTATTTACACCAAAGATTCCAAGTAGCTCAGTGGTTGAGACTGAAATGTTCAAAACTATTGACTGCTGGTCGGCTAGGTTCGAATCCACAGCGACTTCAGATTTTTATCTGATGGCCCGAGAAAGTGCTAGGAATCGCACGTTAAAAGGTAAGACCTCGTTAATCCTTGGCTCGCACAAGTTTAGACTTTTGAGGGCTGCCGTTCGTAAGGGGACGACAGCTGGTTAACGGAAAAAACAATTTTAACAATTTTAACTTTCACTCGACTATACCTGGAAGTAAGCTTATACCTCTTGAGAATGCTAAATTTGTTGGCGAAACGCACGTCGAGTGACGTAATTTTGATGTTTTGGGTATCTTCTATTTCTTGAATTGTATTTACACCAAAGATTCCAAATATTCATTTCCGATTCTTCCCACAGCTTTGAAAAAAAAACAACTCTACACAACCAGAGCAGAGCTCTTTGTTACCAAAGAACGAAAATTATATTTGAGTTGAGTTGAGTTATATCTGACACAAAACTATTTTCATAGTTTGGCATATGTAGCTCTGAATGTGAAATCACCACGCCTATCGATGCGCGGTAGCAGAATGGCACAGTATAGCCCGTTAAACAAGCATAAGTTACTCGTCAGTTCTAGCATCGCGAAGTGCACTGTGAAGTTATAGACCAAGAGATAATCATGATTGATGATTATCTGGATAAGGGTAGCACAATAACTGGGAATTACTATTCAACGTTACCGATTACTCTACAAGAAAAACATGAGTGGAAAAGACATGAAAAGTTAGCCGAAGTTGTTTTGTTTTTGCAGGACAAAGCATCTGAACACAAATCGGATGTTGCCATGCAAACAATTCGTAATTTGGGCTTCGAATTACTCGAACAGCCCCCTTATTCACCAGAACTGACTCCATCCGACTATCACCTCTTTCTTCAACTGAAAAAAAGTTTAAAAAGTTTCTGCCTAGTGCGCAGAGCAAAATAAACATTTTTTTCACAGTCTAGAGGCGTTGCAAGTTCGCTGTAATAAAAGTATTAAATCAAGAGGAGAATACGTTGAATACGTTGAATTTTGTGTGCTCCTATAGTAGGCTATAAGATATTTTCATTACGCCCTCGTATTATCAACTGAGAAATGTAACTGAGGAAATATTGGTGAATGTTGGAGCTATGTGCCTCACAATTATCCAACTGTTACAATCAAAATTCTCATTAATAACCATCAGAGACAATGACACATTATCCGTTCGACCTTCAGAAATCAACTTGATCGAACTCTTATCCTGGGTTCATTCAACCTCGTCTAGGAAACACCCTGTCATCAACATTCTCCGCTAATGCAACCAACAACCGACTCCCATAATATTCATATATTATGCACAATGCACAATTACTCACCTTGGATGGCCTGAAATAACGGGACATCCTGACAAAGACAACATGCAGCGCTCACACATGCTGAAAAGGAGGCTTGCATCCGCCTCCAAAGGGTATTTTTAAGTCCAAAATAAACACGATTTCACCGGTTACAATTTTGTTGGAAAACGAGAACAGTTGACGTGAGCCACGTGCCAGAAAAAACAGATCAAAGGTGGTTCCCGTTATTTATTTCGACACCTTTTAGACGATTTGTCGGAAACGGATGATTTAAACTTTGAAATATTAATTGGTGATGCTTTTAGGTTATACCACAAACCACAGGAATGATAATATGTTCGTTCGGTTACAGAATGGGACGCTTGAAATATACAGAGTGAACTACTACTAACGGGGAAGTAGTCTATTATGTGAACTATCAGAAAAATCCAAGATCATATTTTGTTTGTTTTTACGAATCTCCCAGGTTTTCGTGGAAAACCCCTCAAAAGCAGAGCTTGTGCGAGCAAGGGAGACAGCTTAAAAAGTGGATTCCGAACCACTTTGTCTCCATGATGGCGGTGGGGATCGAACCCGGGCCACCTAGGTGGGAGCAAACGCTCTATCACCTCGACCACTTTATAATTATTTTATCAACCAACTTTCACAACCTCGCCACTGAGTGAATCAACTCCGCATACGAACTCCCGAACTACAATGTTTGTGGTTCCATGTGAATTAACAATTGCAATCTGTCAATTTCAGATTATTACTCACTGTGTTTACGGAGATATTAATTTTGACGTATTTTTGTTAATCAATTGTTCAAAAGGGTCAATAGCTTGATCAAATGATCAAAGTCATGCCAATAAACCTTCGTTTGAAATAACCAGCTTCACTTTGATAGAGGAGGATGAACGTATTTACAATGATTCTGCTTTCCCACGTATGCCGTACTTAAAAAAGGTAAGTTTCTCAATCAAGATTTCCAAATTTCACTTTATTTTCTACTTCTTTAGAGAGCACACCATATAATTTTCGTCAAGTGGTCATAGTTCACCCTGTATGAATGTGGTTTCAAGAAAAATGTTAAGAAAAAAATCTTTTCCACCTGTTACTTTCATGAGGACAGATGAAAAGAATATTGGAAATGGTGTTATTTTCGACATTTTGGAGATTGTTAGCTTCAGAGAACACCTTATTTCCTATTCAATGGGTTCCAGTTGAAAATATTGATGATATTATCTTATATTCCACAAAAATTTTACAAAGAGAATATTGATCACTTGCTAGGTCATTTATTTCAGAGAATGAATGATAACATTGATTTTTTCTCGGATTTTGTTTACTTCGTAGCAAAACATTTACTTATAATACTTACATTGTTCCGTTTATGTACTATAAAACTTTAAAAATTAATGTTTTTTTTATAATTTTTGGCAAGACATTCTTCCGGATTCAATAGCATCTAACTATCCAACTACGATAACTTCGCCAATAATACTTGACGTGTGTTCGCCAAAACATCATCATCGAGCTATGAACTTTCGTATAAAGCTTTCTTATAAAGCTCATAGCTCCTGATCATGTTAACTTTGTTGACGAAAAGTGTTGCCCTGATGGTTTATATATTTGTCATACAGGATGTGTCTATCGGTACCCCAGTACTTGTGAGGATCCTTCTTTCTCTCTGAGGCTTTGTCTTTCTTTATTTTTACACGATTTCTATCAACTTGACTTGTATTTATACATGTATGTATATGTATCTAACATTGTAATGGAATCTTTGAATTCAGTTTTCACTTACTTTCAGTCGCCCGAATAATCTAAACTTTGGCGGACTTATCCAATGACCGATGAACATATAAAAATGTCATAATGATAATAATAGTTACTCTGCGACAAATATCAGCATATAAACTCCGACAGATCTGGTCATCAGAACTGTCGCCGGAGAAGAACAAAATTTCAGCAAAAAAATATGCTGGCCGTCGTTTCGATACTACTCTTCGCCTTTGGAGTGGTCGAGTGGTGAAATGGACTCGAGAAAAGCTGCGACAACTCGACGTAAAAACTCGCAAAATGCTGCACTTATAGGAGCTTGCATTCTATACCAAAATCGTCCGTTCCACGCTTATACTTTCCCAGACAACAGAGAGGCCATGGACTTTTGAGATGGGAGTAACATAATTAATAATAATAATAATAGGTCTTCATTTCCCACAATATAAATGTCAAAAAAAGTATATAAAAATACACAAAGAAATATGAACGGGAAAAGATCAGGTGGTCATGCATCATGTATGAAATACACAATACACAAACCTCTGTTATTAATCTAATAGTACTGGATGGAACCTGTAAAGCCGTCAGGAGATTAGATCCATATGATTCGTGACCATGAAAGAGCAGGGATCTAAGCATTCTTGTTTAAGGCAGTCCAGCCGATGAACTTGGTTTACCTAAGCTCTGTCAACGCGTTAGAACCCGTTCAGCAGAAAGCTCACATACACTAGATGAAGAACTTGTCGTAGAGCTCCTAAGACCATAATGAACGTTCTGCCTGCTTGTCAAACTTATGCGGCCTCAGCCTATAGCCAAAGACAACGCAGCGCTGCGAGTGTTGTATTACCATGGACTCCACTCGTCCAGTATAGATGAGACACCGATGGTGCCTTATGCTCCAGAGGCTATAGAGTTCGTGGTGGAGAATGAGAAGTGTCGAATCTATTGGAACTACACATTCCCCAGCATGAGACCAATACAAGCCAATACTGATGTAGTCCTCCTCTACCACCAAAGTAAGACGATTTTCGTAAAAGTTTTCGAAACGAATGTCGTCCGAAAAGAGGAGGAAAAACGGACTAAATATCGAGATTCACTCCTTGAACTCCGCAGGCTTTACTCAAATAATTCTGTTAAAATGGTGGACGTCATAATGATTCAGCTAAGAAATTCGCTGCATTTCGCATATCCAGCACAAAGGGTCCAAGCAAAGAGACCTACGTGCATGGGCTTCAAAACCCGCCCAGTTCACATATTACTAAAAAGGCGTGTTTCTTCAGTCTTTTTAAACTTAATCATAATTTATCCAAATGTTGAGGCCGTAGCCTGTGGACATTTTGTTTCAAATCTTTCTTTACATTTTCATTTCCTAAGATATTTATGTGTAATGAGTAAGTATTCCGCCATGCAAACATTGTGAGTGAATATATGTTAGTCACATTTTCTAGAGAAATTAATTTTGCAATAAATTTCCTACAAATAATAGTTTCAAGACAGCTAGTCAACGAGATAATAATGAAAAATTGTGAATAACATGGTATCATCCAATAATTTCATATATAATAATTTTACCCCGCTGTCCCCCTAAAATCAAGAAAAAGAACACAGAAATTCAGTGAAATTTCTGACGGTTTCGGAAGTCGAGAATTACAATAAGAAAATATTGACCGGGGGGCTCAGATTCCCATCTTCCTCGAAAAAAAAAAAAAAAAAAAAATGCTAAAACTCGCAGAAATATATTCGAAAACATCCGTAAACATAGTGAAATATTTGGAAACTAAAGATTTTTGTTCTCAAACATTCATTATAATGTTTCACTTTCTAGTTCGATAGTGTATAAATAAAAGTTTTTTTCAAGACTTTTTACGTTTATTTTATTTTTTTATTTATGAATAACTCGGAATTATATAACTACTCATCATTATAATACAAAGTGTTCAAAAGGAGAACTATTAAAGGTAACGTAAAATAGGTCTCTGTACGCCTGTGTGTTACATAATAAACAAATAATAGGTCAACTCTGCACCGTAGACTTTTACTTCACCAGTAGGTTCCACTGTACTAAATAGGTATATTACCTGAAATATTCTTGTTTGATACATTGAAGTGATTAATGAATTTTCGGCTTCTCGTTTCGTTCATCGACCACTGCGATGTCCCAAAGGGTCTTAATCATGTGGACAGTTTTCTTGATATAATACTTATATTGAAGAGAAGTGTATTTACACCAATACCATTTACATTTTTTCGGGTTTGAACAGACTAAAGAATGATTTCTCACAAAATGTATTTGTTCAATTTCCTCGCGCCCAAGTGGTCGGTGTACGAAAGTCGAAAATGGGTTAACCAATTCAATGTGAGAAACAAAAATATTTCAGGAACATTATAATAGCTGTTTTGAGTGAGTTGGATAGACGGTAAACAAACTGGAATTTAATGGGTCGTTATCCATATGAAGCAAATGTCAGCAAGGTCTTATGGAAATTTTAATAGATACCTAACGGGTTTTACCAAACTTCAAATTTGAATATTAATTTATTTTATAGCGTGTTTATATTAAATGGTCTTCTATATAAATACACCGGATTATTTTCGGGCTAAATGTTCACTAATTCTTGAATTTCCTCATCGTATTGCTGGAACATAATGAGACTCCATCACAGTTAATATCTTAAATTCTAGATTTGTCTAAAGTTATCATTAGATCAAACAAAGAGATAAGTGCAAGATTGATTATAAGGACTACTTAAATGATGGAACATCACTAAAGTGGACAATATAATTTCATATGCTATTTTTTTATTTTCATTATTTTATGAAATTTACAATTTTCAATATAAATTAATGACCTTGGCTCATTTGTGTCACAATTTTATTATCATTTAATGAATTTATTTGCTGATGATCCACTGTTATCAATATTTCATAAAATTCTTGCTTTTTGGAAATCAATAATGAAAAAACTAAACTTGTAACCGAAGTACCTGGGTTTCATGTTGGATAACAGTTTATCTTAGTATATATTCACAATAATTATGACACAAGACAAATCAACCATTTTCATTTGTCAAGCTTATCTAGCTCAATAAAAATATTGTTTTATGCAGGTTTAAATCTATTTCATCCGCAATAATATTATATTAGGAGTTTTATCCACACTTATGGAGCATATTAAGTGACTTATATAAAGTTACTTCATTACACCAGTGAAATAATGAAAAAATGTAAAGAACACTATCACTTTCTTGCATAAATGAAAAAAACAATTTCGACTATGTCGAAATCACCTTCCACACTATTCCACAAAGTGAAAAAATTTGAGGCAAATATCTGTCAGAAAACAACTACTTCCCCTTAAGAACATTGTACTACATCTGACATCCATTTGTACAATGTTTCTCCAGAATGATACAATTGCAAGTGTCAATTATGATTAAGGATTGAATATTATCCCCCATTGGTTGGGAATAACCACCTGCAGACATGAAATATTTCACATTTTGTTCCCCACTATCTTACATGTTTCAAAATTTCACAACAGCCTGCCACGTTACATAAATAAGAATATTTCTCAATTAAATTTCAAATAATTCCATTTATTTCGTGATTCTGGATAAAATTTTGTATCGTTTGGATGTTTAAGAAGCATTAAACGCTCGAACTGGGTCTCTAACGTTTGAATATTATTGCGTTGATATAAAATGCTAAGTATCTAAAACAGTTATAAAATAAATAACTTTCTTTGATAAGCTCCCTGAAAAATTAACACACAGCAAAATATGTATATTCAATTCGAAATTGAATGATTATATGAAAACAAACAACATGTTGTAGGAATGAGTTGATTGATCCAGAATAGTAGTAGACATTAGTATCAATATTTATAATTATTATTATATTATGTTTTTAAATTGTTTGTATGTAAAAATACGTTTGATATAGTGTTGATTCTTTTATTTAAATTTGAGTTTTTATTTAACCGGTATTATGTTAAGTACAGTCACTTAGTTCACTAATAATTATAGGATTTCCTCAATAAACGTATGCATTTATTCATTCATTCATTCCGAAAACAAATTCATCAGCAGACTCTTTAAAAGACACAAATCATAAAAACAATTTTCAAAATTTAAAATTGGTTAAACCCGTATATTATGATCACAGAAAATTTAATTGCTAGAAAAGAATTGTTATCTACCAATAATCCCATAAAGCCTTGCTTCATAGCAAATTCCAATTCTCATAACTTTGCTAAAAATTATAGTAGAAGGAAAAGAAAAAGTGTTTATCGTTCTTGAAGACTTCTACTTCCTCATGCAAATATAACATGTGAGTACCCAAAATGTGTTTTGTCTCACTTCACATAACCCTTCTACGATATTTACGGAAGATCCGAAATTCATGGATATTTTAGTTCATATGAAATAATTATACTAAAGCAGGAATCAATACCCTCTTTGGACCATATGCAACGATTTTAGACTAGTGAAACATGTCTCATTTAGACATGCCAAAGAAAAAACTGGGTTTTACTCATACACATCCTACCTGAAAAATGAAATTGCGGTTTGCACTGTGTGAAATTGTACGGAATCTACAGAATACACGGCAAATCCCAGTGAAAATTATAATATATAATTGACTCTTTTTATTCAAAAATTGACATTCACAAACATCAAAAACTTAATGTCATTCCATACAACATCATAAAATCATATTATCATTTTCTAAATACAGTGTGTTATAAACTGGAAAAACTTGATCCTCCAACACTTCCCCTGGATCTTGGATCCCTTATTTTTCACTCTCATGATCCTCCAACACTTCTTTACAGGATTCAATCCCTATTTTCTTCAGGTGACCTGATCAGGTGATCAGATGATAAGATAATTGCAGGGATAGATTTAGTTAATTGATCAGCCAAGTTTTTCTTCGATTCAATGTATCTCAGAATAACTTGTTTGGCACGAATCAAGTCTCTGATATGAAATATCCTCAGATCAATATGTTTAGATCTTTCGGATGTAGTCTGATTTTCAGCAAGATTTATCATTCCCTGGTTATCCACATAAATTGGAAAAGGTTTTCCAAAGAAAACCTCTTTGTCTATTTCATCTCCCAGTGTCTTCAGAAAAGCATATTCTTTTGCAGTCTCACTCAGTGCAATGAATTCTGATTCGACGGTGCTTAGAGCGACACAATGCTGTTTTCGACTACACCAGCTTATTACTCCATGTCCTAAGATGAATAAATACCCTCTAAACGATCGCCTATCTATTTCATCTGCTCCCCAATCTGCATCAGTAAAAGCTTCCATTTTCTTCCCGGTTTTTCTATACTCAATTCCATATTCCTTCGTCCCATTTAAATATCTCAATAGATGTTTCATGGCTTTCCAATGATGTTTGGTAGGATTGTGATTAAATTGACTCAAAAATGTAGCGGCAAACAATAAATCCACTCTGGTTGAAACTGCCAAATATAAAATACTGCCAAAAGTTCTTTGATAAAGATTTTTCTCATTTTCAGTAAGAGCATCATCATCATTCAAATGGAATTTTTCTCCAATGGGTAATGGAGTAGACACAGACCTTGCTTCTAGCATGTTCATTTCCTTTAAAATTTCAGTACTATATAATGCCTGGTCCATTTTTATACGATCCTTAGATCTAGTAACTCTTATGGATAAGACATTTTTTACTTCTCCCAAGTCTTTTGTATCGAATTTCTTCTTGAATTCTCTTTTTACGTCTTCCACTATTCTCATGTTACCATATATCAAAATATCGTCAACGTATACAGTAATGATAACGTCGTCTTTCTTCTTATAGTATACACAAGGATCTGATAAACACCTGTTGAATTCTATACTTTGTATAAATTTATCCAAAGTGTTATTCCACATCAACCCTGATTGGTGTGAACCATAGATACTTTTATTTAACTTGCATACCAAACTTCTCTGTTTTATTTCGTTTTTTGTTGGTAAATTTTGAATTTGCTACTTCAAAACGTCATAGAATTCAAAATATCCAGTGGGGATCTCCATAAATACATTTTCATTTAATTCAGCAGCAAGATATGCAGCTGTGATATCAATGTGGTGAATGGTCCAATCTTTCTCAATGGTAATGGCGAAAAGCAATCTCATTGTCTTCTTTTGCACTACTGGCGAATAGGTTTGATCAAAATCAATCCCAGGCATTTGCGTATTACCCAATGCCACAAGTCTTGCACGATATCTTTCAGCTTCTCCTTCTGCATTGTATTTTGTTTTGTATACCCACTTATTTTTTATTATTTTTCTATTCAATGGTTTTTTAACAAAATTCCAAGTCTCATTTCTTGTTAGATTTTTAAATTCTTCCAACATAGCTTCTTTCCAGAAAATGTTATTTTCTCCACTGACAGCTTCCTTGAAATTTACTGGATCTCTTGATGTTTCATGTGACTTTCTAGCTTTATTACAAGAATTGAAGTCGTTTACATTTTCATCTACTACAAAATCCTTCATCCACTTTGGTTTTATGCTTTCTCTTCCTGATCTTGTCTTATAAGCTGTGTTATCTTGTTCATCTGTTGTTGATCTTCCTTCCTCGTAATTTGAATTAGTTGATTCTCTTTCCTCGTCTTTTGATTTTATTGATATCTCCTCTTCGTCATCGTCGTTTGAATTTGTTGATCTTCTTTCAACGTCGTTTAAATGTGATGACATTTCTTCTATTTCATTTTCATGTTCTGATTCCTCATGATAGCTGTTATCATTTAAAACAAAATCACTTTGATCTTTTGTAAAAATGTCTAAATTTATGATTTCCTGGGTACCATCAACTCGATTTTGATTCGAATGCGGAATGACCGATTTATTTTGTAACATAGGAAAACTGTTTTCTTCAAATTTCACATCCCGACTGAGAAAAATTGTGTCTTTCAGTGGGTTCCATAATCTAAATGCTTTCGAATCAGTATCATATCCTAAAAAAATGCAAGGAATGCCCTTGGGAGAAAGTTTTGTTTGTCTATTTTTGTTTATACTCCAAGCTCTACATCCAAACACTCTCAAATGCGAAATATCAACTTTCAACCCTTTCCATTTTTCTATAGGGCTCAATCCTTCATTTGTTGATGTTGGGCTTCTATTTTTTATGTAACATGCTGCGGCTAAAGCTTCTGCCCAGAAAGTATGCGAAATTCCAGATTCGATCAGCATACATCTAGCTGCATCGAATAAAGTTTGATTCATCCTTTCAGCTACGCCGTTTTGTTGTGGAGTACCCGGTATTGTCAGTTGATGACATATTCCATTCTTCTTTAAGTATTCTTTGAATTCATTCGATACATATTCTCCTCCGTTATCGCTTCTTAAACAACATATCTTTGTTCCGTGCAAATTTTCAACTCTCATCTTGTATTCTTTAAAATTTTGAAAAACTTCAGCCTTCGTCTTTAAAAATGCTATTTCACAATATCTTGAATGGTCATCTATGAAATTAACTATATATCGATTACCTCCCTTAGAAATAGGTTTGATTGGACCAACAACGTCAGAATGGATAAGTTTAAGCGGGGAATTTTCTCTATGCAAACTGTGTTTAGGAAAAGAAGTTCTTTTCAATTTTCCTTGATAACATATATCCCAGTTTCGTGTGATTTCATCATCCACCTCTTCAGATTTGACAATATCTTCTTGTTTCATCAATTGTTTAACACTTGGTATATTCAGATGTGCTAATCTTCTATGCCACAGGTAACTTTCCTTTGATATCGCCTTATTTGACATATTTTTCAACAGGTCTTCGTCTTGTGTAGAATTGTTTTCTTTAATATAATGTAAACCACCGTTCTTCGTCGATACTGCTACTATTTCACCACTCGGTGCTATAATTTTTGAGTGATTTCTTTCGAAAATAATCGTCATTCCTTTTTCAGCTGCTTTGGTCATTGATAATAAATTGGATTTCAATTTGGGAACATATAGTACATCTTTCAAAGTTATTTCATTTCCACCATTTTCTTCGGCTAACTGAATAGTCCTATCTCCAAATCCTACAGATACCAAGTTGCTACCACCCGCTACTTCAATAGATGTATTGCGGTGAGTAAAATTAATGAATTTCTCTCTATATCCCGTCATATGATCCGTAGATCCACTATCCAAAATCCAGATCGTCGGTTCTGTTTTATTATATGCCGAAAAAGTTGATTGAGATTGACATGTCAACTTTTCATTATTTTTCGTCGTCGCGCTGAATGCGAATTTTCGATTATATGGTCCAGCTTTATCTTCTCCAGTTTCTTTTTCTTTCTCTACAGATAACGGACAATTTATGCCAATGTGTCCCATTTCTAAGCATCGGTAGCATCTTAGTAATTCATGGGAACAGCTTTGACTTTTCGGCCTATTGTTCTGCTTGTATCTATTTGTTGGATATGATGGTTTGAACTGAGGTGTTCTACTGCTTCGTCCTATTGGTTCAAATTCTTTTTTGAATGTTTTCTTCACAACTAAAGCTCTCGTTTCGTCGTCTTGTTCTGATATTTTATGTCCAATTCTTCTTTCTTCTTCTAGAAGTTTTGCTTTCAAATTAATGTTAATGTTTAAGTCGTTTTCGTCGGCCCTCAAATTCCTTGATAAATAGTCGTATTCTTTCGGTAATCCTAATATTGTGAATCCTGCCTGTACTTTTTCGCTCAAATCATAACCGGCATTTTTAACTTTATGGTAAAGGCTATTTCTTCTAGTTAAATAATCATTAATTGATTAATTTTGCTTCTTCGTTGTATTTACAAAATCCTTTAGTAGTAAAAATCCGTGCCAGGTATCGTACTTTGTGTGTATTTTCTCAAGATTTTCTCAAATATCTTTTGCTGTTTGGCAATCCATGATATCATCTAAACTGTCGTTATTCATCGTGAGATATAGAATGGATTTAGCGCTATGATTTATTTTATTTTTAGCAGGATCCAATAAATCCGTAATATTATAACCAGGTTCAATCGCTTGTCATACATTTTTTATTTCAAGAATACCTTGAGCTTTCATAGACCAATAGCGATAGTTTTCAGAATTCAACTTCTCAATTTTGAAGTCATCCATTATAAAGAATAAATCAATTTTCTTCTCGCTTTTCGTCGTGTAGCAAACGTCTGCTCGTCGATTTATGAAATTTTCTTCGTTGTCGCTTGGGAAAGCTAAAGGCCCATAACCTGTGTGAAATTGTACGGAATCTACAGAATACACGGCAAATCCCAGTGAAAATTATAATATATAATTGACTCTTTTTATTCAAAAATTGACATTCACAAACAACAAAAACTTAATGTCATTCCATACAACATCATAAAATCATATTATCATTTTCTAAATACAGTGTGTTATAAACTGGAAAAACTTGATCCTCCAACATGCACTTCACAATAGTGTTATTAAACATATATGCAGGATATGAATAAGTGATTATTTTCAAAATTTACTGAAGGGAATGCCGGTTTTATGGGTAAGTGAAAAATGAGGCTGGAGTAAAACAAAGTTTTTATTTTGGCATGTATAAGTAGGACCTGTCACAATACTTTAAAATTGTTGCATATAGTCCAAAGAGGGTATGGGTTGCTGCTTCAGTATAATAATTCCATATTTACTAAATTATGCATGATTTTCTGATCATTCGCAAACATTTCCGTGAAGTGTGACGAAACACATTTTAGGTACACAAATATTCGCATATTATGTTTGCATGACAAGGTAGAAGTCTTCAGAAACCATATGAACTTTTCCTTTTACTTCTCCGATCATTTTTGGCAGAGTTATGACCTATCAAATGATCGGCTCCGCCAGAATTTTCAGCGGCGGGTAAGGGTGAACCTGAAAGTTGATGTCGGTGTTCAATCAAGTTTTCTGAGAAAACGAGTACATTTCATTAGAAATTACTCGGAATAATTTTTTTGGAGAATTGAATTGTCTTTCACCTTGTTGAGTTGTTTTTTCGATAAATCACATAATTTCCAAGAATACAGCAAAATATATTTATTTATTTTTTAACGAAAAAAAAAAAGTTCCACCCCTGGAATTTTGGTATTTTGGTGTTTCTCATGGTTTCAACTACTAGCTACAATCGATCCTCGTCTCAAAACCCAATCGTACTGGATTAAATATGTTTAACCGTCATACCTGTTAAATCAGTTTTCACTGGTTTGTGTTTTTAAAAAAAAGAACTTTATTTACTAAGTTACAATATAACAATATTGAACAATTCTTAAAATAATTATAATAAGTGATTCGAAGACTGGGAGGACTTGAATGACGTCTCCTCTTGAGTTCTTGAATTTATAAGGTCGGGAATGCTGACTGGATACTGCGTAGTTCCTGTTATTCCACGAAGACCTTGAAACTTGCTGTAGAATATCCTCTGGATACTGCGTAGAAGCTGATGTAATGTTTGTGATTTGTGTCGCAATTCTGGGACAAAGGGCCCATTCATTATTCTGATATAACAACTCCCTCCTTGAAAAGAAAGTTGATGCGGTGCGGCAACTTTCACATCAAGCTAATGATTTATTGGAATTCAATTCCATTTCTTCCTCTTCTCTTTCATCTAAGTGAATACTTGGTCTTCTTCTTGAGGGTAAGAGTCTTCTAAAAGATGCAAAGGTTCTTCCAGTTCTTGGTGGTTGTGGAGGTGGATCATTTCTTGGTGTCATAATTCCAATTTTCACTGAACGTCTATTTTTACACTTACAGAATATGTAAAGTAAAATCACAGAGACAATTATAACAATTGTAAAAATAGTAAACCATGAAACATGTTTTCTTACAAAAGGTTCATTAATAATTTGGTCAAGTTGATCTGAGTATTGATTCAGCTTATGTTGAGCAATGTTCAAATTATCAACATTTAATTTGCTCAATTTTAAAGGTTTCAATTCTGGAAGTTTTTCTTTATTCGGTATATCTTTGCAACATTGATATGGAATCAAAATTGGATAACTTTTATAAGTAATATTTTTTTCTTGAGTAACTAAATACTTTGCATAAACCCTCGTATTTCCAATAAATGAATTACAATTCGGTTGTAGTTTCAAAATTGAATTTGTTGTAATTATTTTCGTAACAATATCTTGTTTTTGACAATTTATTGTAACAGCTAAAGGATCAGATAAAGTTATCAGCCAAGTATTTGTTTCAATTTCAAAAACATTATAGTCTTTTGCAAATAATAAAGAAATTGAACACATTCTAGGAAGTTCTAGTAATGGTCTTAAAATTTGGGCTTCACAAATTGCATTACTATCAATTGGATATGAAATAACATTTTCACATATTTGAAAATTATAATATAAAGGTTTGCATTTGTCTAAATTTTGAAAAGCAGCGTACAACATAGAATCATCATCTTTTGCAATATAATTTTTATTCGTTGGTAAAATGTGATGTAACCCTGTTCTGTTATCTAGGATAGGGATAGGGTATAATCGGTAAACAGTATAGGTTTCCGGTTCAACTAAAGGAATTTTCAAAACGAAAACTATTCTTGAATCAGCTTGAAATGCTTGTAATTCAATAATTTCTAAATATTTGGAAACTGATGAAAGTTTCGCTGGTAAGGGTAGATAATTCTTTTGAATTATTTGCGAAATTTCTTGAAGAGATGATACTAAGTCATTAGGTTTAACAATTGATGTATGAATAATAGATAATCTGGCAAACGTAATTGCATTCAGAATATCATTTAAATAATTTTCCAAAAATGTATAACTTTCTAATAGTTGTTCACAGATTTCAATAGTTTTCAACTTCGCATCAACCATTGCTAAATGGTCGGAAAGTTCATAAATGGACGTTTCAATTTGCTTTATATCTTCATTAAATGTTTTTTCATCTACTTGCAGTTGCTGAATAGTAGAGTTGAATTCTTTTATAACAGAGGTCGTAACTGAAATTTGATTTTTGAGTAAATTTTCAATTTGGTGTTCATCCCTATATATTTTATTAATACATTCATTAAAATATTCGCCATCACTGGCATCTAAATTTCCAGTAATCGCTTTCCAAATTGAACCTGCGCCATTAATTAATCCTCTTTTATATCTTTTGTTATAGTCATTCGCATCTATTTGCGATTCATAGTACTTTGAATCTACTTGGTTAGCAATTTTATTCAGTAAGCTTATATGCGTGCTTATTTCTCCGTTAAAATATTTCATTCGCGGGTTATCAGTTTCTATAAGATCAATTAGTTCATTTAATATTCTTGCATTATGATCAATGGCTTCTTTGATCTGTGCTGTATCTTTTACTACTAATAAAGTCCATTTTACGTTTGAGATTTTAATCTCACCTTGTTCATGATAATATACTCCTATTGAATTGTTAATAGGTGTCAGCTTATACTGTGCGTTTATAATTTGGATAACTGCTAACAGTAGGAGAATCATTCTTGATCTGAATTTTCTTGCTCTAAATTTTCTGAGTCTGGATTTTCTTGTTCTGAAACAAAATATGGTTTCAGTCTATCAAAATTCACTTTAGAATTTTGGTTTGTTCTGGGGTTTCTAAGTAATGCTGAATTTTGAAATACCTCGATTATTTCGAAAGGTCCGTTAAATTTGTTTTCTAATTTATTTTTAATTTGAGACTCTTTTACAAAGACTTTGTCTCCAATTTTAAAAGTACGGGATTTGTGATGAATATGTTTATCAAATCTTTCTTTTGCTTTTTGTTTTCTATTGTCAGTTTTCGCACGAGCTACTTTGTAGTAATATTCCATTCTATTATTAAGATCTCTGATATACTTTGTCAAAAGATCTTTTTGATTATACGTGGTTTCAGGGGGTCTACTTGAAGTGTGTCCAAAAATTAACTCATAAGGACTAAATCCGTGAGTTTTATTTTTACTATTATTATATGCTATAACAGCAAGGGGCAAAATTGATAGGGGATGTTCATTAGGATTTTCTATCTTGTGAACGCGTAGCATTTCAGTGAAAGTGGCATGAAATCTTTCTAGGGAGCCATTCGATTGTGGATGGTCTACACTAGAAAATGTCATTTTAATATCATAAAGTGCACAAATGTCTTTAACTATGTGGTTGTTAAACTCTTTTCCAGAATCTACATGGATTCGGAGTGGGGTTCCATAGTGTTGGAAGAATATAAGTAATGAACTTGCTACTGATTTTGCGGTTTTATCAGGTATTGAATAAGCTTGAGTGAATTTTGTTAATTCACATCTAAATGTAAGAATATAATTTTGTACAGGGATTTCTAAAATATCAATATTAACTCTCTCAAAAGCTGTTTTTGGAGTTTCAGTTAATACAAGGGAATTCTCTAAATTTTGTCTACATATTTTTGATTTGTGACAAGTTTCATAAGATTTTATGAAATCTTCAACATCTCTTGTGATGCCGGTCCAATTATATTTTTCTCTGATTCGTCTTAATGTTTCATTTATTCCACGATGCAAATTCTTTTTTCCACAGTGGTATTGATCTAAAATTATTGGTATTTGGTCTTTTTCTGGGATTTGAACAACATTTTGACATATTTCAAATTTTATGTCTTCTTTATCTGCTAAGATGTAAGAGAGCATTTCTTGTATAGGTAAATCAATATTATTTTCAACATAGTACGTTTTTGAAGATTCGAACGTGTCTTGTCCTCTATATAAAGAAGTGAACATGTATTCTATTGCATCTTCGGGATCAAAAGGTAATAATATCAAATAGTACCTTCGATTTTTAACAGTTCTACTATTAACAATATTTATTTTATTTCCGTAAAAGTCTATATCTTCCTCAAATATGTCATCGAATATTTCCTCATGTATAGGTGCTAGTTTGTGGTTTTGTGGAAAAATAACGATGTCTTTATGACTTTTGTCTAGCAGTTGGTCATTAGAAAATGTAAACTTTGAATAGTCAATTAATGATTTAATTTTGAAAAGTCTAGAAAAATTCTTTAATTCTTCTAATATAGTTTCTGGACCTATTTCAGTCTCTGTTTCTGAAACTTCGGGTTCTTCAGGGTTGTCATAAGCCATTAAAACTTTTGATAAAACTTTACTACTTTCTTTAAAATGATTTATTCGTATTCTAGATAAAGCATCTGCATTTTTATGGATTTTACCTGGTCTATAAATTACTTCAAATTGATATTCTTCTAATTTTAAACGCCATCTGGCTAGTCTGCTGCCAGGGTCCTTGATTGAAAATAACCATGTAAGGGGTCGGTGGTCTACTATAAATTTAAACTTTCTACCGTAAAGATAGGGCCTAAAGTGTTTAACTGACCATACCATCGATAAAAGTTCTCTTTCTATCGTTGAATATTTAGTTTCTGCGGGACATAATGTTCTAGATGCATAAGCAATAGGTAAGTCTTTTCCTATTGGTCCTTGAGATAATACAGATCCAATTGCGAATGAGCTTGCGTCGGTTGTCAAGATAAAGGGTTCATCAAAATTTGGATAAATTAAAATAGGGGTTGAAGTTAAAGCTTTCTTTAATTCTTCAAAAGATTTTTTACATTCTTCATCAAAATGAAAGGATATATCTTTTTGTAATAACCTCGTCATGGGTTTGGAAATCTTTGAAAAATTGGGAATGAATTTTCTATAATAACCTGCTAGTCCTAAAAATTGTTTTCTTTCTTTTGGGTTAGCTGGCTCTGGAAAATTAATTATACAATCAACTTTCGCGGGATTTGGTTTTACTCCATCTTTAGTTATGACATGTCCAAGATAGGCGACTTCTTGTCTTAAAAATTCGCATTTGTCGGGTTGTATTTTCAAATTTGATTTTCTTAATCTTTGAAAAACAAGTTTTAAGTTTAATATGTGTTCGTCTATAGTCGGGGAATAAATAATTATGTCATCCATATATACTAAACATCTCTCGTTCCTAAGTCCGGTTAGAATATGATCTAAAATTCTTTGAAGAGTACTAGGAGAGTTCTTCATTCCGAATGGCATTCTTAAAAATTCGTATAAGCCATTTTCAACAGAAAAAGCTGTTTTTTCTATATCATCAGGGTGCATTTCAACTTGATGGAAGCCTGAGGCTAAGTCAAGGGTGGTAAAATATTGACATTTTCCAAGTTGGTCTAATAGATCTGAAATGTTGGGCAAAGGATATTTGTCATCAACGGTTAACTCATTTAATTTTCGATAATCAATGACTATACGCCATTTTTGTTTTCCGGATGCGTCAAGTTTTTTCGGAACGACCCAAACTGGGGCTGACCATGGTGAAATTGATGGTCTGATTATATTTTGTTGTAATAATTTTGAAATTTGGGATTTAACTTCTTCCTTATGTACGTGTGGGTATCTATACGATTTTGTTGAAACTGGTTGCGCTCCTTCTTTCAATTTTACTGTATGTTTTATTTCACTTGTAAACGTTAAAGAATCACCTTCTAAATAAAAGATGTCTGAGAATTCTGAACATAAATTTTCAATAAGTTCTTTCTCTTCCTCGTTAAGATGTTCTAAACGAAGTAATTTTTTAATTTCCTCTGAACGACTTTTTTGTAAAATTTCTGTTTCATTTTCAATTTCATTTTCGGTAAATTCTTCAAATTGTAAGTCATTAAAGTAAATGGTTTTTTCAATAGCATTTATATTTGCAATAGTTACTAAAAATTCTCCTTTTTCATTTATTCTAACTAAAGCATTTGGAAGTCTAACTTTTTCTTTTTCAGTAGCTAACAGTATAGCTTCTGTGTTTTTTAATTTTGATTTCAATTTAAAAACTTGTTCAACTCGTGGTTCAATAGTAATTTTATTTTCAAAATTTTTCTCAAAATTATTTTCAAGATTTTCCTGAAGATTTTCTTTCGAATTTATTTTGACTTCTGGCTGTTGTCCTACAAGTGTTTTTCTTGCTGAATATAAAGGGAAAGTTTGATAATTTAATATTAACACTCCATTTCCAATATCTATTATTCCATCAAATAGTTTCAAAAAGTCAGTACCTAAAATTCCGTCAAATTCAATATCTAAGTCATGTACATAAACTTTATGCCAAACTGGTTTTTCTTTAGTTCCAAACGGTATTAGAACTGATTCTTTTACCATTACTTTTCCATCAGTAACTCCTGTAACTGGTATATTTTCCTTAAATCTTTGAGTATAATTTTCAACTGTTTTCCTTTTAAAAATTGAGATACCTGCGCCTGTGTCAATTAGTATTCTAAAATTGGCTGGACTAATTAAATAATATAAATCACTTGAGTTAGGATTTATATGAATTGCTGATCTGTCTTGCGATTGTCCGTTGTTATATTCGGTTTCGCTTTCGTTGAATCTGCGAGATTCATTTCCGTATTGAGTTCGCGAGTTTTGATTATAGCTGCAAGATTCGATTTCATTTCGATTGCAGGAGGAATTTGTCGCTTGGCACATTGAGGTTCTAAAATTAGATTGTCTGAATACAGGGTTTGTTGAGACTCTGGACTGATTTGGTCGATAGATTGGTTGGTATTCTCGTTGATAGGGGGGTTGTTTAATGACAGGGTATTGTGAAAATTGATTGAAGTTGTTCTACTTCATAGTCAAAATTTTCGTTATAGGGTGGTTCATAATCAAATTGTTCATATTGAAGCTGTTCAAAATTTTGTTGTTCTTCTGGAAAATAATCATTCTTATTGTAGAATGACTCGCTTCCTTGGTCATAAAAGTTTTTATTTTGATATTCAAAATCAGTATTTGAATATGCGTTTGTATATGATGAATCATAATCATGATCTAAAAGATGGGTTCTGTTTGCATTAAAATTCCATTGAGGATTTCTTTGAATAACTGTAGATCTATTCATTTGATTTTGTGGGCGAAATAAATTTGGATTAGGATTTGGTTGGAAAGGTTGTTGTGTACCATTCCTATTAAAATTTTGATAATTAGGATTTGGATTCTGTCTTTGAGAATTTTGATTCATATTTTGATAAATATTTGGTCTCATTTGTGGTTGTCTCATCTGGGGTTGACTAGATTGGGATTGAAAATAATTTCTTTGGAAATTATTTGGTCTCAGTTGGCCTTGTTTTGTATTCTGATTTGTTTTAGTACTTTGAGGTTGTGTTGGACGATTATATGATTTTTGATTTTCAAAGTATGAGAGCTGTATCTCACGCTTTATTCTGATAGACGCTTCTAGCATATTAAGCGGATTACTTGCACGAATAATTTGTCCGATTTTTGGTTCTAGGCCTGTTAGTAAAGTGTTCAAAACCATATTTTCAATTAGTTGTGTTTGTGCATTTTTCTGGGCATTTGTTAAAATTGATCTTTGAATACACGAGTACATTTTCGCGCTATGACTTTGTAATCGTGAGAAAAACGTCAGTGCATTTTCCCCATTTGCTTGTCTAATTCTCTGGAGGTCCTGGATTAAAGATGTTAAATCACGGGAATCACCAAAGTGAGAATTTAATAACATTCTGATCTCTTGATAATTTCCTGGATTTCTGGAATTTATCAATTGAGCAGCTTTTCCTCTTAGTTTATTTCTTATATGAATTGTCAACAACAACTTTTGTTGATCTACGGCCATAGCTTGTGCATGGTCGCAAGCGTTTAGAAAATTACCTAGCGAAATTGAATCACCATCGTATTCTGGAATTATCGAGAAAATTTCGGAAAGTTTGTATGGTTCGAGTGGAACTTCCGGTTCATTGTATAAATTTTCAACTGAACTATGATGTGACGACATTTTGGATGGTTTCGGGATAACAGGGTCAAATCAAATTTTTAAATTTTTGTGAAATCTTTTCACAATGTACAGATAAATGATTCAATGTAGTACTTACAATTTTTTCCTACTCCTAAAGCTTTGCAGGCTTCTGGGGCTGTGTTGTTGTCTTCTTTCTTCTTGTTTCTTTCTTCTTGTTTCTTACTTCTTGCTTCGTGTGCTTGTTTCTTCTTGGTTTCGTTTCTTCGTTTCTTGCTGTTTGTCTCCGGGGTGTGGCAAGATGAAATCCTACTTCATAAGGCTCTGGCTCCAACAGGATGAGCAGCGTTCGACGACTTACGCGAGTTCCAAGAGGTGATTTCTTCACAACCTGGTGAGCAACGTTCGACGACTTATGCGGGTTTCTTGTTGTTGAAGAGACCGTCTCGTCACTGGGTTCTGCTTTTGCGGTTCTTTAACTCGTTGGAAGTCTGGAGACTACCGCTGTTTCTTCTTTTGATCACAGCGTTTTCGAGATCCGTACGACTGCGCCAATTTGTTAAATCAGTTTTCACTGGTTTGTGTTTTAAAAAAAAAAGAACTTTATTTACTAAGTTACAATATAACAATATTGAACAATTCTTAAAATAATTATAATAAGTGATTCGAAGACTGGGAGGACTTGAATGACGTCTCCTCTTGAGTTCTTGAATTTATAAGGTCGGGAATGCTGACTGGATACTGCGTAGTTCCTGTTATTCCACGAAGACCTTGAAACTTGCTGTAGAATATCCTCTGGATACTGCGTAGAAGCTGATGTAATGTTTGTGATTTGTGTCGCAATTCTGGGACAAAGGACCCATTCATTATTCTGATATAACATACCTTAAACATTTAGTTGTCATCCATCAGTTACCGGACTGTTAATTATTAATTGCACTGTACTAACCTACTAACGAACGTTACCAATTGGATGCATCTATGAGATTAGTTGAGAACGCCAAAAATTTCATTTGGATTGTTTGTTCAGAAGACCAAAATAACGACAGTTTTTTTTGTAAATTCGATGGATCATTCTAATCGAAGATTATCAGAAATGTGCATCTAAAAATAAAGTAAAAGTGTGCGGTATAGGAAAAATAATCACATTATTAAAATAATAAATATCTATTCGACAACTGTTACAACCATACCAATAAAAAAGTGCATCTTCATTAATGCGTTCTTATCGTCTACATGTAGTATTCAACACATTACTCACACATGAACATGAAAATAACGTAAGTCACCTTAACCAACCTTCGATCCACGTTACCGGAAACTCTGTCACTGCCTTCACACGGAAATAGAAACAAAACACATCATCTAGACAGCGTCTCCGGCGTCGTCACAGGCAGCGACCGACGCGACGGCGTTGTTGGTGGATTTGCGCGCAAATTTATTCATTTAAATTTCTTTGCGCGTTAATTTGTCGAATTAAATTTCTTCACGCGCAACCTATCGATAAAAACTAATTGCTCGAAAACTACGCAAGCTAGGAGGAAAAATTAAATTGGGGTTTGAAGATGATTAAAAATAAGAAACATGGTGTCCTGCCAGGACGGGCTTCATTGCCATAATCCAATAGGAATAATTGGGTCAAAAATCCATCAGATAACAATTACTTTCCTAGCTAATACCACGACGAACGTTGAATTACATCTAACGAATTTCAGTGCAGAGTTCCTATAAGGCTGTCTACGCAATTGCTATAGTTGCATTGCATTGAACCATTTGTTGCAGACATCAGTTATAGTCTGCAGAGACCTACCCTATACTGATGTGGGTAGGGTAACTATAATTTCTGAACAATACAAGATTTTCTTTTTCGTGGGAACAAGAACTTAAAAAATAATAATAATAATAATGAGTGTAAATTATCCATTATTATTTCATGACTGCATAAACCATACAAAAAATTAAGGGCTTCAATATAATTCATAAATGGGTTGAATGGTATTAGTTTGACGCACAAAAGGTAAAAAATAAAAGTATTTTTTTGGAAAAAACTACCAGCATCTTAAAATTTGCGAAATTAATGTTTATTTTTTACTGACATGTTTAAAAAAACACGAAAATGGCAAAAATCAATTTGGTATTTTTTTCCACGTCATATATTATATATTATCAATCATTTTTATATATAGAAAAGAATACTGAATTAATTTGTCCCCATTTTCGTGTTTTCTCAACATTTCAATATAAAATAAAAAATCAGCGAAAATTTAGGAACTTTCAAGATGCTGGTAATTTTTTCAAAAGGCATATTTGTAGGGTTTACCACTTATGTATTGAACAGATATCATTCAACTATGACTGAATATATATATTTATTAATTATATGACCACAGACGTTCCGCGCTAAAATTCTTAAACTTGAATAATATATTTTTTAGTCATTTATTGGAGAATTTTGAATTTTTTTCACTGATTTATCAGTTTTAATCTAAATTTTAATTTAAATTTTAATTTCAACGCTTTAACAGTTATTTAACGAACAAGTGTATTAATAAGGGCGATTAACAATCGAGATATTTTAACGCGTGAGCGGAGCGAGCGCGTTAATGTTTGAGATTGTTAATTGCCATTTTAATTCACGAGTTTGTTACAAAACTTTTCCGTCGACAGAAGTTTTCAAAAATAGAGATATCTTATTTTCAATGTTTATTTATTTAACGTTACGATAAAAAACAATCACTATTTCCTATTTATATTAACTCTACTCAAAGATAGTTTAATTTTTCTCAGTGGTAGTTTTATTTTATTTTTTATTATTTATTTTCAAATTGAAATAAAAAAAAAAAATTACCCTCGGTGGGTTTTGAACTCTCGACCTCAGTGTTGCAAGCCAGGTGCACTTTACCATTACACCACGGGACCATATATGATTTGGAGTGACAACTGGTGTAATGAACATTTTCTAAAATTTTATTTGAAAATTGACAAATAAATAATGACAGATAGTACTAACCAATATAAAATGTATAAGAGCAATGTATGTTGGGTTGCATATAATCAAATCGTTGATTAATAGAAAATCATTCATTAACAGGGGTCATTAATCAATGATTTTGAGTGCGTTAAAATGCATCATAAATGAACGGTCGACGGAAAATATAGTATTAATATCATTGAATTAGTCCATTATATTTATAATAGTCTATTTCAAGTATAACTTCTCAGAATTGAACTAATCATGCCTATGTATTTCTGAGAATTTACTCGACGTTATTCTTGAAATAGAGTATATGAATCATTAATATACTGATAATTCCCATAACCGCGAAGAAATTTAAACAAATAAATTCGCGCGTAAATCCATTGCCAAATTTCGACATCAATTTTCTTGTAAACTATAGCTTATACAGAAAAATCAGTGGATAACTTTCTGTTCGGAAATGTATCAAGCTTGATGAACAGTTCTTTGGAATTTTCATAGGTTGACGAAACAGACTTTTTCCAACAAAGGGGTGGTTTTTGGGTTGAAGCCATGTACCTCCAAAACGGATTATTGTGGTTTTATGATATATGGGATCTCTACTAATAATCTAAGAAACCAAGAGTGGTCGACCTTCACTCATCTGTTAACCGGATGAAACATACTTTTTATGAAGTTTCATAAATAGTTTCAAAATGGGTTGCCTATCAAAATGTGGTTATGACTATATACAGTGAGTTTAAAAAAATTGCACCATATGGAAAACTTGTTTATTATCAATTTGTCAGAAAATTATATACTTCATATAAATTGATGAATTGCGGAATACATATTGTATTCGAGTTATCAAAATTATAAATTTCCAAATAATGTACAGGGGAGAAAAAAAAATTGAAATTGGATGAAGAGTAAACTACCCTGGATGATTCCTAATTTGAATATTGTTTTCATTAATAAACAACTTCTTGAATACATTTTTTTGATAAGGTCAAAAATAGTTTACATGGGGTAGTTTACACCTGATCAAAATTCCCATTTTTGTAAACTGTTTAAAATTTTGAGATTTTTGGCAACTCATATGCAAGTATTCTGTAATGTACCAATTTTTATCATGAATAACATTTTCTGACAAATGGATAATAAACAAGAACTTTTAGAAAGTCACTGTATATAGTCATGACCATATTTTGATAGGCAACCCATTATAGGAGTATTCGTCTAATTACGAAACTTCATAAAAAGTATGTTTCATCCGGTTAACAGATGGGTGAAGGTCGACGTCTCTTCGGCTCTTGTACTATAACAATTTATGAAGGAACACGCCGATTTAATGTATGTTTTAGTTCAGTGACTGTACTACTACTCAACAATAATAATTGCTAAAATCATTCCAATAAAAAAGTGTAGCCGTCGATGGTGTTTTCTTACCGTCCGCATAGTATTTAACTCCATTCTAAGAAATAACACATTATCCACTCGCCAACATAAAAATATATTCACATAAAAAACATAAACGTCTACCAAACGCAACGTTCATCAGCTTAACTAACCCACGTTACCGGAAACTCCGTCACTGCGTTCACACGGAAATAGAAACAAAACACATCATCTAGACAGCGTCTCCGGCGTCGTCACAGGCACCGACCGACGCGACGGCGTTGTTGATGGGTGTTCCATATTATTATTAATGTAAGTACGACCGCTTCAACAATCTTATCTTTCTTCTTGACGATGAAATGTTGCTCGATTCGTCGAGGATGCTATGGATTAATATGCTCTCGACTCTACGCTTTTTTTGTTTAATTACTGACGCTGCTGGTGCCTGGCGCCCTTATCTTTGCTCGCGCCAGATAAAAGAGCACTAATAATTTGTAGCCGAGTACGTGGGTACGTCGAAAAGTGTGTGGTTCGGTTCATTTCACTCGGAAAGTAATAATTGGCCATAAACGAATGAGAACCCATTTTGGGTGGACATTTTTTTTCAGGGTAGCTACATGCTGGTTGGACTATCAGTATTGAAGTTTTTGTCCCAAGACGGAAGTCACCTCAAGAGTTGTCTTTGGTTTTCAGAATGATGGCATTTTTTTTCATTTTCGTGACTTGTATTTTAATGAAATGAAAATTTCTAGTCTAGTATTAGGAAAATTAAATTAACAACTGGGCAATTCCAATTTGGAAGTGCCCAAAACAAATAACTTTTTCTCATGAAGATAGCTATAACCGAAGTTCATTACAGAATAGCTATTTTTTAACTAAGGGGGAAAAGACACTTTAGTGTAAAACTTATGATTTTTGCTAACACCTCCATCATTGAACCATCATTAATGATAACAAGGAATATAATCTTGAGCGATATACCAACAAAGTTAAAATAGCCATTAGAAAAAAATAATAATAATAATAAAAATTCAAACTCACGTAATCAAGTTGTTATCCGTAGGTTACGTATAATAAACATCAAACATTGTGACTGTAATTTTGACGTCTATCCATTTGGAACTGATTTGAAAAAACATCTTGTAATGTTCAGAAAATATCGTGAGAGCTGAGAAAAAGTGGTGTTCTTGAATTTCTGCAGGTTGTAAGCCTCAGAGAACACCTCCAGAAGGAGCCAATTCCAAAGCTTTGCCGTTCGTTGGAAGAACGATCCATAGGAAATATATGTTCGGCAAAGTGAACGCACACAGATGTGAGGACTGAGTTCGACGGGTCAGTCTCAACGGGACCGATAACGGTGGAACGAATGATGATATTTTGAAAATATCTATCCAACAGAGGCAGATCGCCGACCTTTCTGCGGTGCTCTAGAGAAGTGAGCGAGTTTGTGAGCGAAGTATCACCAACGAGTCGAATGGCTCTATTCTGGACAGAATCTAAAAGTTTCAATGTGTTTTTGGGTGCTGCAAAAAACTTGTATATGAGTTATCAAAATTCTTAACTTCCAAACAGTGTACAGGGGAGATCAAAAAATAAGAATTCTGATCAGAGGAGGATCAAAGTTTTCATGATTTAGGTGATCGTAAATTCGCAGACTTGTATTATTTCGTTATTAAGCATTAATTAATTGATTTATTCTATAATTTACTGCTACGTTTTGTACCAGTATGATGGTACAAAACGTCGATATTTTGGTACAAATACTAAATTGGTCAAAATTTTGTATTTACTAATTATTACAGGATTATGAGGGAGCCGCCTCAGGTGTATATGAGATACTAGTACTTTTTATGAAGCTAGAACCATGAAACAATTGGAAGCTATATTTTATTGCCAAGTTGGCTGTGATTCTAAATCTAATTATTATTTTCAATTATTAAACAAAAACTTCTCTAAATGAACTTTTTCTACGTTCATGCAAAAAACAAAACTTTATTGAACTATATTTGGTGGAAAAACTGTCTCTTTATTGCACTCATCTGTCATTCTACTATAGCGTTCTGTCATCATGACAGACATAAACTTTCAAATCGACGCCAAATTTAGCCCATTTTCTGTGAGATTGTATTACGTTTTTAATAGTTACATGTTTCATCATATTCATTATATGACTATGAAATTACTAGAAAATGCAATTTGTTAAAAATAAAATTATTTCCTTCGAATATCATCTGAATTACACAAAATGTTTTTGAATTACTTTTAGCAGATAGATTTATTCAAACAATGTCTTCCTTTCAGTTTAGTGCCACCTAAATGAAACATTTTCTGGTTTTTGCATGAACGTAGAAAAAATATTGTATGAAACTCGTGCAAAAAGAGTTTATTGCACTCGACGTGTTGTCCAACTCGGTCTGATGGCCTCGTTGGACAATTTCACGTCGAGTGGAATAAACACCTACTTTTTGCACTTGTTGCATAAATAACTATTTTCGATAAGGTCAAAAGTAAGGATAGTTTTCTCCTGATCAAAATTCCTATTTTTCATTCTACCATGTACATTGTTTGGATATTCAGAATTCTGATAATTCGGATACAAGTTTTTCGCAATGCACCAATTTTTCCGAGGAGTATCATCCACAAAGCTGTGCACATGAGGTAGCTCCCAAAAAATCATTGATGTCAAGATGAAACAGTGTCGGTGCTAGAATGAATCCCTGCGGATCACCAGCATTTATTGGCATAGTATTTAGTTACTAGTTAGAGTATTTCTGCCTATTTTAAGATCTGGTTGAACTTTTGCAATTTTCCAGTTGAATGGAAATACACTCAAATTATAAGAGATGTTGAATAACTTACAAAGAACTGGTGTTAGATCTGGAGCACACTTCATTGAGGCTTAACATTGTGAAGCGCCCGTCCCATTATCAATTACAACTCGTACAGATTCAACGGAAGCGCCGAGGTCCAGGTGGACTTGATTGACGTTCGGCAAAATGCAAAATATTTGGCTAGAGTTATAAATCATCATTTGAATGAGGTGTCGGCATATCAAACGAAATTATCGGTGAAGCTTTGAAACAAGTTTTTATGTTTTGCAATTGGTATTAAAAGACTATAACTACTTACACATGTGTATAATTGTCTTTTTAGTAATTTGCCAAACAGGCATAATACTTTGGTACATCGGAAATCATTAAAACAACATTATCATTATAAATTTTCCCACGATGAATTCGAAAGTTTTCATCTTTTTGGCCATTCAGATTGAAACGAACCATTTTAGTGGTCATTTTGAATGACATGCTACAACAAAGCCAATAATTAGTTGCTGCACGATTGCTTTTTATCAGAATTCAACCCATTTCCCCAAAATTATCAGTATTTCAACCATTCAGCCATCAGATTAAATATTGCGGGAATAGTCGTTATTCCCACCAAAACGTGGTAATCTGACAATCATAATGAGGAATAAGAACGTTATCAGAAGATATGGCTTATATCGACGGGGTTACCATTTATTATAAATTGATGAATGTAGCCACTACTACTACCTACTACCACTACGTGGTAGGAGATCATCATGAAAAATGAATAATACCAATTTCTAGGTTTTTATACCACTTTATATTTGTGACAGTTTGAAATATAGTTTGATGATGTCCATATAGGACGAAACTGCAGTAACGCAAGTTACAAATATATAAAGTGGTATAAAAACATAGGAATTTTTAATTCTCATTTTTAACCATTTATTGTAATGAATTATAGGGATCTGATAAAAAAATTATAATAATAAAAATAGTAATAATTTGACCTAGCATGAAACCTCCGTAGCGGCACTTTGAGTGGAGAAATGATCTGAGGGAAAATATTGCCACGAGAGCAGTGAGCACACCTTGACGTGCGTTTAAATTGGAGCGAATATAAGCGAACGAACGGGAAGAAACGAATTCCTATGTATTTGTTGGCTCGTTTCGTTCGTACGAGCAGGGGCATTCAAATTCAGAACGATCATTCACATTCGTCGATGATCCGTTGGTCATGTCGCTAGTTTTAGTAATAGCGAAAAAAAAAGAAGGAAGGGAGTGTGGTGTTCGAAAATGTTTTGAGTTGGGATCCCATTAACAAGTTTCACTCCTATATAATTCTATTAACTTGAGTGTCTTTTCATTTGTACATTCCATACTGTTGGAACTTAACCCACAGAACGCACTAAACAACGAAGATGTAACAACTAATCTGCAAAAAAGCCGTTAGGAAAATGTCATCAGTAGCGTTCGAAACGATTCGTTCGCTTGGTTTACGGCTCTGTCCACATCGTGCACGAATTTCCTTTGATGATTCGCTGGTTTACCGACAGACGTCGGAACATGAACGAACACGAATGTGCTCGTTCGCTAGCGTTTGATTCTTCATGTAAATTACTCTAGCTCAAGCAAACGAATTCGTTCGTTCGCTTTTGTTCGCTCCAAATTAAACGCACCTTTAGAGGATACATATATACATGGCATTCCACTTGAAATCTTACGGATTATGTATCGAATTTTTGAAGTCAGGCCTATGTAAGAGTTCTTTTTCAGCTGATTATCAAAGTGGAAGATATTCCTCGTCGATCAGCTTTCATAGTGAGGCGGTATAACTGATGAACTGTACACGTTATGTCAACTAATCAAATTTTAGAATATAATGGATTAGATAATCGCCAAAAATTTGAATGAAGTCGATGTACATCATATAACAAACAAAAATAGCTCGTCATTCATGTTTTAGTGATTGAGTTATAAAATATGTCGACCCTCTGACAGTCACCATCAATTACATTGAATACAACCAATAAGAACAACATTATACTGATAACAGACTCAACGGTCTGTTTTCACTCCCAGGCACGTTGCTATGGATATACATATTTTGATTTATTTGATTTTGAAGTTTCAAATATTCAATAACGTCAAAATGTCAGTGATGTCATGATTTAGTTGTAATACTGACGAGAAGATTGATGCAATTTTCTTATCAAATATATTAAAATAAACTGTTTACAATAACAAATTTGTATGGAAATCATTTATAGACTATTGTAGTGTTACAAAGTATCGGTTAGCAAAAAATTTTCTATTCGAATAACCTTCGAACATTGATAAATATAACAACTTCCTCAAGCTGGTTGCTTATAGGAAACAGACCGACGCCGAAGGAAACAAGCTTTCGGAATCTGCTATAATTATCAATGTCCTTGGGTTATTACTACTGATAACAGTCCACCGACAAAAACTGCATTTTCTTGTCTAACTACGCGTTATTCTAGTGAACGAAATTTACGAATCTAGGAAACAAATGGAAAAAACAACCGGAAAAATAACTACAGAAAAAAAAAACGGTAACAAACAAAAAAAAACCCGGACTGGTAATTATTTGGTCTGATCGAACCAGAACGAATTAACCTTACGTAGACATATATGTGTGGAAATTCAATACATACATTTCGCGAGGAGTTCTTATTTGGTCTGATTGAACCAGAACGAACTAATCTTACGTAGACATTTGAGTGCGTGGTAATGTTATCATTGTTCGTGTTTTTTTTCCTAGATGCTTCCGCTAACTTCCTTTCCCTGCCAAGGGTTTCAGAATCCAAATTTGAACAAGAAAAATGGCACATGATGTCAAATTTGTTGACTGTTTAGGGCTTAGAAGGCTGCACGGATACCTTTTAAAGCGGGACTCCACCAAACTGGGCTACCCCGACGGAAGTTTGTCTTTCAGTCGCAGATGATTCCACAACAGATTTTATGAATGTCCTATTCATATTTTCGAACTAAAATTTCCAAGACTTATTCTTTCAACGAACGGCAAAACTTTGAACTTTAGGAAGGTGTTTCCCGAAGCATACACAGTAAAAATAAAAATCTCGAAATAAAGAATAATATCTCCGATCAAAGAAATCCCTGTCTTCTATATTCATAAAGAAATATTTTCACACATAGAGAAATCAATTTGAAATTTGACCATTTTTTTCATAGGACTAAATATAATTTCCCATCAAAATTTATCGATGTATTCAAGACAAATCTCCTAGTTTTTCAGAACAAAACAGATATTATGGTTATTTGAAATTAGTTAATTCTTTGATCGAAGAAACTTATAATTTCAAGTAGAGATTTCTAAACATTTGGAGAGATCAAAAACGTACTCGGAACAAAAATCTAATGATTTTCTGTTGAATTGAGTATATAGCTTATTTGAAGAGGACTAGAAACTTGATTTAAGAAAACTTGAGGATTTGGTTTATTTCAATTGAGAAATATAACTTGTTCAATTGAAAACATAAATTACATGAAGCACTCATTTGAAGACACACTCATATGTTCAACTGAGAACTTCCAACTTCCAATGAGATAGATCAGTTATTTTGGTTGAAGCTTCAAAATAACTACTGTGCTCGTGATGAATTGTTTCTCTTGAGACCTTGTCTACCAATTTGTGTCCAAGAGAGGATAATGAAAACCGTGTTTTCAAATATATATGTATATTTAATTGAGTTACAGCAAAAAACTTTGAGATAATCGTTGTTTCTATTTGATGATTTCACAAATCATGATGTAAAGAATTATTAATTTTTTCATCAGTCAATATTCAAAATAACATTAAAAGGCAAACAGAGACTACTCTCACTTGTAGTTCTTCCCATGGTTCTGACCTCGAGCTGAGGAACCTTTGTGATTCAATATTTTCTTTAGCTGTGAAGAGGAATCGTTTTATTAAAATCATCTACAAGAACTTTGTGCTTTCTTACTAAATAATGTGTCTTTTGCTGGAACTTCTACTTATCTACCTTTTCCGGCTTCCAATTCCTGGCCTGATCCATTAATTTTCCTTTCGCAGAAACTGAATTAATGTTTCTGAATTTCTTTTTGGGAAAGAGTGTCATACAGTCCTAAGAAATTTGAGAAAAACACTAAATCCTATACATATTATTCCATGGTTCTCAAGATATTCTGTAAACATTATGGAATTTTCTTTTTTTATGTAGCAAATAAATATAATTTTGTGTTCTCGCATGAGACATCAATTTATTGGGGTATTGCGCCTTCATGCTCAATAAATGTAGTAGAAGAAGCCAAGGACACATTTTCATTTCTGAAATTGAACAACTTGAAGCTTTTAGTGATTTGAGTCAATTCAATAACAATAACCTCAAATGACCATAAACAAAGGTTGTGTGGTCACTTAGGTTGGTTTTTTTGGTGTCCCGTAAATACATATTCCTGAAAACCCTTATTAGAAATTCTCCGGTTAACCGAATGGTTAATCGGGTGACTGATTAACGGAACATATTCAAAATGTTCTTCTTGGAAGAACGTTGCACAGATATCTGTCGGATGTAATTCAATGTCCGTCGTGGTATTAGCCAAGGAAGTGGTTGTTTTCTGTCAGATGTTTGCCTCATATTTTTCACATGGTGGAAATATTTGGAGAGACGGGTCGATTTTACTATTTCATTTATTTAATACTCTTTGGAAAATTTCTCGAAGTTTGTTGACATATTTGTTGACTATGATTCCGTCACAGAAATGTCACTTTTCGGCACAAAAATGTCACTTTCCTACACACTTGTGTCATATTTCAGTTATTGCGAACGAAAACCTATAAAGAAAAGCGTGTATTGAGCTATAGTTGTGGAAAAAATAATTCTCCACACCATAAGAAACTCTGTCATCAACTTCTTATAAATGACTAGTAACATGTGCCAGTTGTTTTGCACACTATTTTAATGTTGACTAGAGTCTGCCGTATGATAACGTATCACTTCAAAAAACTTGGAGATGAAGAAATTTCCAGAATAGTTTAAAAAACGAAGCATGCAATACAACAAACCGTAAATATACTCTTTCGTTAACAATGGTTACATAATGTTTTAGTGTACTCTATGAAACAAAGTTGGATTTGTTCTGAATTTATCTTGATTTATGAGCTTAAAGTTATCAGCATCTTCAGAAATTGCTTCAGATGTTTATCTTCATGATTTACTATGATTACGGAATACCGAATAGTCATCAAATAAGCCATCCTTTTCCTTATCGAATGGCCTTCGTGAATATAGTGAATATTTTTTGGAGTCCTATAAACTTGCTTTTACCAATATTTTGTAAGCAGCTCTTGCCTTATCCACAACAACCATAACTTTCTGGAAGACTCGATAAAACCATTGCAACAACGCAGTGTTCCGCTCATATTTTTCCCATTGCTCCAAGTTGGTCCACTAATGTGCTTCTACATAATATTTTAATTCAAAACGAGTTTTGTAATATTTTTTTTTTATAATAAATAAACTTTGTTCGACACTAAATCTTCCTCGTGATGAATGTTCTCAATTTCATCAAACCTATTTTGCTTGCCAATAATTTTCATCCAGGCTGCATCAGGTTTGGTTGGTAATTCTTTCGTGATTAGATTCCACAAAAAACTTCCAAACGGAATGTTCTGGCTATTGAGTTTCTAAAAACTGATTCTTCTCAAATCTGACATTTTTCAAAAAACCTTTTACTGTAACAAGTTCATATAGGTTTCTAATGAAAAAAATGAATAGTTTGACTGGACCCGTAATATGTTAAGTCTTGAGGTTGGCACCAACGGAATTCAGAATGGACAACGGCGTTTATGAATGATGTTAGTCATTTCAGTATACTGAACTGAAAAAAAAAGAATCTCCTGTTCAGAATAAGGTAAGTCTATGCAATAAATACTCGATGACATCTCCATTTCAAAGCATCAGCTGGAACCGCGCCCGTAGAGTAGTGTTCACTAAACTACGAGCGCCATCACAACCTCAGCCTTCCAACCAAAAGCAAAACCAACGTTGCGTGATTGTCAAAATCACCATTACAGGTAAAAGGAATCTGCAATTGTTCACAATGACCTACCCTCATGAGGGCAAAACCCAAAAATCGATCTATAGGTGGTCCAAATGTTTCGATGAACATTTCCAGGAAACTACCAATTGCAGAGAAAGTCTTGTACGAACTCTGCACGGAAATTCATTAGATGTAATTCAACGTTCGTCGTGGTATTGGCCAGGAAAGTAGTATTGTTTTCTGATGGATTTTTGCTGCGATTCGAACCTGCGTACCTTGGCATAGCAAACGAGAACACTACCTGCGCGCCACCAAGACCCATTAAAACACGTTAATTTCCAGCTAATAACTGAAAAGTCAAAAGTGACATTTATATAATGGTGACATAAGGCGAGCAACTAGAAACAATCTTTAAAAATTCAAAGACTGTACCGAATTTTTACTTTCTTTCCGTTGATTCTTATCATACACTCCGAATATTACTGTTTCTCTTTCGCATGCTTTAGGATTCAAGACTGTCTTGCATGCATAACCTAGATTATCCCAACGTCACTCACTCATAGCAAGAACATTAAAAAAATGCACTTATGATGATGTTTCAAAAATAAACTGTGTGCTTTTAACGCATGGCTCTTAGCGTATTTCATTGAAACCATAACGGATGAATGATTTAAAGACTCCAGACTACGTACTATCAACTTAAATTTTTCAATATATAATTTATCACTTCATAAAGTCTCGATTAGTTTTCCTTCGGCCCGTGAACCACTCACCACATAATATGGGCTTGAATTTCCAGACTTTCGAGATGGAATGGAAAATACGAGAAATACCAATCACTGATTTCCGACTGTACGGATTTCATATTCGATAGCCTCCGAAAACGAGGTAGGTATGTAAGTAAATATGTATCATTATTAATATACAGGATGATGATGAATAAGACTGACAAACTCCGAACACAGATTTCTCATTTCGAGGTGAAAAGTTTCGATCAAGGTATTTCCTGAAATCCAATCCCCTCTGAGATAAAACTCAAAAGTACGGAAAAAATTTAGATTTAATTTCTTTTCACGAAAACTCTCCAAGGAAAACAATTGAAACTTTGTAGACTAATCAAGGTTTATCAACGTGATAATTTGTAGTAATAATTTTAAATTTTCGTAAACCAGTGGCGTAGTTATGATGTTCAAATGAGCGTTTGACATCAGTTAAACTCATTTACACTTGGCCTAAAAGTCATAACATATCGGAATATTTGTCAAACTCCTGAACATATTTTTTGTACAACTGACATTAAAAATGACGTTTTTGTACAACTGACATTAAAAATGACGTTTTTAATTCATTGACACATGAACTAAAAACTGACGTTTTCACAAAATCACTTTTAACACTAGTGTTAAAAGTACTTTTAACACTAGTGTTAAAAGTAAAATGACAGATGAGATGATGGATACTCAGTAATATAGATCTCTCTAATAGAAACACTTCAATCAGATATTATAATCAGAACACCTACTCAAGAGGAATCGTTTATAAAAGTTCACACATGTATTTGGTCGTTTGCGCAATTGATAATACTAATTCCTTTTGAAGTTACAAACGAAGTAGTATTTAGTCCAACTGTAGAATGTCCTTCATCACTGACAAATAATGACATTCATAAATAAAGTGCGTTGGGGTTTATTATATTTGAAGTATCTGTCAGTCAGCCTTGTAATCCAAAGATCGTGTGTTCGAATCCTTATGGATCTTATTTTTTTTTTGTTTTTTTCTTACTAGCAGTAACTGTTGAACAAAAAATTTTGTATGATACATTTGTTAAAAGTGATTTTATTTTGCTCGTGGGGTTGCTCCACTCGCTAACGCTCGTTTCGCAATATTCCCCACTCACAAAATAAAATGCCACTTTTAACACTTGTATCATAAATAACTATTTTAATTCATTGACACATGAACTAAAAACTGACGTTTTCACAAAATCACTTTTAACACTAGTGTTAAAAGTAAAATGACAGATGAGATGATGGATACTCAGTAATATAGATCTCTCTAATAGAAACACTTTAATCAGATATTAATACTATTATAACAATCAGAATCAAAATTACTTATAAATATGTATTTGGCAATTTGTACAATTTGTGATATTAACTGACGAAGTAACTGCAGAAGCTTCATCGCCAATCAATGATGGTGCTATTATTGAAGTGGGATGATCAAATAATGCTGGGAGAGAACTAGAACTTATACCAGGAAACATTTTATCAGCTATTTTATTTTTATTTTCAATGGAATCCTCGATATAACCCTCAGCTACAGTTGAGGACTTCCACCCGCCATGTCGTTTTATTGTAGTCAAATTTGCTCCTGAATTCGCTAACAGAGATGCTGAAGATCTTCGAAAGCAATGGCCGGTAAACTGGTGCGGATCTGGTAATTTCAGAAATTCAGCAATAGTGGAAGGCATATTCCCAAAAGTATTTATTCCAACTGGTTGAATAGTGCATTTGTAGTTAGAGTAATTCAGGAAAAATCGACGGTGAGTAACAGAAGTTGGGCGTAATACAGCATATTCACGGTAATAATTCACGTAGTGTCCAACGATGCAAAAACTTCTTTGAATGTTGGTTTTGGTATCCGAAATATGAATTATTAATGACTGTATAGTTTCTTCAATGTCATCTACGCTCAATTTGCAGAGTTCTTCACGACGGCACGCTCCAAATAATCCAAAAATGGTTGCCACTTTAATCATAAGATATTTGGTATCGGGAGCTTCATTTAAAAATCTGTCAATCTGTTCCCTTGTCAGAATTTTCGATTTTTTCGGACGGTATCCGACACTTTTTCGTTTCAAAAATGCGACTAATTTATGGTATTTACTTATATCCACGTTTTCCTTGATTTTCAGTTCAGCTTTTATCATAGAGAATTTAGACCACAGTGTTGATGATTTCCATAACTTCGATTTTTCTTCGAAATAAACTAAAAGTACGCTTTCGCTGAACTTGCCTTCAACTTTCTTCAGTTGACTCCATTCGATGAATCCATTATAAGCAATATCATATTGTTGCCGTGATTTTTCAGGCAACAGATCTAAAGTTGCTCTGTTTGCAGCTTCTTGAATTTCTGGTGGAAGAAAATCATCTGAATCATCCATTCCAACTTCCATTATATTTATATTTGCAACAGTAATAGCTACGAACACAAAGAAGCTAGGATCGTTTATTAATTTGTGGTAACTAATAAACAACAATTATTAGGCAGTTGTTTTTTACCTGCCTGTCATGCTTGCAATTTAGATTTGAAATACAAAATATGGTTGTCAATTATAAAGTCCATGTAGCTAGATCCGTAGAGCATCTGACTTGTAATCCAAAGATCGTGTGTTCGAATCCTTATGGATCTTATTTTTTTTTTGTTTTTTTCTTACTAGCAGTAACTGTTGAACAAAAAATTTTGTATGATACATTTGTTAAAAGTGATTTTATTTTGCTCGTGGGGTTGCTCCACTCGCTAACGCTCGTTTCGCAATATTCCCCACAAAATAAAATGCCACTTTTAACACTTGTATCATAAATAACTATTAATGTTGGGTGACTCGGAAATATGGTACGAGTTAGTCAGAATTTTAATTATTTAATCGAATTGATTTTACTAATATTTTACCATCATTTCTTGCATATGATTGTTTTGACAGATCAACCGACAAAACCCCACCATTAAATTCATAATACACCACTCAGATAAGAATTAAGTTCTGAAATCATTTTTGCGAAAAAGTGAAGATAAGTACTCTCAATTTGTTGAATTTTATGTTGGAGAATAATTTTTATACTCCATTTCAAGTTTACCGTAGAGTAAATTCTCAGAAAACAAACTAATTTGGTATGCATATTTTAGTACGTGTGCTTATCGTACAACGGCAATATTTCAGCTCAGTTTACATTGTTTTCGACTATTTAGGTATACAATTTCGAACACCACCCAGACTATCATAAAAACTGTTTACCGGCTATTGTTAGGATAAAAGACTAGCCGAGTATTCCCCCAGTCATAGGCGTACTTCCAGGAGAATTACTTTACTTACAATAGTGTTTACATAGGTCAAACTGGGCGTAATTTCAAAATAAGACTTAAAGAACATACCAGAACTATAGAAAAACATAAAAATCATGATAATAACGTTGATATTATAACTAATAACTCTTTTGCTAAGCATATTATTAACTCTAATCATTTTTTCAATCCAGAAACTAATTTTGACATACTACATATTTGTAATAAGGGAGTTTTACTGAATATTAGTGAAATTTTTCATATAAATCTAACTTTGAAACAACCTGCTGTTCATTCTCTTAATGATCAGATCCATTTTGATTGCATACCTTTTTTTAACTCTCTGAACTTTATTAACCATTAATTCTCATTATATAACTGATAAGTATTTTGCTAACTTTGCCTATTTTCATTCCAAATTCAAATCACATAGGCCATCTGCCGTCTAAATTACTAAACTTTGTCGCTTGTCCAACGGGCATATTATAAATATAATTTTCTTTTTCACCTATTTAATAGGTTGCTTAAGGTTTCCACTAGGTGTCCCCTCTGTCTCCAAGGAGTGTCATTCTGCCATTGGGAATTTTGTTTCTCTTCCATTTTGTAAAGAATAAGCGTCGCTTCGTGTATGGTATAGTTTTCACGTTCAAGATTATGTCTTTTGAATTGATATTCTGGGGTTCTACCCCTATTTTCATATAAATAACATGAAAAAGTACATCATGTACCTATAGCTCAATTGTTAGTCCTACTATTTTTGTATTTTTTCTCTCCACACTTTGTGAGTATAAAATATGATGAATTATCCACATGTTGTTAACCTTATAACATTTTCAGCTTTTCTATATTACTAATTGTACCCAACTGAAGATGAACATATATATGTTCGAAACATGTCTTGTTGTTTGAGATTGGATTTATATCCTTTGCTCTATTAAATTTCGTGGAGACGACTTTGTGTTCTTTTTCAAAAAAAAAAAAAAAAATTACTTTATTTGTTTGGGTTCTTCATTATTATCAAACTAGTTTTGTCCAGTTGATTATAGGCGAGTGAAAAGATCTGACGTAATTATGATTTTTGTGATAGTTGATAGTGATTTTATCGACTATGAAATTAACTTGTGATTATGGACCAGTGAAAAAATTAAATGTGGACCCGTTCATCACGTAACGAAAAGAGTGTTATGTTGGGTTTACAGATTCAACTAAACTAACAATTATGAGTTATCATCACAGAATTGAGAAGGTGTTTATAAACATCAATTAAGAATGTGAGGACTGTTGTTGTCAGATAAATCAAAAAAGCACCCATAATTTCTAGAAAGTCTTGATGTCCACAATCCATATCAAATATTTAATGAAATAATCAAAATAACACGGAAAATTCAACCTGATATTTCACCAAATCTGAGCTATTTTTTACCAAACCTGCCAAATTCAACAATGAAATTTGATGGAATTCTAAAATAACACGTTCTGCTCTTTCCATCGACAAAAATTTTCAATTCTTAGTGGTCTTACTTGTTAAGAATGTTAAACTACTTAGTAATTATTAATTCTTAATTTAAATGACAAGACGAAAAAGTATAAACCTTCATATACGTTTTATTGTATTCAACATTCTTAGTTCTTAATTGTTAGTTTGATTCTTAGTTTAGTTGAATCTAGAAACCTAACATTATACTGAATATTATAATAATTTCTCTTCGTCTGAAACAGAATATGAGGAATAATAACACCGTAAACTGTAGCTCAGAAGTTTATTTTACATTTTCTCTAATTAACATTGTTTATATGATTTTGATTGAAAAAATCGTAATATCTTACATATTTTTCGTTTTTTGTTTTAGTATACTAGTTGTTCAGAACACTCTATATTAAGCTTACGTATACAGTATGGGCCATAACGTTTGCAGTATATGGAAAAAAAATTATTATAAGAATTACAAAACGTACGTTATAGGGAATCGTTTATGCATATTGGAAAACCTGATAATCGATATCGACATACGTCACGTGACTACCAATATGGCGGCAATAGAAAAAATTATTATGAATTGGGGTTATTTGTGTAGATAGCAAAAAAGTTGTTTATAATTTAATTTTAGGCCCTCATCCGTGATTTGAAATATCAATTAAAAATTAAAAATCGCAATTTTTCTACATATTATTTTTTATTAATTGAAAAACACAACTTTTTTGGTCTCCACTAATTTTTAGGGATCGTTATAAATAAAATAGATAATTGATGTAATCTGTTCCCAAATGGTAGTTCAAAATTTCAAAAACTACTTTTCACTATTACTTACTCTTGGTTTTGCAATGGTTCATATTTTTTTAAATATGAAGAGACCACATAGAAAACTTTTCTCGACCGCAATAAAGTTTTACTTCTTTTTCCACAAAACTTGATTTCGGTCGAGAAAAGTGTGGACTCTTCAAATTTAAAAATATATGAAAAATCAGATGAATTTGAAAGATATGAACCGCTGCAGCAACATTGAAATTTTGGACCACCATTTGGAAACAAACTTAAAAATTTACATTTTATTATTTACAGTTTATAACGTTCCCTAAAAATTAGTGGGGACCAAAAAAAAACAGCGTTTTTTTAATCAATGAAAAAATATTCAGAAAAAATTGCGATTTTCAATTTTTCAAATAGAAATTTCAATCCCGTATGTGGGCCTAAAATTAAATTATAAAGAACTGTCTCAAATAACTTTTTTTACTATCTTTACAAATAACCCCACTTTTGCCAATTCGTAATAAATTTTTCCAAAATGCCACCATATTGTTAGTCCTGTCATATAATATCAAAATCGATTATTAGGTTTTTCAATATGTAGAAACGATCCCCTATAAAGTATTTTTTGTAACTCTGATAATAAAAATGTTTCCCAAACCTTATTGCACACACTGTTTAATAAATTTGAGGTAGGTAGTTTTAGAAATACCAAAATTTGTAAATAATAGTAGAAACCTATAATTCTATATTTTCAAATAATAATAAATTCCAAGGAACATTTTTCATACACTTTGTGAAATATATTTTTTCAACGTTTATTCATATTAAATAAAAGGAAGCATTTGTAAATTTTGCACGCCTATGTATTTCGAGGTTTCGGCGATTAGTGTTCTGAGAATTTACTCTACGTCATTCTTGAAATGGACTATAGAGCCTTTTTTGATTAATTGGTGAGGAGTCTGTAAGCGGAGTTTACCCTGTATACATTTACCGGGTGGCCACGAGATTTGTTACGTCACGCCATCTGGTTGTTATCAAAGATAGAAATTTGAAATTTGGATATGTTGTGTGAGAAATAATTTTAAATTATTGTGCATATTTGAATCTGAAATAGAACTTTCGGTTTAACCGGAAGTGATATGAACTGCTTCATTATCAAAATTTTCTATTCTATTCTGAATTTAACCATGCCATATGACTTAATTCTAACATAAGTCAAGCAAGCATTGGAAATGAAAAATGTCCCCGCAATTCATCTTGAGAATTGAGTAGAATAGACAATTATTTACCGATACAAATGAATGTTGCATTTATTGAGAGCAAATGAGAAGTTGTTCAAAGAACTGTACGTAACAGTTTTTTCTTTAAGGAAAGTACCATAATTTATATGTTCAAAATGACGAATGAACCTTCTTCTGAAATCCTGCTCAAAAAGGAACAACGCATTGTTCTTCAATTTTGAGATAATGCCCAAAAATGATTCAGGAGGAATAATCTCTGCAGGAAAGCCGAGAAACAAATCAATATCTAGTAGGCGCCTATCGGTTTGATGCTGTTTCGGTGGTTTGAGCAAACTCATCATTGTAACTAGATATTTCATAGCAAAATCGTATTGAGTTGATGTTGTTCCTGACTTTGCTGAAATTGAAACAGTTGTTGATTTTTTATTCAATTATTATATGATTGATGATGAATATATCTTTTACGTTTAATTTGCATAGAATAAAAATAATAATAATAATAATAACAATAATAATATTAATAATAATAATAATAATAATAATAAAGGTCTTTATTTTCTTCAACCAAATAAACATAAACAATTCAACGAATAACAGGTGAGCATAACACTCCAGGTTGAAAGAAAAATGCCGAAGATCAGGTGACAGCACTATGTGTGGTGGCAGATAGCACTGTCTCTGTTTTTCATCTTAAATACATATTATGTTGGTTGGCTCTACTAAATGGTCAGAGGAGTTTTACAAAAATAAACAAATTAAGTGAACATTGTTGACTGGTAGTTTTCAATACTTATGGGTACATATTATGAACATTGAATTTCAACATTTCTTGAGTTTTCTGCTGAAAGAGAAAGTCTAAATATAACCTTTGGTATGTCTGCTCATGAAAAAAAAAATGAATGAGAAAAATTATTTCTTGAGAAGACAACAAACATTTTACTATTCAGTCGAGTGAAAGTGAAGAAGTTTTGGTGTTTTGGCTAGCTTATATTTCTTGAATTCATATGTTGAATATTAATAGCCTGCCGTCAGTCAGCCATTTTTTGGTACAACTGGCGCGGGGGTGGTTACGAACTTGTAAAAAAACACGTATGACGCAACTGTTTTATAAAATCTGAAAATCAGTCTGTGGATAGCAAGACAACCAGAAAAATATGTGGACATAGTCAGTCAGCAGAATATTGGGACACCACACGTCACTAGCCGTCAAAAAATTTGGTTGGTGAAGTGTTTTATAAAATCTGAAAATTTTCGTGCGAATAGAACCCTCATACCATTTTAAGGCTATACGTTTCAATAAACATTACCCTAAGATGAATTATAACCGAGTTACAGGGTGTTGAAAGTGACAAAAAAATATATTTTTTTCAGAATAACTCCATAACGGATCGAATTTTCTTAATGAAATTTGGTACGTCATTTCAACTTAAATGCAAATCATGTGTTTGTAACTTCAAACAGGGGTGTACGGCAGGTGGGTACCCCTTATCGACCTTCCCAAACTTTTACACCACAGGATTAATATCGATTTCGTTTTCTTTTTCTTAATCCCAGGGATGGGATATCAAAAATATCAACGGTTTCCAAGATATTTGAAGTTGAATAAGTGCGTGCGTATCAAAATTTCCTGATTTTTGAAAGGAATGTGTTGATAAATATTTATAACAATATAACCAACAGATTTCATACTTTGCAATGAGTATTTATAAATTCAAATATTTAGATAATTTTTGGCATTCACTAGGAATTTTGTTCACAGAAATTTCCCGATATTCAAAACTCACATGGCAACTAACAAAATAATCAAAAATGAGTATCTATATCACATACACACGCACTTATTCAACTTCAAATATCTTGAACACCGTTGATATTTTTGATAACGAAACCTTTCCCTTTTTTCAGGGGATATTGGGGATTAAGAAAAAGATAAAAAAACCGATATTAATCCAGTGATGTGAAAGTTGGGTACCCACCTGCCGTACGCCCCTGCTTTAAGTTACAAACACATGATTTGCATTTAAATTTGGAACTTAATGCTTTCAAGTGACATACCAAATTTCATCAAGGAAAGTTGATCCGTTATGTAGTTATTCTGGAAAACATATATTTTTTGTCACTTTCAACAACCTGTAACTTATTCATCTTGAGGTATATATTGCACGAAAATTTTCAGATTTTATAAACACTTTCACCAACCAGATTTTTAGACGGGTTTAGGGGGCTGCTGACGCGAGGTGTCCCAATATTATGGTGACTGACTATGTCCTCACAGTTTTTAAGTAGTCTTGCTATCCATAGACTAATTTTCAGATTGTATAAAACAGTTGCGACATAAGTGTTTTTTTACAAGTTCGGAACACCAACACGCCAGTTCTCCCAAAAACTGCCTGACTGAGAGCAGGCTATTAATATTTCGACTTATTTATGACCTTATATCAAAATATTAGCCTTTACAAAACTGTTGCTTTTTTGGTCCCTCAGCTAGAATATGTTTGAATTCAGAATGGAATTTCAGTAATGA
The DNA here is from genome assembly GCA_958298965.1 of Chrysolina haemoptera. Classification (NCBI taxonomy): domain Eukaryota; kingdom Metazoa; phylum Arthropoda; class Insecta; order Coleoptera; family Chrysomelidae; genus Chrysolina; species Chrysolina haemoptera. The sequence goes on along the minus strand of OY282587.1, from coordinate 21,699,867 downwards.
AAAAAATTGGGGGTATTCTATTGAAATTGAGAAGTTAATGTCACTTCCGGTGAATTCGGAAGTTCTATTTCGGATTCGAAAATGGACTTCGAACGAGACGTAACTCAGTGATTCCATGACATCGATTTCATCAAATAATATGATGTTTCCAATTCTTCCAACATTAAAAAATGTTCATGTGGTTGACAAATATTCTGATATGTTGTAGAAAATTAGCATTGTGCGATTATTTCACATATGAAAATACGTTGCTACTCACAACATATCTTCAGTTTTTCTCAATTATCTCAGAAACCTTCACTTTTTACTATTAGGTCGACTATCGATGAGCCTAACTGATGTCAAGCGTTCATTTATCTAATCACTTCTCCAAAGAAAATGTGAAGGAAAATATGACCACATACCATTGTAAATACGCCACTGGTTTACGAAAATTAAAAATTATAACTTTTAATTATCAGGTTGATTAACCTTTTTCCTACGAGAGTGCGGAAAAGTAACTTTTCCGCACGATTTGTTGTTTTGAAAGTTGTACTTTTCCGTACGATTTTTTCTTTTTCGCACGATTTTCGTATTGTTGAAAATGAGGATATTTACAACTAACTAAATGATCTATTTAACTATTCTGTCGTATTAGTCATTTTGTACCATTATTATGAAAACTTGTTTATTAAAAACCTTGTTTTTTCATAAATAAGATGGACAAAAACACTCGTAGAAAAAATATTCTACCTAACTTACGGAAAATGTCTTTTCCGCCCTTAACGGCTTGCCCGAACTCGTGCAACTGCCGTCGCGTGCGGAAAAGTACTTTTTATAGGAACTTTTCACCTTGATATGAGGTGAGGAATCTGTAGTCGGAGTTGGTCGGTCTCATTCTGACTCACCCTGTATTTTGTCTACACAATTGTCCACTTTTTGTACCACTTATTCTACTTTTTGTTATTTTTAAGTACTAGTGTGATATTTTATAATTGTATTATCGTAATTGAAATATTTGTTAACTGACGATTTCCATGCCTGTCTAAGGAAATAAATTATCTGTATTTGTATACATCAACTTTGTATCCAACCCAAAACAAAAAAAAACACATTAATTTGTGCTAGGAGTAATTTTTTAGTCTGTTCTGACCAGAAGTAACTAATGCTGAGTAGACACTTGGACACTTGGGCCAGATATTTTGAAGGGTTTGTTAACTAGATCTCTTTTCCAAACAACTTGAAGTAAATAACAAAAATTGCCAGAAAAACCTTTACTGGCTCTGATGTTAAAAACTTTTGTATCCTCAATAACTTTAGTAATTCATTTTGTTTACCTGTCCCTACCAGATTGATTTTCACAAAGAACCATTGTATTTTTATTGCCTGCCTTCACTACTTCATTGCGGTGCCCACGAATTGCACCAAAATACCCATTCACTCTTGAATCCCTCAACTGAATTTCACCACTCGATTGAAGGGCGAGTACCCCTTTCAGCGGATAAGCAGTTCATGTATCGACTGAAAGGGACATGTACTCAACCTTCAATCGAGTGGTGCAATTCAACTAAGCGATTCAAGAGCGGATGGTATACTGGTGCAGTTCGTGAGCAAATTCATTAAAAGTGTTTCTGGCATTTTTTTATTCATATCAAGTCGTTTCGAAAAATCATCTATTTTACAAACCGTTCAAAATAGTTTTCAGTCAAGTATTTTCAGTACTCCACACTTTTGTGCGTTTTATGAATATATTTTTCTTTTATCTTCGTTTTTTAACAACACAATGATGCATACAATAATTTATAGAAGGGTCTCGTAAACAGTAATTTTACCTTGTGGAATAGGATGTAGAGTGACAGACGTGCTGAGTCGATTTCCACCCATGCTGACAAGGTGTGGGGTATCCGTCTGCAGTTTAAGAGCCCTGCCGCCGGTGTCGCTCAATTCTACGGCCCCCTGGTTTGTCGAGCCGACGACGGTGGGCCCACCACCCGCCAAACTAACGCCTGACATACCTGAAACAACAATACATTTTTATAATAGGTAATTGGGATAATTATAGGCCTTGCGGAGATTGGGCACAGGCAGATCAGGACAGATCTTCATAAGGGCCGGGATTTGCGTATTTCAGCACAGATTAGGTTCCAAATACGACAGAGGGACAAAGATACTTGTTTTAGAGAGAAATGGAAAACCGTGAAAATTATATTCACATTACTCCTTTACGTTGTTTTTTCAGAGATCTTCAATATGTTCAGTATTTGAAGACAATTGTCAATGGTGTTATTTAGTGCTCTGCACTATGTCTATTATTGTATTACTGGGTATACATGATTTATTAAAGGGAATGTTGCATTTTTTCCTTTGACGTTTATTGATCTGTCTCTTGCTTAGGCTTGATAACTTTTTAGCTACCCGTCGTACGCATACAGGAGGCAATATTTTTAAACGTTGAAAAAGTCCTAGAAGAGTGTGCGCTGGGAACTCCAGCTACTGTTTATTCTCAGTATTGGAATTACCTCAAACATAGTCCATGCCTGATTTCTGAAACAACCTGTGCATGGTCCGAGAGAACCACTCGAACGGTAGAGCGCGTGGGTCATCGATATCAAAGCCAAGCAACGTGATGCGAAGTTATGGTTTGGATGGAGACTTACGGACGACCCCCTTTCGAGATCTATTTCTCTCGGGTCGTGCTAGGAATCGCACGTTGAAAGGTGAGACCTTGTTGATAGTTAGCTCGCACAAGTTTCGACTTCTGCGGGCTGCCGTCCGTAGGGGAACGACAGCAGATTAACGGAAAACACACACAATGGTATAAGAAAACTTCTATGACTTGAGACTGAACATGAAATATATACCGGGTGACCACGAGGTGAGGTACGCCTCCCAATTTTTCTATATTTCTGAAGATACAGGTATGTTGCTATAGTATTTGAATACGCATATTTTGACGCCACAACTGAAATTTCACCACGTCCGGTTTAACCGGAAGTAACCCCATTTTTTTTTCAAATCTCACCCTGTAATATTTTTTTCATTGTCCGAAAGAGCACGTAATTTGTGATAACACTGTTCTTGAAAATTGAAAATCTGTTGAAAAATGGCGCAGATGCAGTTGATTGTTCAATGGAACAAAGTTGGCCATGAAATCCAAACTTAAATAATGACAACTGACAAACGACAACAGAAGTAACCAGAGAAAGCTTCAAAGTGCGATACAGTTGAAAAGTGAGGTTTTCGTGTAATTTCAGCTCCCATATATTACAACAATTGTCAAAAATTACCTAAAAACTGAATACTTAGTTTCCATAAAGAAATGCTCACAACTGCTATTTCTCAACTGGCAACATGTAATTTTCCCTTTGTAATGATGAAAAATTATTGATAATAGTTTACTCGTGTGAAAAGTTTTGGAGAATTCCTAAAGGAAACGAAGATATATCAGGTTTTACGATGAGTGTTCCTGGAATTGAATGTTCTTCAACGTAGGCGGCTTAGAACATAATTAAGATAACAATACACAAAAGCTCATTTTATTTCAACGAAGTCACAGTTCTACTCATTCAATTACTGCTGCCTTTTTTGTTTCTCTTTTTTATCTTCATGGCCACCTTCGCTGAAGAATATCTCAATTTGAGATCACTCATGATAAAACATTGTATTTTTTGATTTCTTTCGGAATCCTCCAAACCTTTTCACACGAGTAATCTGATAATTATTCATTTTTCATCATGATGAAGTGGAAAGAACATGTTGCCATTTGAGAAATGGCAGTTGTGAGCATTTCTTTATGGATACTATTCCGTTTTTAGGTAATTTTCGATAATTGTTGCAATTTATGGGAGCTGCAATTACATGAGAACATCATTTTTCAACTGTATCCCACTTTGAAGCTTCCTCTGGTAACTTCTGTTGTTGTTTGTCAGTTGTGATTATTTAAGTTTGAATGTCATGGCCAACTTTGTTCGATTGAACAATCAATTGTATCGCCGCTATTTTTCAACCCATTTTCAATTTTTAATTGCACTGTTATCACAAATTGCGTGTCATTTCAGATAATGAAAAAAATTTACAGGGTGTCATTAAAAAAAAAGTTTGGGGTCAAGTGGTGAAATTTCAGTAGTGACGTCAAAAAATGCATTTTCAAGTACTAAAGCGACATATCAAATTTGAAATCTGTATCTTCAAAACTATAGAAAAATTAGGCGGCGTACCTCTCACCTCGTGGTCTCACCCGGTATAGAATTCATCTGTTTTGACAGTAAGTGACATTTGAAACTTGTTCAAACATAATATTTATTTTACTTGAACAAAAATTTTGTTTGAAAAATATTTGAACAAGTTTTCAACAAAACTATCAATGCGGGTAGACACACCCTTTCAAGGGGGTTGAAATGTAGACAAATGGTACTGCACAAGTTCGTTATCAGCTGTTTGGAATGGAACAAAAATAAATCGTGAAGAATGGTTTCCGGGCTTTGAGGCCGTGGTCGGTTCACCTCCATGGAGGCGGTTTCTTTGGACGTTTCGCTCACAACTGCGGTGAGCATCTTCAGCATAGGTTTAGTCTTCTCGAAGAACGACGTAAAACTGATACAACGGTTGGAAATTGTTCGTAATTTATAGTTGCAGCCTGGTTAATTAGTTTTGCTTGGGGTGACTGGGGTACCTGACCGGGTGGAATGTAGCCATTGTCTACCTGCCTAATTAGTGAGTCGTGATTGCCCCTTCCTACCTGCTTGTTTGTGTTGATTAATGGTTTTGTTTTTGTGTTTTTCAAGGCTGGGTACCAGGCTTTGTTGAGCTTTAGGGATTCTTCCTTTCTGTTGAAATTGTTTTTATGTTTGTATATTTCTATGGCTTCTCTATTAAGGCGGGGATGATAGTGTTTCACGGTTGAGAGCACTTCTGTATTATCAAACCGGATATTATGGGCACCTTCTCCGTAGGCGTGCAATGCCACAGCAGACTTCTCCGTCTGGGCTAGCCTACATTGTCTGTGATGTTCGGAGAGCCGGGTTTTTACGCTGCGGAGGGTGGTACCGATGTATACCGACCCGCACGAGCACGGTATTCGGTATACACCGGGAGTGGCGAGGTGGTCTCGTGGATCTTTGGCTGAACGGAGCAATGAACCAATTTGTCTGGTTGGTTTATAAATGGTTTTGACATCGTGTTTAGCCAAAATTTTACCAATCCGGTCGGTGACCCTCTTGATATAAGGAAGGAAAGCTCTGCTTGATGGCGTTGTCGAGTTGTTGCCGTTATCTCGACGCACCCTAGGATTACTAGCCCTAGCAATCTCTTGTCGAGTGTAACCATTAGCTTGCAATGCTTCATTCAGATGTTGTAGCTCTGATTTCAGATGGACCGGCTCACAAATGCGTTGCGCTCTGGTATTGAGAGTTTTTAGAACTGCCCGTTTTTGTCCTGGGTGATGATTAGAATTTCTGTGCAGGTATATGTCTGTGTGGATTGGTTTTCTGTAGACTTTGTGACCCAAAGTCCCATCCGGTTTTCTGATCACTGAGACATCCAGAAAAGGTAGTTGTCCATTTCTTTCCTCTTCCACAGTAAGTTGAATCTTCGGGTGTCGGCTGTTGAGGTGGTGAAGAAACCTTCTAGGTAGGAAGGGGCAATCACGACTCACTAATTAGGCAGGTAGACAATGGCTACATTCCACCCGGTCAGGTACCCCAGTCACCCCAAGCAAAACTAATTAACCTGGCTGCAACTATAAATTACGAACAATTTCCAACCGTTGTATCAGTTTTACGTCGTTCTTGGAGAAGACTAAACTTATGCTGAAGATGCTCACCGCAGTTGTGAGCGAAACGTCCAAAGAAACCGCCTCCAGGGAGGTGAACCGACCACGGCCTCAAAGCCCGGAAACCATTCTTCACAATTTCACTTCCGGCCGTGAAAGCCTTTACTCTATGAACAAAATAATATAGAGAACGTTGTAGCCCGCTTTTTATTCAATTTGATATTATGCCAATTCCTAGTATTATAAAGTACGTAACATTAAAAGGTCAATTGTACTGTCTGACAAACAAAAAATCAATTTTTAAATTAATCACGTGATCACTGGTATGGTGGCATATTGAAAAAAAAATTAAGTGATAAAAATACGGGTAAAATGGCAAAATATAGAAAAATGTCATTTGAAAAAGTTATATTCTAATTTTATATTAGTTTACAGAGTTAAAAAATGAGATTTTGAGATAACTGAAAATATTAACACGTTCACAACCACGTAGCCTATCATAGTTTTTCTAGAGAACCATCGTCACAGATATGTGACATCGAATCGATTGTGTTCAAATACGAATTATTTCCCAACTGGCGGGGGAAGTGATTTGGCTACAGTTTTTGGCCAAGTCTGGCACACACCTGCGTCGTGCGGTTACAGAATGGGACTGACTCCTGCACGGTCCGACCGCTCACTAATGTCCTAAATAGAGATCTATTTATGACACATATATCTGACGCAAGGTTTCAAATAGGTGTTTTATTTCTATTAAAATTACCTTAAACCAACGTCACATATTTGTGACATTACATAATAACATCCAAAAAAATAAAGTAACGTAAAGTAAATGAAGCAACGTAAGAAAAATAAATAGTTTTGTCGAAAAATATGTTACACGAAAAAAAAGCAGTTGTTTATAGCATCGTAAAATTTTAGAATAGTGGTCGTGAACGCGATAATTGTTTTAGAATATTTTCTGGTTTCTTTAAAATAACTGTTAGATACGAATATAACAATAAAAACTTGGTTCTATCTGTTGAAGAGAAAACCTGAAAATTCTATCATTATTATGTTAATGTAAAAGTTCCACTACAGTCAAGCTATTCAGAACAAAAAAAAAATCATAAAGAGATCAGAAAATATCCTAAAAAAATTGTTATTTTAAATGATCTACAAATTTTATTCAGAACTCTGCATACGAGTATAGAAATACATTGTAAGCAACTTTTTCAAATAACTCTTTTCGAAATTCTACCATCTTGCCCCTGCTGTTTGCCACTGCATAGTATTTTTTTTTAATTGCCACCGTACCAATGACCACGTGACATGTTTCAAAATTGATTTTTATGTTGTCGGACATGTACAATCGATCACCCAGAATTAGGCAAACAAAAACAGCGATTTTCAATATTAGAAGGAACCAGACAACAGATAAAACAAACCAAAAATTAAACCGTTGGATTGAAATATATGCATCAATTCTTCAGAGCAAGGACCGACTGGGTAGTCACTAAGAAAGCGACGATGGGCGAGATTAAAAACTCGGCAAAAATAAATTTATTTATAATGAAACTAATCTAACCCTACCCGCGCTGATGGTCTTCAGTTGAAAAAAATTGTTCATTTTATTTGGACAATAATTTTTGGTCCTGGGGGCCTTCACTCCTTTGTTACCCCAAGTCCTGGGTGACCAGGATAATTCGCAACGTCGAGGCGACGCAAGAAATATTAAGCACTATTCCTTTCTGTTCTGACGAGTCGAGAACCATCTCCAGTCGGGCGGAGACATGAATGTTCGAGAAATCAGTCTATACATATAAATATTTGTTTAAAATTTATTATAACAGCGTTGAAATAAATACAGTTACGTGCATTTTCATTACAGTATCCTGAGAAAAAGACATCGAACTGAGACGATGAGAAACGACTCAGATAGCACTCAGCAAACTACCACAGTTACATTGATGAAGAGGAGGAAGACGGTTATCTGGCAATATCGGGAAAGTATTCAGTAACGAGAAAGCGAAATCGAAAAGCACTTCAGAATAACGATGGATAGATTCTAAACAAGTAGGACTTTCGCACAAACCTCATATTAGGGGTAATTTTGTCGGCAGCTCTCCAACAGGAAATAACTTCTGCCGAGGATGAATACTGAATTATATTTGTTGGATTATTGGCAAATAAAAATTGAAAATCCTGATATAACAAATTTATACAGATACAGACTGGTAGATTAGGTTGTAGACGATGTAATAACTTGATTACTTACATTTCGGACGTCCATTGTCTTAATAATTGAAAGATTTATACCTCTTTCAATTTTTGACAACGTTTCAATTGTTTGAATCAGCAATCGTCTTCAGGTGAATACTGAGAAATTCAAAATTTTATAGGCCTGTCGGTGTAGTGTAATTATAGTGTAATTACGCGTGGTCCTGTGGCGCGCGTAGTTTCGCGTTTTTCTCCATCCAAAACGGTCCATGAGCGGTCTCCATACGTTTTTTTAACACGCTTATATTAGCTTCACTTGTATGTATCTATGTAACGGAAACTTTGAACGTGATTTTCACCCACTTCTAGACGTCCGAATGATTTGAAATTTGGCATGTGTTCATAATTCCGGTGACAATACAATATGACATTTTGTTATAGAAAAATCAATATCGGGCGAGATTTGTGATAATGGTCCGATTCGATTCAAAATTAGTATATAAGGGTTTTCGGGGTCAGAGATTATGATTTTTTTATCAAAATTCATAAATTCAAAATGGCGGCTCCAAGATGGCGGACGAGATTTGTCATTATGGTGTGATTCCATTCAAAATTAGCGTGTGAGGGTTACGGGGGCAGAGATTATGAATTTTTTGTCAAAATTTATGAATTCAAGATGGCGACCCAAGAGTTTTATCATTATGATCAGATTCGATTCAAAATTGGTTTTGTTGTCGGGGTAGGAGAGTTCGATTTTTTAGTCATAATAAAAATAATAGTTTAAAAAACTGAAGAACACGATTTACTTCCAATATGGACTAAAAAGTGAAAAATAACTGACAATTTGATTACTCACATGTAAAAAAGCGTGGAGTGCTTGACAAAGTTCTCTTGAGCTCTTGAATGCTCGCATGCAGCATTGTTAAATTAAACTAAAGAATATGAGAATATAGATTGAAAGCACCTACGCTTCATTTTACATCTGAGTAATTGAATTGTCGATTATTTTTTACTTTTTAGTCCATGTTGGACGTAAAGCGTGTTTTTCAGTTTTTTAAACTATTATTTTCAATTTCCACGATCGGTTGACTGAAAGCACCATTGGCTTCGTTACAGGCGGTTTCTATAAATTTTCGTTTGAATCAATGTTTCCCTCTATGAAGAACACTAGCTTCGTCCCAAATAATTCAATGTTGGTCTGTCCAGGCCTGGTCAGAAATTCGTGATTTAAATGTTTCCCCTCGTTGAGTCCATTTCTTGTGTTCGGTTACGGATAATGGCCTCTTGGTCTCTCCGATGGAGGAACCTCCACATTCATATAGTTTTTGCTGGATTCTGTTTTCTTTTCTGGTTTCGTATAAGTGAGGAAGCTTCTTTTATGAACAGAGGTGAGGATACCAGTGCCTGTTCTTTCAGCTTTCACGTTGAGAAACGACAGGGTACTATTAGTTTAATTTTCTATCGTAAACTTGATTGAATCCTTGTTGTTTATTCTTGAGAAGAAGTCCTCAAGGTGTTCATCTCCGTGGTTCCATATAATGAAGGTATCAATTCATCGAACCACTTCATGTATATGTTGGTGTTTACTGGAAAAAGAGAAGATATCATCAGCAGTCCATTAACTTGGCAGAAGAAACGGTGCTTTTAATTCCGGTAAATGGTCTCACTCATTTTTTCAAGAATAAGATTTGATTTTCCATTCTAGCTTGCGTAGTTTTCGAGCAATTATAGTTTTTGTGGATAGACCGCGAGCGAATAGATTTAAATGAACGCGCAAATCCATATTGGGAATCTTGACAAAATTCCATCGCCATCGATTTTTTTGTAATATATTGCTTATAGGTATGGAAAAATGACAAGGAAACTTTTTTTCAGGAAATCAATCAAACTTACTTCAAAGGTTGGCAAGTTGAGGCGAAACATGCTTTTTTGACCAAAGGGATGTTTTTTTGGAAGCCATGTCACCCCATGATGGATTTTTGTGCATGGTTTTATGACTCGTTTTATGATGTATGGGGCCTCTACTAAAACTGTGCCGAATTTTTGTGTAGAAAATTTCTACATCGAATGTATTATTATTACTGGATCACCTACGCATCGAAGACTGACAGTGGAATAGGATCTGCGAAAAAACTGTTGTATTTCAGGAGAAGCCATAATATTTATGCAATATGCTTCTTATGTTTCTTCAAGTGAAGATAACTGTGGTGTTGGTCAGAGAAAATAAATGCATTTTCAAAAATAATGAATAATTTTATCGCATTCCAGCAGACTGAATTTAATAAATTCCAGGAATGAATTGCTTCTATACTGAAAGATACTGTTATGACCAAATTATGTTGAGTAATTTAATACTTTCATAATGTGTAATTATTTATCTGTAACGTTTAGTAGACAATGTTTATTGTTATTCATTGTTAAGGCTCCGCTCTGAGTGGTATTATTTTGAGCTCGAATATCGTAGATAATTGATAACATTTTCTTGGATATTGTTTCGTTCCTGAAGGTACCCATTTTCCATAAATAACTTACATTATATCTTTATGCATATCGAATTTTATTACCTGTTAGAGTCACGAAGGGCCATTGTAATTCAAATCCCATTTCTTTCATGGTAAAGAACAAAAGCGGATGTTTCAATCCATTTCTGTGAATAAGAAATAACGAGAGCACGAGTTTCATTTTGATAATTTTTATATGTTTGGTATAATGAGTTGACGGCTTCAAAGTATTTTTACGAGAAAAGCAGAAAACTAACTAAATAGCAACAAAAAATATACATATACAATGTGCTTGTTTTTCGAGCTAGCATATCAAAAGATACGAAGTTGGTTAAATTCGGGCAACGGTGCGCATTTTCTTGCTGATGATAAGTTTCTCAAATACTTATAGAGAAAAACCTGAATTTTTAGCATTAGAATTTACATGATCAATTACTGTCTATTATCAAGCGTATGTTTGCTACCCCTTGCCATCCATCTTCTCGACACGTACCCCACATTACTGGATACCTACATGCATTATATATAATAATAATATAATAAATAATAACACTCCCCCATAAACACTCGTAGAGTGTACCCAAAGGCATAGCCTGTGCGGGTAGAGGACGGCTATTATTATTATTTGCCGTGGCGCTCCGGGGCGACTGATTTTTGGTGGCGTATTTACTTTTCAGCTGCAGGAAAATCCAGAAAACCTACAGCACCACCTCGGGTGGCCGGCATGCACTCCAAGCTAGCACTAGAAGAGATTGGCATCTCGACAACACACACACTTGCTTTCAACAATACATACATACATACATGTAGATATTTCACTATTTATGTGGATTTTTCTAATTTTCTTTTCGGGAGTATAACTTTTTTCAAAAAGTAGGGGAAACCCTCGGAATTTTTTTAAAATTCCTATTAGTCCAATTGTAGGGGCTTTTTCATCTATCCGGTACCAAATTTGATGAAATTCGACGTAGTAGTGGATTTTAGAATCGAAAAATCGAAGAATCCTTGCCGATATATGTCGGGAAGGGTGTTAAACTATACCTCCTGAACTTTTAAACGGCTTTTTATTTCATGAAGAGGTAGTTTTTTCTAAAAAATAGTGCCGCTATTCGAGAGAACGGACAATTTTATACTAGAAGTGATCATTTGTACACGTAAAATATTTTTCTTCTAAGTTTGAGAAATTGTCACCCCTAATTAGTTTCCGCAATGAAATTGAGTTTTTGAAATAACGTGGAAGAATCTCCTGGAAAGTAATATCCCAAACGAAAGAACAATTGTCAAGCTTCATTTCGCGCACATCAGTGGAATTGTTAATATAAAAAAATAATGTAGCAAAATAGGACAGGGTCAATTATCCTTTATTTTAATTTTATATGTTTGTCGCTTGAAAATTATAGCAACTTGATAAGTAGCTTTTGTATGTACGCTTCTTTGTGTGATGACCTTGCCAACTTGTGAACTTTTTTGGCCGACTAAGATTGTTAATAAATAAAATAAATTTCAATCATTTCCGGCATAGCAACTAACATGTTAAGGGTATCATTTTGAAGGGAAGGGTTTGATGTTGAAGAAAATATATATATATATATATATATATATATATATATATATATTCATATGAAATGGTATCTTCTCGACACCTGATATGTACCAGGGTGGTCTCGAGAGTTTCTCTCTAAAATTATCTGAAAGGGCAAGGTCCCAGCTTCAAAATGCATGTGGTTGAATTTCCCGGGGATGCCTCTGTGACGGGTATTTAAACTTTAAACTTCGGGTACATATTGGGGAGAAAGTTCGTATCTACTGCGTACAAATTCCATTTTATTTTCTTTCGTAGTAACAATTTTTCCTGAACTTACGCATTAGTAATTGATTTTTCAACATTTACCAACCCAGAATTGTAAGTAACATTTGATTGTCAACTTTTCAGGATCAGGACCATTTTATAACATTAAATTTTTAATAACACTTGAGCATCAACTTTATAGTAGCGCCCTCCCTCCCCCTCCCTAGCTACAGGCCTGGTCACATTCAACATGTCGTTTCTTCTACCGCAAATAGAGTAGTTCAATTCTGCAATAATAACAATATTTTTTGAGAACCACAATATTGTTTTCTGGAAAACAAATCAACTGAAAGAGCAGTATTTGAAATAGTTTACCAAATCAACAATTGGTTCCAACAAAATGAAAAATGCATAACTGTGTTTTTGGATTTAGCCAAGGCATTTGATACTGTCGATCACAATATACTTCTTCAGCGTCTGGCTAACAAATAGGTGTAAGAGGTGTTGCTTTGGATATATTTCAATATTATTTAACGAACAGAACACAAGTTGTCAAGGTAAATCTGGTATATCTGATATTGAATAAATTTACTTACCTACTTAAAAAAGCATAATGACATACGAACAAAGCAAGTTAAATAAAAGCTTGTAAACAATAATAACCTTTATTAAATAAATAAAATGGGTGATGAATTTTCTATAATTGTAATCATTAAGCGCATGATTTCTAATCAAACTAGAGCAGTGAAATAATAAAATGAAACGTTCAAATGAATCTTCTATTTATCCATATGTAGTTTGGGGCACTGGGATGTACAAAAAATATGCCATTCGATTGATATACTAACCATAATGAATTTACATTAAGCATTAGGACGCAGCGTATCATTTGAAAACAACTGTTCATAATTAGTGAATTACATCATCACGTTTTATTAACATAGACATAAACAATTATTACTCAACACTTTCGTTTGAGTACTTACATATTGTTCATCCGCTCGATTTCATCCTGGTTTCGATACCAGCCAGCTATAACAGACAGAATGATGGTTCATAATTTGAATAGACTGCATGGGCAGAATTTTAAGTAGGATTTTTGACGCTGCAAGTCTTCAAGAAAATTCGAATGCACTTAACAAATATCAGTTCGGTATTTGGCAAATGAACTAACTGAACATCCTATTAAAAATTTAACTCAATATATAAATTTAGTTTTCTATTAATGGGCGAAATTTGAGAATCTCGGATACTGTACAAAAAGGAATAATAATAATAATAATAATAATAATAATAATAATAATAATAATAATAATAATAAGCGCAGTTTAAAGCCTTCTGCAGGAGGCTTCAACAGCCTGACCACAATGATCTGCGCAATCCGATAACCCCGGAAGAAGTTCGACGGGCCCTCAAAGGCTCAAAGAACTTCGCTGCTCCAGGCCGTGATGGGTTAAACAACTATTGATGGATAAAATTTCCCAGTACCCACCACCACTTGGCAAGAGTTTTCAACTCTTGGCTAGATGGGAGCAGCAGATTCCGGATTGGTTTGTCGAGGGGCGAACCGTGCTTATCCCCAAAAACGGAGATTTGTCTAATCCAAAGAATTACAGGCCGATAACATGCTTGAATTCGTGCTATAAGATGTTTACGCGAATTTTATACGCGCGAATACTCTTCGCAGTTGATCCGGTATACAAACGGATATATGAGCAAAGAGGGTCAAAGAGGGGTGTCGCTGGCGCAAGGAGAACCTGCTCATCGACAGATGTATAACGCAGGACTCCGTGCAGTATAAGCGGAACCTTTCGATGGCCTGGATCGATTACCGCAAGGCATTTGATACAACATCGCATGAGCTAATCATGCATTTGCTCAGATGCCTTGCGGTGCTTGATCAAATAGTGAGATGCATTGAACAACTGATGCCACTCTGGAGGACTGGCTTCATCATAAGATCTGGTCAAGTCAGAGTCCAAACAGAGCAGGTAATCTTCAGAAGGGGCGTATTTCAGGGAGACTCCCTCAGCCCTGTTCTCTTCTGCATCTCACTATTGCCATTGTCCGTTGCACTCAGAATAACCCGTGGATACAACTGCAGCACCCCCAACAACCGGAGGCATAAGGTCACCCATTTGTTTAATATGGATGACCTCAAACTATATGCCTGTGGAGAAAGGGACCTACATCTGTCCTTAAGGGTGGTGCAAGAGTGCACGCGTGCTATCGGAATGGAGTTCAGGATTAACAAATGTGCCACGGTTCATCTCAAAAGAGGACGATGCGAGGGATACGGAGAGGATGTCCAGCTCGTAGACGGAAATATCCTACATCACCTTGATGCCGGAGAGACGTATACCTACTTGGGAGTGGAGCAACGCCGCTCCCAAGAGGTAAACACAGTTAAAAACTCTCTCCACGGCAAGTATCAGCACAAACTCCTACAGATCTGGTCATACGAACTGTCGGGGAAGAACAAAGTTGCTGCGACTAATATGCTTGCCGTTCCGATTCTACTCTACTCTTTTGGAGTAGTGAAATGGATTCGAAAAGAGCTGCGACAACTCAACGTTAAAACTCGAAAAATGATGCATCTTCATAGGAGCTTGCATCCTAAATCGTCCGTTCCACGGTTGTACTTCCTCAGACAACAGGGAGGCCGGGGACTTTTGAGATTGGAGTGTCGTGCTGTATGGAGCCTGTAAAGTCATCAGGAGTTCAGATCCCCTTCTCTGCATGGTCCGCGACCATGAAAATGCAGGGATTTGAGCATTTCTTTTCAAGGCAGCAATCCGGGCCGAAATCTTAGCCGGAAGAATGCGGAAGGCCGTCATCCTTGGTTCACTCCGTCTGCTCAGGGCACATGAATCTCGGACCCAGTAATTATCACTCACCCCTCGGACGTGGGGAGTGACTATCTGGGTAAATGACACCAGCGCTCCCTCTGGGTATATCGGAGCACCGAAGACAGGACTCGGAGGGAGAAAAAACTATTAATACAGGTAGGTTAGGTATACCCTTGTTAATTGTAATTATTAACGGTCTGGTTAGGGGTATTCTTAGTTGTAATTAATGTTAAGGGTATATAAATGGATGTATGTAGCTTATAGTATAATCACTTGAGGAAGCTACTGTGATATCGAAACATGTTGTGGTTAACTAAAAGTTTGTGAAGATCAAATCGTCTCTTGTCTATACAACTGTTAGTGTTTTGCTTATAAAATGAGAACTAATACAGCAAACTGATTGCTCGAAGGAGGAGAATTGTAGAGAATTGAAATACGAACAAAATGAGATTTTATGCTCTAATGAATGCTGTATATTGTGGAACTTCAAAGCAACCTGTATAGCTTGATCTTTCTCTCTCGCCATTTCTATTACGTGGAATATTAGACAAATATTGATTGATATGGTTCTTGAAGTGTTTCTACACCAAAGGTTCCATACATTCATTTTCGATCAAAAAGATATCGTAAAGCGTTTATAAACTCCCCCAGATACTTGTTTATTGAACACGCGTTCCCCTAATATGCTCAACTCGTGATTAAAATACTCGTTACTGAAAGGACGTTTATAACACTTGTTACACAAGAACTTAAATATTTTGAAACAGAATTGCTTCAATCAACAATTTGATTTGAATACAATAGGAATGTTGATTAAATGTTTAGTTTTGTGGTTTTTTTGATATCGTTTTTTGGGTGTTTAACCTCCCACAGTTTGAGAATGAAAATATGTAAATCAAAATCAAATCGAAATGGGCCGTACATGGTTTCCTTTTCATATATAAGAAGTGAGAAATAACAGAATGGTAAATGACATAGCGCACATTCCCTGTATCAAGATACCAAATGTCACCCCAACGAAATTTTTTGCAGATTTATTTTGACTTTCGTCAAAGAAATGTGGCATAAGGACGTGAACAAGAGTTTGTTTTTGGTGGGGGTGCCACCGGGTATCATCTGCCGCGACTTCATGTTCCAACAAGATTCATTTATATGGAAAGGCTTAGTGATTAGTAATCCCAAAAAGTGCTCCTAAGCACATAATTGGAAAAGTGCTCGGGAGCATAGTGCTTAGGAGCACAAAAGTGCTTCGAGTTCTTTCACGAGATAACTAAGCACTGTGCTTTGGGACAGCTCTTGTACTAACTGTAAGCACTGCTTACAGTTAGTAGTCAATAAAAACTAAAATAATAGCTGGAACTTCTTCCACAGCTATTATTTAATTTTTCACATTATTCTTGTATTAGGCATGACATAAAGAGGAGGTCTATTCAACCCCTCTCGTCTGCGTATGGCGATTTCACATTTGTCGGCATTTTCTTCTGCATCTATTCGAGTCATGAGTCTCGGGGTAAATCGCCCATTACACTCGTAACAAATAAGAATGTTTCTAAAAAACCATATTATTCCAAATAATGCGAGTAAAAGAATCTTTAAAACACTAGCTTTTGTAGAAACTTGATATTTATTGACAAATCAAAATCAAATGTGATAACTTGGAAGATCTGCACTAATTGCAACTTTTGGCCTTCGATACCTAAAAAACTGTCCATTTTCAGATCTCAGGCCCACGGAGACTTTTGATCGGAAGGGTGTAAACTACAACATATCCAAATTTCAGCCAATTCGACAGGGATTCATTTCCCATTTGATTTGTCCTTTGGGCTATTCCTGAAAAAAACATTTAAATTCTTTCAGTGCTTAGAAATGAGTAATTAGTCGTATATTTGAACTTTTTTCAATCTACAATAAGTTGTCTTGTATAAAATATTCTTAACAATTATTTTCAAAAAATGCAAAGTGGCAAAATTGCTCTTGAATTAATTTAATTAATAATTGTCAGAACTGACATAAACGAATACGCTTTGTTGCCAGAATGTCTATTTTATCATTGTTTGCCTTTACAAACTCTGCTCTGAAAGAAGTTATTTAAAGATGTTCCGGAATGGTTTGGAAGTTGAAATTTTGAGAAAATGTTCCTTTTTTATAGATCTAAAAGTGTGCAAAATCTTATACCGGGAGCAGTTGGCCCAGAAAAGCATACCCTCATTTAAATATAATTTTTATTTATTTTTAATTCAATAGTTTGAAAATTATAGATTGTTTCTAAAATGATTTTTCAAGGCTCGATATATTAACGAACGTCAAAGTTTAAGAACCCTTAGAAGAATACCCCGAAGATGCCTTGATAACCAATAAAATTTGAAAATACTGTGGGTAGATGTGATGTGATAAGCTGTCATCAAGCGTTTCTTGAAGGAATATCTTCTAGTTTCAACTATATTTCTATTATAGATATACCTAATTAAAACTAAAATTGGGAATCTTTTATTTTCATTGAAGAATGTAATAGTAAATAACTTAATAATAATAATTATAATGTAATCTTCATTTTCAGCATCTCAAAATATGCCGTAATGGAGGGCAGTTTATAAAGTAGTCATAACCATATGTTCGTTGGTAATACCACAAGAGGTTTTTATTTTGTCGGATGAAATTTAATTTTCCACGAAAACTTGGTAGCTTTGGTAATTGACCAGATCAAATAATATGATAAAATCACGACACGGAAGGTGGAGTGATTTTATCTAATGTTATTTGCTCGAGTCATATTACAAGCTACCAAGTTTGAGTGGAACAGAATTAAAGTTTAAACGATAAAATCAAAACCTCGGGTGGTATTTAGTGAGATAATTTAACGAATCAAATAAATAAATCATCAAACAAAAGTACACAGAACATAATTTATTACCAAATCTACCGTTATCGCTCATTTCAAGTCAAAAGCAACACTTTATAACAAAAAGTAGTAAAATTTGTTGACATTTGGATTTGTTGATATCAGTACGTCATAGGGTACAGCGTGCGGCTTTAACAATGTTATACGACAATTAAGAATTGTTGCTGTGGTTTAAGGTAAATAAAAGTGGATCTATTCACTTGCGAACAGTTACGTTCCTATTCATCCGATATCAATCTTCCAAAACTGACGTTTCTTATGGAAGATTTTATACATGAGTTAAATTATCACTCTAAATTTTGATAAACTTGTCTTCTCAGCTGTGACGTCAGTGTTTTTTTGTAATATGATTGGCTGAAGTTTGGGATGGCCCGAACATGGTCGAAAGTGACCAATCAGAATTACTCACGCACTGACGTCACATGGCTACCCGCCCTACATACAGTGTGTTCCTAAACATCATGAACATGCGAAAGAGGGAAATTCCTTGGCTGATTTAATGACTAAAAGTTCATGTAAACATAGGTCCGCACACGTTTCGTTACCGATCTACGGGGTGTTGAAATTTCAAGATTTTTTTTTGTTTTTTCTTTATAGATCGTGCAGTTTTTGAGATATTTGGCTCAAATTGAAAACACGTTACGCTATAGGGCTTAAATCAATGGACATGTTAAATATTTGTGAGAATCTACATGGTGATATTTTTTATGGGCCATGCCCCCTTTTCTCCCCGTGAACTTTTTTGAGGTGCGCCGTTGGTGAACTCTAAAATACAAAATAAAATTTTTGTTTTGTTTACAAAATTTTTTGTGTCTTGTAGTTTTTGCGCATCTACGACCGTTATCGAGAAAAAAAATTAAAAACGATTTTTTTAAATTCGATAAAATTTTCAACACTAGATGTGTTGAACTTGATTAGCTCATTGTTAAATAGATTTCTTCTATTTTTGATCTATTTTTGATAAAATTTTGTTTATTCGCCACTGTCTGCTAAAAATTAAAGCTGAAGGCTTTTGCAACAACAATTTATTATATATACAAAATGACTTTTTGTAATTTTCTGAAAAAAAAGTAAAATGTTTAAATGACATTATTGTGGATAGTCAGGTGTCTTTGCATGAGTTTAAATTGTTAATTGTTTGGTGTAAATTTGTTATGGATATCATTGATGACTTACAAAATCCACTATTAAATGTATTTGAAACCGTAAGAAATACACCGGGTGTGGTTGACAGAGTACGGTCATCAATGAGAAGAGCGGACTTGTGAATAAGCAATGGAGGAGGCCACTTTTAACAATTGTTAAGGCTTTTATTTCGATGTTCTGTATAATAAATCGTTGCAAAAGCATTTAGCTGCGAATATACTAAATTTTAGCGAATAAAAAAACTCATTTTCTAAAAAAGTTTTTAATTAAACGAACTACCTCAAAAAAGTTCAGGGGGAGAAAAGGGGGCATGACCAATAAAAAATATCACCCTGTAAGTCCTATAACGTAACCCGTGTATTCAATTTGAGCCAAATATCTCAAGAACTACAGGATCTATGAAGAAAAAACAAAAAAAAATCTCGAAATTTCAACACGCCGCGCGCCGTAGATCGGTAACGAAGCGTTTGCGAAGCTAATATGTTTACTTATATGAACTTTTAGTCGTAAAATAAGCCAAGGAATGTTCCCCTTTCGGATGTACTTGATGTTTAGGAACACCCTGTACAATCATTTTCTAGCAGTTAGGCTAAACTTATAATGTTACTTGGAATTCTTTAAAAAATCAGTATCCCTGTGATCAATAGGATTATGGAATCCGTTTGCCATCTCTCAACATGATGAAAATAGGCTATGAGAAAATATATTTTTTGTACAACTGACATTAAAAATGACGTTTTTAATTCATTGACACATGAACTAAAAACTGACGTTTTCACAAAATCACTTTTAACACTAGTGTTAAAAAGTGTTAAAAGTAAAATGACAGATGAGATGATGGATACTCAGTAATATAGATCTCTCTAATAGAAACACTTTAATCAGATATTAATACTATTATAACAATCAGAATCAAAATTACTTATAAATATGTATTTGGCAATTTGTACAATTTGTGATATTAACTGACGAAGTAACTGCAGAAGCTTCATCGCCAATCAATGATGGTGCTATTATTGAAGTGGGATGATCAAATAATGCTGGGAGAGAACTAGAACTTATACCAGGAAACATTTTATCAGCTATTTTATTTTTATTTTCAATGGAATCCTCGATATAACCCTCAGCTACAGTTGAGGACTTCCACCCGCCATGTCGTTTTATTGTAGTCAAATTTGCTCCTGAATTCGCTAACAGAGATGCTGAAGATCTTCGAAAGCAATGGCCGGTAAACTGCTGCGGATCTGGTAATTTCAGAAATTCAGCAATAGTGGAAGGCATCTTCCCAAAAGTATTTATTCCAACTGGTTGAATAGTGCATTTGTAGTTAGAGTAATTCAGGAAAAATCGACGGTGAGTAACAGAAGTTGGGCGTAATACAGCATATTCACGGTAATAATTCACGTAGTGTCCAACGATGCAAAAACTTCTTTGAATGTTGGTTTTGGTATCCGAAATATGAATTAGTAATGACTGTATAGTTTCTTCAATGTCATCTACGCTCAATTTGCAGAGTTCTTCACGACGGCACGCTCCAAATAATCCAAAAATGGTTGCCACTTTAATCATAAGATATTTGGTATCAGGAGCTTCATTTAAAAATCTGTCAATCTGTTCCCTTGTCAGAATTTTCGATTTTTTCGGACGGTATCCGACACTTTTTCGTTTCAAAAATGCGACTAATTTATGGTATTTACTTATATCCACGTTTTCCTTGATTTTCAGTTCAGCTTTTATCATAGAGAATTTAGACCACAGTGTTGATGATTTCCATAACTTCGATTTTTCTTCGAAATAAACTAAAAGTACGCTTTCGCTGAACTTGCCTTCAACTTTCTTCAGTTGACTCCATTCGATGAATCCATTATAAGCAATATCATATTATTGCCGTGATTTTTCAGGCAACAGATCTAAAGTTGCTCTGTTTGCAGCTTCTTGAATTTCTGGTGGAAGAAAATCATCTGAATCATCCATTCCAACTTCCATTATATTTATATTTGCAACAGTAATAGCTACGAACACAAAGAAGCTAGGATCGTTTATTAATTTGTGGTAACTAATAAACAACAATTATTAGGCAGTTGTTTTTTACCTGCCTGTCATGCTTGCAATTTAGATTTGAAATACAAAATATGGTTGTCAATTATAAAGTCCATGTAGCTAGATCCCTAGAGCATCTGACTTGTAATCCAAAGTTCGTGTGTTCGAATCCTTATGGATCTTATTTTTTTTTGTTTTTTTCTTACTAGCAGTAACTGTTGAACAAAAAATTTTATTTGATACATTTGTTAAAAGTGATTTTATTTTGCTCGTGGGGTTGCTCCACTCGCTAACGCTCGTTTCGCAATATTCCCCACTCACAAAATAAAATGCCACTTTTAACACTTGTATCATAAATAACTATTTAAACACGTTCAATGAGTATTTCCACTCTTTTCCACTCTCGGAAAGTGACGTCAGAACACCGAATCTTCAATACAGTAACTACCTAGTGATTTGCGGAATTTCAATATTTTACCAACGTAAACAATTATTTTATGAGCATAAACACTAACAGTAATGGGCTGTATGTTGAATTCTTGGAATACATAAACTTGCTGATGATGAGAAACTTGTGTCGGCAGTATTATGTACATAGTCTAGATAGAATAGGCCAGTAGTAACAGACAATCAATTCTAGTAATTCCAACTCTCCGTATACAAAATGTTCCATGCTAGGGTTTCGTTGTCCCTAGTTCAAGGTTTATTTTTCATTATTAGTGGATGAAAAAAATTGGACGTATTGGTAAAGATCTAATCTATGGTCCCTTTTTATCACTTTTTCGAAATTTGATTTGGTTCTTTAAAAAAAAATGAGACAATCATCAAAAATATCAAAAAACATGGACTTTTGCAATTGTTTTCGGAAAAAACGAAATCAAATTTTGAAAATTAGTTATTTGTTATACAAGGGAAAAAAGTATTAGATTTTAGCTCGAGGTTGTGCAAAACCGAGAGACAAAATCTATCATTTTTCCCGTGTATAATAAATTATTTTTTTCTGTGACGGGAAAAACGACGATTTAATAGTGAAAAAATCAAATGTCTACGGCTTAAGACCTTTCGGTTCGCGAGATTGTTCAAATTTTCTCTCATGAACAACCATTTCATCTACATATACAAACACGGTTCATAGCCGCACGAGTAGCCGCATTATAGCATCACTATGCCATAGATACGTGGTTCAAAGCAACATTTGGGCATCTTTTTTTTTTTCATTTTACCAGCTTTTTTCGAACTTTGACAACACACCGAATAATCAAAAACGCCTTAAAGCAAAACGTTTTTGAGAAATAAAGGCTGACTACACACACATATATATAAAAAACGCCTGAAAGCAAAACGGTTTCATGCAAAGCAGTACAAATAGAGTCGGCGCTTCAACATGTTGTCTACAACGAGATTTCTAAAAAATGTTTTTTGTTCCAACCGGTTTCAACTGGTTCCAATACTTTCATTCAAAACATTTTGTAGCAAGACAAAACATTTTGAAATACACGAATCACACAAAACAGATTCATTAAAAAACAGTTTGTTTCACTTCATATAATCCGTGAAGGAAAAACAACTTCTAATTCAATTAGTCAAAAATGTTTTGCGTTAAAACGTTTTTGATTTCTTGGTGTATCGCCAGCCTTAAGAATTAGGTTAGGTTAGTAGTGTGCAGGATGAGTGATGAAGGTAGGGGGTTGGGTTAGAGCCCCGAGCTGAACATCGGATGCGTGCGAGATCAGCTTTTGCAATAGTAGATATCTACCTTTACCTCGCTTTTCCCGGGGAAAAAACTAATTTCATGAAAAGTCATTTTTTAGTACCTGTCAACAGAGATAAAACATCAAACTTTTTTCCCGTCACAGAAAAAATGTACTTATTTTTTAATTCACTAAAAGTGAACCAAAAAAGTTCGGGACTACCCCACCCTTGCATACACTGTTTATAGTTTTCAAATTTGTAACAAAGTTTCAAAACTTTTGTAATCATTTCGAGACCAACTTGATCAAAAAATGACGAATGACGAATTGATAGTTATTTATGTAGGTTAGGTTTAAATGTGAGTGAGCCCATATCAGGCCCTCCACTGCGGCCAATGGCCTATTGTGGCTCAGTTATTTATGTAACAAGGAATGTAAAGACCATTCGAACATTCGAGGTTAACGAGTACGAGCCGAGGCAAACCCGAGGCTTGTCACTTGCCAAGGATGTTAACAGTCGATACATTCCGTGTTACTTATTACGTTTTTCCCGCTGCTTGTTGATATTTTTCAAAATTTGCCTGGATTGAAGTTTGTTTTCTTACCCTTCCTTCATGATTATTCGTTCCGCTATTTCATGCATGCTTGTGCGCGTAACTAAGTTACCAAATAAACAGACAATAATATTCAATAAGTCTCATAACCTTAAAATTCATATAAATGAAGCTGAAGGTATTACTTCTTGTCAGAGTCAAAGTCATTATTACCCTAGGCATGTAAATGACACTATTTACATTCCGTTGTCAAGATGAATTAGTAAACGAATGATCATATACCTGTTTTGTTGCTAAGTATGTATGGACTATTTACAGTGTCGGCAGCGGGAAAAAATATATGTTCCAGTCAGATAATGACAGATTTTGCTGATTCATATTCTCTTTTATGGCATTTTAACCACTGAAAATTATGTTAGTGTTGAGTTTAAAAAATGAAAATTTTGCGATCGGACGTGTGCTAAGCATATAAAAAAAATCCGCCTGGAAAATTTACCTTAACAGCTGAGCGGCTTACGGGATTTTTTTTTCGAATTCCTATAACGATACAACGAGTATACAGCAAAATTCAAGGTAAGTGCCATTTTGACAATGTTACAGACTTCGGAACAGGTTGCAAATTGAGATGTATTGCTTTCTCGATGTACCATCGAGCCACCAAAATTTGAAAACTTTTGGAATTATTGTTGGATTTTCGATTTTTAATGTCTATCTCTACTGGCCTAATCGTTAATAGTTCAGATAGAATGAATAACTATATATATTTCTTTAAAATAAATAATCTGATATAATAATTGGAAAATACTCATTTGAGTTTGAATGGAGTTTTAAAAGGGGCGATAGGTTGGGTTTTCCCCAGTGGAGAACTACTGTTAATGTATTTTTAATGTTATCGAAATGAGTGTGCGTGTTCAATAATAATTACCTACTAGTGCGATAATAAAAAAATAGTAATGAGCAAAAAATATAACGTTACTTTATATTTTGGGTATAGTTGTCCTCCGATCGATATTTATACTGAAATAGATATATGTGATTTTCTATCGAACAATAACCGCAGAGGACAGTGTGACAGTAGTTGTTTTATGTTGGAGAGTTGCTTTAAGATTAAGAGAACATTTATTTATTTTATTCACAATGTACAAGACTGAAAAAAATAACAAATATAATCCCGAAGCATTAAAAGTAATTGTATAATAATAAATGGATAGCGTCAATTTCAATAAAAATAATGTATGTATCAAGTGAGTAAAGTGATACTTTTTTCACGAGTAGGAAATGTTGACGCACGATGCCGTAACCATAATCACAAAACTTGTCCACCATCTTGAATTCATAAATTTTAACAAAAAATTCTCTGACCCCGACATCCCTCACACACTAATTTTGAATCGAATCAGACCCCAATGACAAATCGTCCGCTATTTTGGAGCCGCCATCTTTAATTTATGAATTTTGATAAAAAATTCATAATCTGACCCGAAAACCCTTAAGTAGTAATTTTTAATCGAATCGGACCATTATCACAAATCTCGTCTGCTATCTTGGAGTCGCCATTTATTTTTTTTCTATAACAAAAATGTCATATTGCATTGTCACCTGAACTATAAACACCTGCCAAATTTCAAATTATTCGGACATCTGGAAGTGGGTGAAAATCACGTTCACAGTTTCCGTTACATATATACATAGATACATGCAAGTGAAGCTAATAAAAGCGTGTTAATAAAAAGAGTAATTATTGAAATTTCAATTATTAAACAACGCATCAGAAACCAGCAGTTCTGTTATAATTCCTTAAATGTCAGTGAAAATAATGACTGTCGTACGAATTTTTCTTCATATTTCAAAGTCAAGTTTCTTTTTAACGTCTCCAATTAGGCTAGACATCCCGTCCCTAAGGTAGGCACCATAAAAAAAATGCACCCCTGGTCAAGTTCAGGTATCTTAACCCCTCATTAATATTATTTATCTACGGAAGAGCAGTATTAGATAGGATTTCCCCATTGTTCTTTCACAAGATGCTTTTACCGAGATTAGCTAGACTGTGAAGCTGGTTTATCTCACCAGTGAATAATGATTCCGATTATTTTCTGTGATAGAGATAATTGACAAACAGAAGTAGTATTGAAAATGAAAGATGTCAAGAGATAAAAGATTGCTCGTGATAATCGAGATTTGTAAGCTGCATTCTCGTTGGATGGATTTTAAGCTTGAGACAGGGTGATCCGGGGTAATGTTTGATTTATGTAATTCTGGGATTCTACCTAAGCAAGGAGCAGGGAAGTTACTCCTTCCTAGGCTTTTTTTTCTATTTTTTCCGTTTTTTTTCCGGGCTTCTATAACACATTCAGCGACTATAAAAACTATTAAAAATCTAATATTCATCAACATCCTATACCTACAGTAGGAATTCCATCGACTAGTTTGTCTGAGAGAAAATAACGTCGATGACATTCTTATTGCATGGGATGTTACTATTTATTTAATGGACATCCGCCAAGTATTGCCAAATACATCCTTCAAATATTAACTTCGAAATTTTATATTACGTGCACACCAAAGTTTCACATTAAGAAAATACCGATTGAGTAATGATTCAAAGTTTGGACACGTTTATTAAATCATCGTAAGTGGATTCAGCTTTTCAGATATAAATACTGTAGTCACTAACTTCCATATTTGTAATGTCTTAAATTATTTATGGCAATATAATACGACAACAAATCTGGGTTAGATTAGATTTGAATAGATGCAAGAAAGGTCTCTGATTGCGTTATACAGGGCGTTCCTAAATAATGGAAGGATTTGGCTTATTTCATGACTAAAAATTTATATGAAAATAGGTCTGCAAACACTTTGTTACATCTACAGGGTTTTGAAGTTTCAAGATGTTTTTAGTTTTTATTGTATAACTCCTGCATGAGACACATAGCTCGAATATGGAATACAGATTACGCTGTAGGGTTTACATCATGCCAAATGGGTGTGACAATCTATAGGGAGAATAAGGAGATATTTTTGAAGGAATCATGTTCCTTTTCCTCCCCCTGAACTTTTTTGTTGTGCGCCGCTGGTAGATCCTATATTAAAAAAAACTCCATACTTCCCTCTTTAATGAATTTCAATAATCATTTTGCAGTAAAAAATTCTCTAGAGCTTACAAACAAAATTTCACATATTAAGATTCCGCCTGATTGTATCTTAGTTTCTTTTGATGTTTCAAACCTCTTCCCCAGCATAGACCCTGAGGATTGTCTGATGTTAGTTAGACAACTACTCTTTTCTAATTCTAATTTACCCACCTTTCACATTTTGAATTTATGTTCTTTAGTCGATTTGGTCCTTAAACAAAACTTTTTTCAATTTAACAATTCTTTCTATTTTCAAAAATCTGGCTTAGCCATTGGCTCTAATTTAAGTCCATTGTTAGCTGAAGTATTTATGTCAAATTTCGAATCCACAGTTTCTGAACACCCACAATTTTCAAAAATTTTATTCTGGCACCGATATGTTGATGACATATTAGCACTTTTCAAAGGCACGTTCGATGATCTTAATTCTTTTTTAATTTTTCTCAATTCTTTTAACCCTAGAATACAGTTTACTATGGAGGTTGAAACAGAAAATAAACTACCATTTTTAGACCTCATGATTCACAAATCTGACAACCTAGAATTTGCCATATATAGAAAACCTACCTCCACTGACAATATTATACCTTTTCACTCCAAGCACCCATATAATCAAAAATTTTCATCTTTTCACTCACTTTTTCATCGTTTGTTTACGATACCTCTTAATGATTCAATTTTTTTAAATGAACTCAATGTAATTAGACAAATTGGTGTCAATAATGGCTTTCCAATCCATCTTATTGATAGATTATATTACAGATATGTCAATAAATTCTCAAACTATAGATTAACTCAATCAAGTTCACCAAATAAATATTTCTCTTTATCCTATTTTGGCCCCCTTTCATTAAAACTTAAAAATACTTTGCTCAACAAAGTCAATGCCAACAACATTTCAAATTTTTCGATTTCATTCAAAACCTCCAATAATCTCAAACACTTGCTGGCCAACTCTAAAGATAAAATTCCAATGCTTGATAATTCTGGAGTCTATAAATTGAACTGTTCTAACCTTGATTGTAAAGCTTGCTACATTGGCCAAACAGGTCGCAAGCTCAGAACTCGATTAGCAGAACACGTTAGAATTATAGAGTCCAATTCTGAAAAAGAAGAAATTAATTCAAATTCCGTTTTTTCCAATCACATCATAAATGAGAAACACAATTTCGATTCCAACTCGGACTTAAAAATTTTACATGTTTGCGATAAAGGCAAGAGACTCAACTTACTTGAGACTCTTGAAATTAATAAAGCGATTAAAAATTCAGATTTACAATGTTTGAACGAACAGACCCAGTTTGACAGTTTAAAACTTTTTAACTCTTTACTATTTTGATACCTGTTTCATTCCACTTAATTTTCAATGATTCACTTACATTCTTTTGGTTAAAGTTTTTATTAAATACTCAAGAATCTTTACAAATGAAAACATTAATTCGTTCACTCTATGGTTCTGTCTGTGGATGTCAATTTCTCAATTTTCTAGTTCCATGAAGCATGGGACATCTCACTCTCTTCTCTGTCACCTTGATTCAGGACTGTCCACATGACAGATGTCATTCATGTCAAATTTATTGTCACTTCCTCTTCCTACTTGTTACTTTGTAAACATTGCTGCATGGTCACGGTTTAATTATCAAAGCTATGTTAATATTTATTGTTGGATGGACCATCCATGGTCCCCGACATTAGTGGAGTGGCCTCCGCTCCAGATGCGGACAACATGGTCTTTGGTTATGACCAAAAATGTTTAGTTTAAGAAGTTTCCCATTGATTCTGTTTTTTCACCATAATATGGTAGGTTCACACATTTTATTGTTATTCATAACTCTTTGGTAACCGTTTTGTTTTTTTCCTTAGATCGACTTGTAACTAACTCATAATTTGCTGAAGATGAAGGATTAATCCTTCGAAACATGTCCTCCCTCTTTATGTTAGTCTTCTGACTACATGATTTCAACGTGATGTTAGTCTTCTGACTGCATGACAGACAGCTACAATAAAGAATATTTTTGGTGGAGTTAGACTGTAAGTTTTTTCAATTTCCTATTGAATCTCACCTCCACTGTATGCAATGGATCGTCTCCGATGGATAAAAAAGAGTTGAAAGGAAAGGTTGAAAAATAAGATAAGTTGGCCCTGGAAATGGAGATTTATTCATGAAATTTGGTGTCCTGATGGACTTTTTGAATATCTACCTGACGAAAAAAAAAGCTTTCCAATCAGTTGAAAAATGTAAGTTTTAGAAGGGTTCTTCCATCTTAAATGGGTCACACTGTATATATATAGAATAAGGTATGTGGGCGGACGGACCCATAAGCATGTAGGCCTCGCAATCGAGCCCGTTATGCACCCACCACTGCTGGGAGATGGTTCAGTTTTGAAGGTAGCCTATCTCGCGAGCGAAAGAGACCAGCCTTCTAACCGATACCCCCCTCACACTCTCCGGGTTCAGTACGATACTTCCGAGGTGTGCGTCCCGTGTGGCTGCCACTGCCGGGCATTCCGTGAGGATGTGGGTGGCTGACTCCTCATCCTCCAAGCACCACCTGCATGCGGTATCATCCGTGAAACCTAAAATGTTGAGGTGCCTGTTGAGATGGCAGTGCCCCGTCAGGACCCCTGTCTCTGCTCAGTGTGAGCAGAGTCTGGTCCTCCTAGTAGAAGCGCCTCCGATGTGGAGTTTCGATTGCCTCATGCCCGGTGCATCTTTCCGTATGTCCTGGAATTTTATTTCCAGAATTTCCTTACGGTTTTCTTATTTTATTTTTATTATAATTTTTTTTTGCGCTTAAATATTATTCTGCACCTGCTGCATACGCTCTATAGGGTGAAATAATCTGTGACCCAAAAACTACCCCTCAACAACCCACCGAAAACGAAAAATCTTGAAACTGTCGAAATCACCGTTGCTCGGGGTTTTTTGACGGAAATGCATTATTCTGCAGCTGATGAATACGCTCTACAGGGTGAAATAATTTATTATTTGTGACCCAAAAACTACCCCTCAACAACCCTCTGAAGAAGAAAAATCTAGAAAATGTTGAAATCACCGTTGCTCGGGTTTTTTTGACGGAAATGCATTATTCTGCAGCTGATGAATACGCTCTATAGGGTGAAATTATTTGTGACCCAAAAACTACCACTCAACAACCCTCTGAAGAAGAAAAATCTAGAAAATGTTGAAATCACGGTTG
The DNA here is from genome assembly GCA_958298965.1 of Chrysolina haemoptera. Classification (NCBI taxonomy): domain Eukaryota; kingdom Metazoa; phylum Arthropoda; class Insecta; order Coleoptera; family Chrysomelidae; genus Chrysolina; species Chrysolina haemoptera. The sequence continues at coordinate 21,670,116 of OY282587.1, read as the reverse complement.
CTCGGGGTTTTTTGACGGAAATGCATTATTCTGCAGCTGATGAATACGCTCTATGGGGTGAAATTATTTGTGACCCAAAAAAAAAATAAAATGAAAAAACCGTCGCTGGGAATACCGTCGCTGCTTTCACACCAGTAATTTCCTTCATAGTTGAGACGCACCATGATCTTGAAACTCCTAGGATAGGTTCTGGTCCAATCGTTGGGCTTTTCGCACCTTGTCTGGCCAAATAATCAGCCCGTTCGTTTCCAGGTACTCCGGTATGACCAGGGACCCAAACTAGCTTTACTTCATTGGCGGAAGATAGCCTTTGCAGATCATCGATGCATTCAGTCACCAGCAGCGAGGTGACTCTATATGATGTGAGAGCCTTGATCGCTGCTTGGCTGTCGGTGCATATCATGATTTGCTGGCCGCGGTAGCCTCTGTTCAGATTTTCTCTTACACAGGCGAGTATGGCAAACATTTCTGCCTGGAATACAGTGGCAAAAGTTCCTAGAGCGTAACAGAGTTCCGCTATACCCCGGCGCCGGCTGACTTATCCATCCTGGAGCCATCTGTGTACCAGATGATCCCCTTGGTGGGAAGCAGGCGGTGCCCGATCCGCTCCCAGTCCTCTCTTTTGGGAATGACTGTCTCCGGCTTTTACTGAATCGTATGGCAGGTAACGAACTGTCACCCGGAATTTCAAGAAGGGGACAATCCCTTACCGTCTGATTCCATAATCGAGAATGTCCATACGTTCCCTCGCTCCGCCATTGGTTGGAACTTCTTAGGCGAGCTGCGGCTTCACGTGCCTCATGTTCGATAAGGAGGTACAAGGGGGACAGTCCTACGAGTGTCTCCAGCGTTCTGGTAGGTGCCGTCCTCATTGCACTTGTTATCGCAAGACAGGCAAGTCTTTGTACTCTATCACTGTATATATATATATATAGAAGAGTTCCACCATCTGCCGACGACGTCGTTTCGTTGTTTACAACTCGTCAGGACAGCTAATGAGTAGAAAAATTTCTAACTTTGGATTCCGTGGTTCGTTTCAAATTAAGTGTCAACTAGTGACTGTAGATGTCACAAGTTATTTTTCATTACCATTGTCTTTGCCGTAAGGTATTAATTCAGAGTGATTTCGTTTTGATGTCGGAAGCTCCATAAAGCTGTCCTGACGAGTTGTAAACAACGAAACGACGTCGTCGGCAGATGGTGGAACTCTCGGAATTAAATCGAAAACACTCTCTCCACTTCAGATTCTGTTTGCGTTCCTTTTCACGTATGAGAATCTTATTTGAACTTTGGATTGGTCAGAACAACAAAATTGTTGACTGCCTGGCAATGAGTAGAAACATTTCTAACTTTGGATTCCGGGGTTCGTTTCAAATCAAGTTCCAACTAGTGACTGTAGATGTCACAAGTTATTTTTCATTTTATATATACATATATAGAGAAAAGTATATCGACCGGCTTGTTACAAGAACTTCTTTCTACGGATACGGTCAGTGGTGACAAAGATGTTGATCTTTTCTGCTACCCGAGCTTTCGCGTATGTTTATTCGCTTTTTCGAGGGCTACAATATAAATAAATGGACATTAGATGTATAAAAAATTAATAAAATAGTGATAACATACTGTGCAAATTGAGATTTTCTTCAATATTCGTTGAACATGTATATAATTATATAAAAACAGAAACGAAAAAACTTGACAAGTAAAATTGAATGATAGATAATTTTATATATATATATATATATATATATATATATATATATATATATATATAGAAGAAAGGGAGCAGAAGTATTCGCTGACTTGTTAGATTTTCATCATAGTTTCCGAGCTTTGTTTCTATATATATATATATATATACCGGTTAACCATGCCATGAGGTAATAAATGATTTGTTTTGCAAAAATCAGATGATCCCCAACTAGACCACCCCATATATTTAATGAGAACTGCTCTGGAAAATGAAAAAATTGGCTTCGTCGGTAAAATGGATTTTATAATAAAAATTGGGATCTATACTGCTGAAAGAAATTCCAATTCACAGACCTTGCTATTACCAAATATTCCACAGGATTCGTACCTAATAATTTGGGTATAATATCGAATGACACCACTAACATAACAAATCAATGAAAAACAATCAACCTAACAATTATAGTTCTATTTTTATAAACTGAGTAAAACGTCCTTCAACGACCATTTTCCTCAATCAACCTCTGATTGAGATTGATCTCTCGACCTCAGAGATCATTTCTAGATAATTACACTATTGAGTTTTCGAGAATCATTAATTATTAGGTATTTTCAGTAGATTGGCCAAATTTAATTGTTTCAACATTTCATAGCGGATATTTCTAAGAACTTACTTGAGGTAAACACATACTGATGATGACAGTAAAATATGATCTTTGGTCATCTGAATGAAGGTCAAACAATTTGGAGATATATTCAAACACTTATTCAGCAGATTCAGCTGCATTGGAACTTTCATGGTGAGTATAGCGGATGTAAAAAAAACTGAAAAATGTAGGTCATTATTACGACACAGAAATAGAAAAATCACGAACAAAATATTTACATACTAGTAAAAAAATTGAAAAAAGATATATTTTCAAGGCCGATCTACGAGGGTGTTGAGAAAAATTAACAGTTATGAAAATAACCGCCAAGTTTGGTTCGGCTTTCATCATATTTTTTATCATCCATATAGAGATAACACTAAATAAATTCATCAACGATTCATTACCGCAATAAATAAATTCTTCAACATGATTACGAATACACTGTAAATATGTAGCACGAACACTACAGGTGAAGGCTATTTTTATTGTTATATTTACTTACATGTTGATTTTGTTTTCTTTTTTTTAAATCATTTTTAATTTTTTTAATATGTATTCATTTCATGTGTGTACCCAGACTACACGGCCGAGTATGAATGAATACCACAAGTTATTGAATTTTCGCGATCAGTTTGTCGATTCATTTCTGAACGAAACTGATTTGTTTTCTCGCGTCAATACTGTTGAGATCACAAATGAAAGACAGACTTATGAGAAAAATTCAATCACGAGTGGAATTTTATTAGACTATTTCACAAACATTTTTGAACTTATATTTGACGTTTCACTGGCACATGCACTGTAAACAAATCTGAAAACAACGAACTTGATATGCCAATCAGAGTCAAGAGTCAAGTTTGGTATTATCGGTAATGCGAACTTGACTAGAGCTTCTGATTGGTTCATTTCGCAAGTGAGTGAAATAGTCATTTATATTTTTTACATTCCCTTTCCGTTCGTTTATGGTTTCATGAGCTGATATTGGAGTTCTGGACAAGAAAGAGCTATAAAGGATACTGTCTGTCATCCGAAAAACTGTGTACTGGATATGAAGTTCCGTTCCTAACTCGGTTCCTAACAAATCATTAACGTGAAGCAGATATAATGTTGGTGCCAGAATAAACCCTTGCGGAATACCAGCATTTAAAGGTAGTAGAGTGCCAGATGAAACCCCATGAATGTATCATAAAATTCTATAAAAGTACAGTATGTGTAAAAGCGTTAAAAAATATACTAAAATATATTTAATGAATAGATTATATTACAGATATGTTAACAAGTTTTCAAATTATAGATTAACCCAATCAACTCTACACAATGAATATTTCTCTTCATTATATTTTGGTCCCCTATAATTGAAAATTAAAAATACCTTACTCAATTTCAATAATTTTCAATAATCTAAGATATTTCTTGGTGAATTCTAAAGATGAAATTTCAATGTTGGATAAGTCGGGTGGTTATAAATTGAGTTGTTCTAATTCCGAATGTAAAATATGTTACATTGGTCAAACATGCCGCAACATTAGCACTCGATTAACTAAATACGTTAGACTAATAGATTCCATCTCCGAAAAAGAACAGATTAATTCAAACTCAGTTTCTTCTAATCATATCGTAAATGGGAAACACCATTTTCTTCCCGACTATGACTTAAAAATTTTACACGTTTGTAATAAAGGTAAAAAACTCAATCTACTAGAAACCCTTGAAACAATCGAGGCAATTGAAAACTTAGATTCAGAATGTATCAATGAACAGACTCGATTTGGCAGCCTAAAACTTTTCAATTTCTTACTATTTTGATCTTTTTAGGACCAATTTTCATCACACGTCTAGTTTATCACACGATAATTAGTAAATTTTTCGGTTTCTAATTACTTTCAATAATGTTCATAAAGATAATTATACTTATGTCATTTTTTTATAGAGTTAGTTGATTATTGATTAGTCTTTTGTTTTATGGAAGCATGGAACAGCCACACCTCTGCCACCTTGAATCGAGACGTTTCATGTCAAACTTTACCTCATAAACTTCTGTTCGTTTCTAGACACGTGCATTGTCACAAATTTATATTCAATTATTAATTAATAATGTTGTTTTGGTGGAGCCCTCACTAGTTGCGTATCACTAAACAACTAGTTGTAATAATTATGACTGGTTTAATTTTTACATTGTTCACATTTGATAATTATTTTAATGGTATTTCTGACTACAAATTAGTATGTTATATACTATCGTTATTTCTCGATTATACTGTTACATTTGACTTTTCTGTAGATCTACTTGTAACCTTGATGATAAAGGATGAATCTTTCGAAACATGTCCTGATGTAAGTCTTCTGAGTAAATCCACAATTGGTTGATGTGAGTCTTCCAACTATACATTTACCTAATAATAATTTTTGGTAGAATTGGAGTGAATGTTTTTTACCTACCTGCCCAGTTGTATCTCCCCTCCAATGTATGCGATGTATTTCCTATTGTTTCAGAATTTAAAAAAACTTCCTAAAATATCTCAGAATGATATTTGGGCTTCATTCTTTTCCACGTTACCATTGTCGATGTCTGTATATGCAACCCCTCAGCGATTGCGGAAGTGATATTTGACACCTAAAAAGACATAATTCCGTCGTTCACCGAAAGCCAACAAACGACCTTCACTCGATGTCTTCATGACAGAACTTCGCCCTCTCCGTAACATTTTTGTCTCTGAAAATGTCTCAAGTTTGTTTGAAATATATTTTGTCGTTTAGGAAGAGATACGGAATTAACATAAGTACAGAACCCTAGATCTCCTACAATGGATGTCAGATCAGTCTGGTTGGTATTAAGACGAAGTTATGGAATGTCATATTATACGGAAGGCTGTCGCAATTCATCAAAGAAAAACTTACCCCAGTACCATAGACGTAGGATTAACTACATTGTATGGGTACGATCACACTATAAAGCTGGCAACACCGAAAAATCGAAATTGCCATAAAGCAAAACGTTTTTGAGAAATGAAGGCTGTCCACACACCAATAAGTCACAAACGCTGTAAAGTAAAAATTTGCCTGAAAGTAGATCGGTTTCATGCAAAACGTGTTGCTGTGCAGCAAAACAGAGCAAATAGAGTCGGGGCTTCAACGTGCTGTCTACAACGACGTTTGTAACAAACGTTTTTTTTTTCAACGTTTCCATACTATTCCCAAACGCTTTTATTCAAAACGTTTTGTAGCAAAACAAAACATTTTAAAATACACTAATCACACCAAACAGCATCGCTCAAAATCAGTTTCTTTCGAGCAGTTTTAACGAGCCTGAAGATGTTTCCCTGTTTAGGCGTACCAGTGTGTGTCGCTTTTTATAATCCGTTAAGAAAAAACTACTCCTGTCCAAATTAGTCAAAAACGTTTTGCGTTAAAACGTTTTTGATTTTTTGGTGTTCCCACGAAAAAAATCCAATTTTTTTTTCTCAACGATTTTGTATGTATTTTTAGTCGCTGATTCCAATTTTCAAAATGAGTTTACTCATATGAAGGAAGTAGTCCATACTCAAAGTGGAGTTTCAGTATATAATTGAACAAAGTAAAACTCAAAAGTCGTCTCCACAATATGTTTTCAACCCCATAATAGGAATGGAATGTTGTCAACTCAACTCAACTCAACTTGTCAAAAAGTTGCATCAAACATAAATCAAAAACATGTTTTCGAGCATAGGAACAGGCGGTTAAAATGGCACGGAAACGTTAAAAAAATTAAAATATGAAGTATTGACCTCGGTATTGACTAAAGGTTGGACTCTTCATTGTCAGTTGTAATACAATATTCTTAAGGAGAAGTAGTTGTTGACTGACAAATATTTGCCTCAGTCTTCATTTTGAGGAAAATCACCTGAAAACGACTGCAGATTTTAAGAAGTATTGCGACTAAAGGTTGTGATGGACTCTTCATTGTCAGTTGTAATACAATATTCGTAAGGGGAAGTAGTTGTTGACTGACACACACTTGCCTCATTCTTCATTTTTGTGGAACATCACTCGAAAACGACTGAATATTTTAGCAGTTGAAACGTCGTGATTTGGTAATCGTAAAGAATTATTTTTCTATTTTTTGATTATTTTATTTCTTCCCAACCTTTATTTAGTCAAACGAAGCATTGTCCACCAATCTCATTTGAAGTATTGATCGAGTTTTGTTGTTTTTATGCTGGTATAATTCAGATGTTCATCGGATGTGTCCTCTGTATAAATCAACTGACCTAGATGTTAGTTTGTACTGTTGAAATCTATATCAGTTTTACATTCATCAACATACTCATGGGTATTTTGAAGAACATAATTTTTAGGATCTATTCGTTATAACATCTGTCGATTAGAAATTATAGAATATATTGAATTCTGTCGACTGTTGAAATCTATATCAGTTTTACATTCATCAACATACTCATGGGTATTTTGAAGAACATAATTTTTAGGATCTATTCGTTATAACATCTGTCGATTAGAAATTATAAAATATATTGAATTCTGTCGACTGTTGAAATCTATATCAGTTTTACATTCATCAACATACTCAGGGGTATTTTGAAGAACATAATTTTTAGGATCTATTCGTTATAACATCTGTCGATTAGAAATTATAAAATATATTGAATTCTGTAGATTTTCCATAAATTGAATTTGGGATTCTTATCAGTTTCATATCAGACATATTGACTGAAGGAATGAATAAAACTGATGAACTGCCTTCAAAATCCAGTCATTCATGAATTAACCAAGAATAAATTGATGGATTATTTACGTTTCGTGATCACCTACAAAGACACAAAAAGCAGAATGTTGTGAATTGTTCATTCATCTCATGTTCTCGGACCTGCTGCAGTGATTTCGTGGATGACCTCACCAACTCACATGATCAACAGCCCACAACCTGTTATATCAGCTGCAAGCTACATTCTTGAGAAATTCAACGAGGAAAGCTTCTTATGCATTCCAACGAAAGTGATGTCGTGTTCCAAGTGAGTAAGCACCTCAACATTCGCTGTCGGATTAATTGGGAGATACGGGGGAAATACCAAAATTTTCTTGTTATTGTGAAAGCACCGCCCTACCGAAGAACAGTTTTTCTATCCTTAACCATACTCTAGCCATGTAATTTCAGGTATTTTTGGAAAATCGATTTCGAAACTTCGATTGTTACATTTATTTCCCAAATTTTTTCAGTGGTCTTAAAAATAAAAATGTTGTGAAACACGTTCAACAATGTCGTGTTTTTTTACTTCTAATGTGTTTCTGCAAAAAACGATCGCAAGCTACCTCAAAAATAATTGACAAGAAACAACTCTGCCGTTGCGCTGATAATCCGAATAGTGGCTCTAAACGAAGCAAGGAATACGTTCAATATCTTGTTAATAATTCCATTTGAGAAAAAATCCTGATGCTCTCTCCGGTGCCTCTGTTATGGTTTATTTCATGGTTTCCCTGAAATTTCTAGAACGTTCCTGAAGTTTGGAGAACATTCTAGAGTTTTCACTCGTATATTCCAAGCATTTCTAGACAGTTTCAAACCTCACTCCCACTTCCTGGTGACCGAATATTCGAGTACATTCTAGTGTCTTTTTCAATACGCTCTTGGAACTTTCAGGTTCATTGCACACTTTTCTGAAATCTTTCAGCACCTTTTAAAGGTTTTGAAAAATTCTAGAGTTTTCTCTAGGTATAATCTAAAAATTTCTAAAACGTTCCTATGTCCCCTTCTCCCAGTTGAAATCATTTTCGAGATATTGCTGACCACGTGAAGCAAGGAGTGCCCAAATGAATTCCTATCATTTTCAGCGTTTGGCTCTGGGACTCATTAATGGTCAATGCAAATGCCAATAATGGGAACTCCAGTGTCTTGAATTGAAATTGTGAATTATTTGGGATAATTGGGATTCTAGAAATCAACATGCTCATCTCTCCTTTAACTGCTCCGGTGAGAATAGTGGCCTTCATGATATTCCTCCACAGGCGCGACACGTAGCGTGGTGCCATTGCATAATCTCGGTGCCTCACGATTACGTATCAGCAGAACTGGGACACCAACCTTTAGCTCCAGTTTGTGTAGAAGGCACGCCTGCTAATTTAAAAAAAAACTGTACAGGGTAAGTTGGTATTGTCGCATGATAATATGGCGATGGGGAATATGGTCAATTGGACATTGAAATAAAACACATGTTTAGGTAATTATTATTTAGTCCGATCTTACCAGAACAAACTGACCTTACGTGTGTGGAAATTGAATACATACATTTTGGAAAGGATTAGGTAAGATCATTCTCTAACCATGGGAGTATTATTGAAATTGACATATTTCACGTATACGGCGGGACGCAACTAGGCGACTATCGGGTGCAACTGGGCTATGAAATTCTATTTTCGGGACGCAACTAGGCCATTTTTCTGACTGCGGAACGCAACTGAGTTCCAGCGTTTTATTCCATATTAATGTAAAAATGTATTGCCGCACAATATTCAGTGGTTCGTTTTCATTAGAGAAATCATAAAAAAATAACATTATTTGCACTATTATGTACGATCTTCACTGAACTTTCAGAATGGAATCAAACTTGACGCACTTCACAGGAAGATAATCCAAAATCCAGAGAAGTTGTTGAGGCAGAGTGGTTCGAATAATGACAGCCAGTTCCCTGCAGTAGGGAAACTATTGAAAACGCAGAAAAACATCACCTATATAAGTTTATGCAATTAAAACAGTTCAATAATTATTCAAAAATTATTCAGATGGAAAAGGGGAGTTTTGCAATTCAAATTAGATGGTGTGAAAAATTAAACCTAGCGAATTTTCCAGGTAGAAGGGTGGATTGGTGGTTACCGCGCGTTGAGTGATCAACAAGATTCCTTGATCTAAATACAACTGATCTTTTAATGGAGACATCAATATGTTTTATAGAGTTTGATCTGACGGTGGGGTGAGTACAAAAATTACTGGTGGTATTTCTTGCAATTGTCGCCAAATGTAATTTTTTGTTTCTCTTCCAAGACGGTAAATTTCGAATTACAACGGGTAACAAGAATCGACAAGCTGATATAAAGTAATGATTATCACTAAGCCCCTCTTTTCCATTTGCGATTCTGGGAAAGTGCCCAGGGTACCGCGATCCATGGGGCCCCCTAGTTCCTACCAGATCACCAACCAGTTTTGGCCAGGGAAAATGTCGGAACTTGAGAGTAGTAGAGAATTGAAATTTTGGGGTTGTGAATTAAAACAATTGGTGCAGCTTTTTCTGATATTATCTTACCCAATCAGATTTTTATTTTCGATGAGGTGACATCAGATTCAAAATTATTAATGGTATATTTTGGCATTTCTAGGTTCTTCCCGATGAAAGGATACCAACAAACTATCACAATTTTGGTCTCAAACGATTAGTTTATGAATTACAGGTACAGTATCCCACGACGTCTGAACCGATCAATGGCCAAATTATTTAGGTTTAGGGTCACCCTGTGTATTTGGGCAGTCCTATATTTTTTGTGATGATTAAAACAAGGCAAAATTAAAAGAGTCATCCATATTTTATTGAAAACAGGACAAAGGATATTGAAGTACCTGTAGTTCTTAAACCAATCGTTTCATCGGGAGGAACATAGAAATGGCAAAATATACAGGTTGTCCCATTAATAATTTTGGATCTGATGTCACGCGACCGAGAACTGAAAGCTTATTGGGTAACATTATATCAGAAAAAATGCACCAATTGCTAAAATTCACAACCACAAAATTTTAATCATCTACTACTCTCGAGTTTCGAGATATTCCCTAGCCCAAACCTCGTAGGCCACCCTGTATACATTTCGAAAATCAAACGATAGTTACTGATAATAGTAGTATATTTCGTTGTTTTATAAACGTCTTTTTAGTTACGAGTATTCAATCGCGAAGCGAGTGCATAATATAAACGCGTTACATACCATATTTTGTCTACGAACTTATTTAAACGACAAAGTTGTATTTTTGATTTATCTTCTGTCATCATGCCACTTTCATTTGACAGATCAAAACCTAATCTCCCAGGCGGAATTTCAAGCACTGAAGTCAAATAGTAACCATATAGTGATGTATTTGAAGAATGAACATGCCATGGTAATGTATTTGAAAGTTATTTCCTCTAAACACTGTCACATCTCTCGGCGGTATGCGAACGTTACCATTACGCCACGTGACGTTCGATGATTGCAAGGACAACTAGTGCATTGAAGATTTTGACAAATAAATAATGACAGATGGTACTAACCAATATAAAATGTATCAGAGCAATGTATGTTGGGTTGCATATATCGTTGATTAATAGAAAATCATTCGTTAACAGGGGTCATTAATCAACGATTTTGAGTGAGTTAAAATACATCATAAATGAACGGTCGACGAAAAAAATATATGGAGCGATCTTGAAAACACTTCAGAAAAAACTCACATGAAAAAGCTTAAGCATTTTTTCCAGTACTAGTGCGGGAAAATGAAACCTCCCAAACTGAATTGCAGAGAACGAATGCGAAATAGATCGTGACGCGTTCTGAGAGGAGAAGCCTTAAGTCAAATAGTCGTCATAGGGGTCCCATTATCCTGAAGTGCCCATGGTCTCAAATAGATTGAAGACGGCCCTGATCATCCAATATATTCATCTATGATTATCTCTTCAATAAGTAGGTTTTATAGATGGCTGTCGAAATACTTCTCACATATCATTTTCACCGATTTCAATGCCCGCTGTTCCAAACCAATGGATAATAAATCAATTAACGTCGACGGATCTTGTATGGGTTAGCGGTTATGTTAATGCTGACCAAAAACCCACACCCACAAACCCAAAAGTATTAACTCATCGTTACGTTTTTATTTCGAAATTGAATATTTTTGCGCGCCACCCGTATAGTGAGTGCACCAGCTTATAGTTGATGGTAATGATCGTTGCAAGATAACCGAATCGTTGTTCGCTATCAAGTTTGCGTTATGTGGGTAAACGAATAATGTTTGCAATTTTTATTTTCAGTAGCGCATTATATTTGGTTGTAGGTTTGAATAGACCAAAGAAAATTCTACAAAAGCTCTTTTTTAATGGTCTTGCATAAAAAAATTATTATTTTCTGCATATATGGTTGTATTGACGGGTCGACGTCAGTGAAAAGCAAGGAGGAAAATGTGTTTAAATTTGTTATACCTTATCGTCAACCGGCTGCAATCTTACGAGCAATCCTCAGAAGTCCTCACGAAACTTGTGCGAGCTAGGGAAGATGCAACACTTTCCATTTAACGTTATGTGAGAAGAAACAGGTCAACTAAGAACTACTAAACAAAACGAGACATACGAACACATCAAGTGCTGAAATGAATGAAATGAGTTAAAAAGCTTATTGTGTATAACTATTATCATTGAAACTACCAACAGTTGGGTATTAATTCAGAATTATGAGTACATGCTTCATACTACTCCCCTATAATATCAAATGAATTTGATTAAAGAAGCTTATTAGAAAGCTTATTAGAAAAAAATGAATTTGATTACACATTTATCAGTATTTAGGTACATTGGTCTATTTCGCACTAGTTAGAAATATTTTTTTCCGGCAACCTACTTGAAATATGTATAATTTCGCACTGTAAACTAGTACACAAAATTAGATATTTCACACTAGTGCGAAATGAAGTAGGTATTGAATATAATAAATAGTTCCTGAACATGCGAACAGGCTGAGTAAAAATATATAGTCCAATTTTCTTAGAAAATGCTGTTTTTTCAATAAATACTCTTTATTTCGAAAAAGAATTGGGTAATTTTCATGAATTTTTTATATAATGTACGGTTTGAGGAATCCGAAATATTGTCATCAATTTCAGCATAGGTCTCCGGACTCATTTGTCGGCAATATACTTTTGAATGTACGGATTTTATTGATACCTCATATATTCCATCGAAGACTGAAATGAGTTATTTTCGAGAAATTCTTGTTTGAAAATATTCGGACTAGATTGTTAGTACGGTACTTATTCCAAAATTGCAATACTTTCCATACAAGTTGAATGAAATCTCTTTCATTTGGAAGCTGAAAGAAACTGAAAAAAATTCAATAAAAGCTTGTCTTCAAAAATGTTTTATTTACATTAACTTATATTTTTGTGTGGAATATATTCGAATACATTTCAGAATTAGTTCATTGAATGAATGTCCACCAAACGTAGATATATTTACTACCTAACGCGGAATTTTGGGAAGTATAATACCTTTACCATTCATTTGTTGATTGTATGCCTAATATTGCATTCCTAGGTTTTCGTCAGCTTGATTAGGAAATATCTTCTATTTTGCAGAAACCCCACATTTCACAGAAATCATCTAAATTGAATTAGCTCTTAAACAATGGAATTAGCTCTTAAACAATGGAATTAGTCGCAATCTTGAGAGGATTATTGCTTCTGTTTTATTTAATTTTTTTTCAGTTTCTTTGAAACAGGGCTTTCAATAATGAAAGAGATTTCATTCACCATGTATACAAGGCATAAGTACCCCACTAAGCTAGTGCGAACAAGAATTGCCCGAAAATAGCCCATTTCGGCGTACGATGGAGTATGTGGGGTATCAATAAAATCCGTACATTCAAAAGTATGTATATAGCCGACAAATGAGTCCGGAGACCTATGCTGATATTGATAAAAATATCTTGGACTAAAAAACTAGGGGTTGACGTACCCCTATATTTTCGAACTACTCTGTTAACTTTGGTTATCTTTGGTCGAGATTGAGGGAGTTCATCCTCGCTATATTGAATATTTATATTTCTCATTAGAGAACTCACACTGCTTGATATAAAATTAATCGAATTGGATTTTTTTAAACCTGTTGTAGAGCACAAAACGAAAAAGTATAATGGATACGAGATCAAGGTGACATTGTACCATCATTGAGGCATGGTATTCGCAGAATAAATAGGCGTTTTGTCAATTCTAGGAATTGTTGAAAATTCTTTCTTGGAATTGTTGAAAATTCTTAGCAAAAAGCTTTACTTTTCATTTTTGACAACCTGTATCTCGAAAACTAGTGGGCCGATTTTTTTGTGCCCATGGACACTTTTGGTGAGGAAGTCAAAATCAACAACATACCAAAAATTCAGGGAATTTAGCAAAGAGCCATTTTCCATAAGGATTTTGAGGGGTCCTTTGCGTCATGGAAACGTAAACGGTTTTTTTCTTCAACTTTCTTTGTTATTCATCTTCAGGTCAGTCTAAAAGGAAAGTTCTAGAATAAGCAGAGAAGAAATTACTTCTCAATTTTTGGATTTTCAAAGTAGGTCTATTAAGTGAGTCGTATTTAGATAAAAGTTATTTAAGTAACAAGACGTGTTAACATTCGAGGTGAGCGAGTACAAGCCGAGGCAAAGCCGAGGCTTGTGGCTTGCAGAGGATGTTAACAGTCGATACATTCCGTGTTACTTATTACGTTTTTCCCGCTGATTGTTGACAATTCCTCAAAGTTTGCCTGGATTGAAGTTAGTTTTCTTACCCTTCCTTCATGATTATTCGTTCCACTATTTCATTCTAAGTTGATTGTGCGCGTAACTAAGTTACCGAATAAACAGACAAAAATAATATTTTCATAACCTAAAAATTGATATAAATGAAGCTGAAGGTATTACTTGTCAAAGTCAAAGTCATTATTACCCTAGGCATGTAAATGACACTATTTACATTCCGTTGTCAAGATGAATTAGTAGAATAATATAGGCCATTTACCTGTTTTTTTGCTAAGCATGTATGGACTATTTACAGTGTTGGAGGCGGGAAAAAGTAGTTATCAGCCTAAATACTCTGAATACCAATGAAAATTCATCAGTCATAACTCCTAAGAATGTAAGTCACTATTTGTCAGAAGGATTTCAAGCTTGAAAATCACCAATCTATTTGTGTGGAACTAGCACCTTACCCATTAATCATTTCGATAGTAAAAATATTATTGGACCTCTTGAACAGAACTGCTGATTTATTGATGGGATATTAAACCGTAATTGTAACAAGATAATTTGAGAAGTTTCATTAGGCTCTTCGAAACATACTTACAGTGATGATGAACTCAAGAAGAAGTTGAGTGAAAAAGCATATTTCAACACTAGGTGAGACTAAGAATCTCAACTAAAAATGATTAGTAGAAGATCATTTGGTGAATGAAATAACCGTCAACAGTTTCATATACTTTTTTAAATGTTTTATCACCAATTAGTTAACACAATCAGTATTATATGGATCGTTATCAATAAAATAAAATTCGTCAAATAAAATACTTTCACCTACACTTTTTCTTATTCTTATTTCTAAAGACATTTAACAAATAAATTCTACTAATCTTCATTTCCACTGCTAATCCAGTACGATTGGGTTTTGAGACAAGAATCGATTGTAGCACCACCAAACTTGGTATGCTAGTAGTTGGAACCATGCTAAAGACGAAAAAAAGTTACTAAAATTCCAGGGGTGGGACATATTTTTTTCCGTTTAAAAATATTCAAATAGATTTTTGCTGTAATCTTGGAAAGTATATGATTTAACGGAAAAACAACTCAACAGGGTGAAAAACAATTTAATTGATTGAACGCCGACATCAAATTTCAGGTTCACCCTTACCGCTCAGCTGAAAGTTCTGGCGAAGCCTAATATTTGATTGGTCATACCTAAAATGTGTTTTGTGGCCCTTCACGGATGATCCGAAAATCATGAATAATTTAGTAAATATGGAATTATTATACTGAAGCAGCAACCCATACCCTATTTGGAATATATGCAACAATTTCAAAGTAGTGTGACAGGTCCCACTTATACATGCAAAAAAAAAACTTTGTTTTACTCCTGCCTCATTTTCAACTTACCCATTTTTTTCCATCGGATGCTGCACCGTAGCCAGCTACACCTCAGCCTCTTGGGCTTTTTGTGTTTTCCGGGTTAGTTTTACAGCACCCACTCCGTAACTCTAGTCCCCTGTACCAGTCTGTACAGGTTCTTCACCGGTTGACTGCTATATTCTTCGGGAGTTACTCTAGGTTTCCCGAAAATTGCCTGTCTCTTGCGGTCTAATGCCTCGCATTCTGGCTGTTTCTGTCCTTTTCCACATTGTCTGCAGGAAAGTTCTCCGTTGTACAGCCCCATTTTCTGCAGGTGTTTTCTCATTGGGCTGTAACCAGTGAAAAGGCCTGTTATTGTTCTAACTTGTTTCCTGCTCAACTTGAGTAGTTCTTCAGTTTTGTGCTTTGACGGTCCTTGAATGAGTGTTTTCCCGCGGGCATGAGAGGGGCTTCATTCCAACTCTCCTTTTGTTTCTGCTTGACCCAGTCCCGAGTGCTGGTTCTGGGCCAATGTATGGATTTGATGAGCCCACTCAGCTCATCAGCTTTTTATTGCCCTCGATTCACCAGTGTCCTGGAACCCACATCAAAGTTAATTTGTTGTGTTCTGTGAGAACACTGAGTTCTTCGCGGCATTCCCATACCAGTCTTGATGTCACTTTCGGATTCATGAGAGCCTTCAGTGACGCCTGGATGTCTGTGCATATTTTGATCCGTGCATTGTGCATTTCTCTCATATTGATTTCTCTCACGCATTGCAGGATGGCGTACATCTCTGCTTGGAATACGGAGGTGTTTGTTTCTAGTGAGACGCTTATTAGGGAGTTTCTCCCCTCACTGTATATTCCAGCACCAGTTCCGTCGCTGGTTTTGGATCCGTTCGTGTACCAGATCCTCTGTCCAGGTTTATCCCTGATGTTGTCATTTGTCCATTCCCTTCGATCTTGTATGATAACCTCGAAGTTGATGTTGAAAAAGAACCTGGGAGTCATGTGGTCCGTTGGTTTCATTTCGAGAATGTTGCCTCCCACTAGCTCCTTTATCTTATTATGATCCGATCTGTTGCTCGTGTTTTGTTGCCTTAGAAGTCCCATTCTTGCCTCTCCCATGATTGTTATGTCAATCGGTGGGAGTTCCAACAGTACTTCCATGGCTGATGTTGGTGTTGTTTTCATAGCTTCCGTTTTGCTAAGGCATGCAAGTCTGTACCTTGTTCAACTCAGCCGCGGCTATTTTTCGTGATATCTTTGTCCACCATACCACAGATGCATATGTGATCATGGGTTTCACCACAATGTTGTATATCCAATATACCATTTTGGGATTGAGCCCCCATGTTTTCCCGTGTGCCTGCCTGACCATCATCAATGGTATTTCAGCTTTCTTCTTCACTTTTGTCAGCTGTTGGTTCCAGGTCAGTTTCGAGTCTAAAATCACCCCGAGATATTTGACTTCTTCTGACAACTGTATGCGGGTACCTTGAAGTGTTAGAGGTCCTAAGCCCTCTAACTTCCTTCTACGACTAAACGCTACAATGGTTGATTTGGAGGGACTAATAGTTAGGCTCTTCTCATCTATCCATGTACTGACCCGATTTAGGGCAATTTGCATTATTTCCCTAACCGTGGTGTTGTCCACCCCTTTATAGTGTGATTAGCAGATCCTCCACCACCAGGTTCCACAGCAGTGGGGACAGGACACCCCCTTGCGTACACCCCCAGTGACCTTGGCTGCCAGTGTTTCTCCCACTAAGGAGGAGTATATAATCCTATCTTTTAGCATGCAGTCTATAGATCTGCAGGAGGTCTCATCGATGCCTTTCCATCTCGATGCCCTTGAGATTGAGTTTAAAGATGTGTTGTTGAATGCTCCCTCGATATCCAGGAATGCACTTCATTTTTTATGTAGGATGTGTATGAGCGATTATTTTCAACATTTACTAAAGAAATTGCCGGGATTATGGGTAAGTTGAAAACTGAGGCAGGAGTAAAACCCAGTTTTTTCTTTGGCATGTATAAGTGAGACTTGTCTCACTAGCCTTAAATCGTTACATATGGTCCAAAGAGAGTACTGATTCCTGCTCCAGTATAATTATTTCATAATAACTAAAATATCCATGACTTTCGGATCCTCCGTAAATATCGTAGAAGGGTTATTTGAAGTGGGACAAAACACATTTTAGGTACTCAGATACTCAAATATTATATTTGCATGAGGACATAGGGCATTCTACAATTTTTAGCAAAGTTATGACAAATCTAATTTTCGGCCCTGCCTGAACTTGCAGTGGCGGGTTAGCGCGAGTATGAAATGTGACGTCGGCGTTAAACCACGTTTTCTGAGAAAACAAGCGTATTTCATAAGGTATTACTGAAAGTCATTCTTACGGAGAATTGAATTATCTCTCGACCTATCGAAATCGTTTTTTGATAAATCTTTTATTTTCTGAAATAACAACAAAAAAAATTATATTTTTTTTAAATGAAAATTTTTTTAGGTTTCAACCCTGATTTTTTGGTAACTAATTTTTTTTTCTAAGAATACATGATGTCGAGATGTCATGTGCCGAGTTTCAGAGTGCTACAATTAATTCTTCACTTTTTGTCTCGAGTTTGTCTGTCGTTACTGGATATGCATAAAAAAAGTCCAGCTAGTTGAAAATAAATGAGTCACCGGAGTGTCTCAATATTTCCAATAAAAACCTAATGACAACTAATCATTAACTTTCACGAGAACTGATTCATGTCTAATAAACGATTTGTATTCAGTGGGTATAGCCTCCTTTTGACGCAACTGTAAAATCGCCTATGATTGTCATCTGTCCACTAATTAATTTCAGTTTAGCACCACCCAAACAAGTTATTTCATGTGTTTGTGATGCGTGTTTTGGATGCGTTTTTCATATCATATAAGAATGGAATTGATAGTCAATTGGAGTTTGATAATTATTGTATATTTTCAATCGATTTTTTGAAAAAATAAAAATCGTGAACTATATTTTTTGGTATATACCAACATTATTCACATACCACGTTTAGTATTCTATTCTAAAAATAAATTGTATCTATTGATGAGATGAATTAATGAATATGTTCACCCTCCAAGAAAGGGTAGTTTGGTGTCAATAACTACATAATTTTTCTCAGTACGCAAAAAAGTCAAGAGGCCATTTTTATGAGTAGATAGAGAAATGTAAATGTAATAATAATTTGACAAACAACCCTCTCTGCCCTGTCCACCGGATTCGTCATTTAGGAAGCTGACTGAAGTATAGGGGATTTAAAGACCTTATCACAAGGTTCAATGGTAAATTATCCTTCATTATCACACGTAAAACTATACTCATACATCTGTAAAGTGTCTTCCAATCTTTTAAATTATTATATATATATTAATCATGTATGAGTATAGTTTCATTACGAACAAAATCAACTGAAATAAAAAAAAGTTCGGTTGCCATGCACCTGTGATGAGGTCTTCAAATCCCCAATTGGATGATATGGTGATATTTATTATGCGAAAATTTGGAATTTTATGGTATATGTATTGTTTAGGTTGAAATGCAATATATTAAAATCAGACGAATATTGTTGTGGTGACGATAATCAGCTAATTATTTTGCAAATATCAATATGCTCATGTTATACCGTATTGTTGTCACATATAGTACAAGAAACTTTTGTGAAGAATACTATTTTTGTGATTTCTACTATACATTTTTCTCCGTTCATGATGACATCTCACCGACCCCGTATATTTGCACATCTCTACACCAAAGCAAGTATTGTCCAGTGCAATCTAGCATTAAGGCGATCATAAACGATTTGAAATTACCTCATCAACCTACACTTCATTGCTGTACGACTTGGTTTAACGATGCGATAGTTTTGGTCTTTAGGTCAACAACCGCTATTCTATAAAGTGAAAATTTCAAACGGTCAACGCTTTTATTGATGACACTCGTTAAAAACAGGAATAGATTGTCACACAGTTGCTGAAAATCATCAACATGAAGACCTGGTGAAAGCAGGAAAGTAGTATGATTAATTTTTTTAGATAATCGCTAGCTATGCGAAAATGACAATGCTTCAAAGAGTAATCTTTGAATATGTTTAATGAAAATTTGGTGCTTTGTTCCTGAATTATAATATTTATAGAAAAAACTGGATAAATATCATCAATCGGATAATATACAATCGCTTACAGTGTTTATCAGATGAACTGCGTTTTTGAGACTACTAACTGAAGGAATTGATTTCATTACGCTCTTTCACCAACTCCGATGGTCACTGCGGCTTTAGACATCAGGATTGGCATCAAGGCAACCCACACCCAAGGCATGTGTGCGTCTGTTGATATAAATATATCACTATGGTTAAGACGATTAATTATCCATTATCCGGAGATTTTATTATTTTGGCGGAATGTTTCGCTACACGATAGCTTTCGCAAGGGAATAGTTCAATGAATTATTTTTTGTTGTAAACTGCTTATATACCCTTCTTATTTATTAAAGTAATCAGGACCTACTTATAATTATTGCTAATTCCTAGACTCACAACTTAAATCAATTGACAATAACAATGTACATGGAAATCTCATTACCCACTATTAAATAGATTGAATAAATTTAATAAATTTATTACGGTCCAACTGGTCATTTAGTAAACAATTTGAATGTATAATAGTTTCTAAGAATTCTAATAATTAAGTTCATCAAAGTTATGACCTTCCTCCAAAATATGATATTGTCATATGTTCAGTTTGTTTTCTTCTTCACACAATTAATACGGTGTTCACGTATGTGATTTTTGAATGGTCTACCTGTCTGGCCTACATACACTTTAGGGCAAGATCCAAACAAAATTCAATTTATAAACTACTGATTTTTCATATTAATGTGTATTTTTTATAAACTTTCCCAGCGTGTTATCTGTTCTAAATGCCACTCTCAAATTTTGTTCATGCCAAAAGAAGCGAATTTTTCTATGAAAGATCCTGAATGAGTTAAAGTTCTATAATTATTGTCAAGGTTCCTCTTGGATAGCCTTCATTTCTATCAATTAGACGTGATATCCATTGTTGACTGCTATGTGTTTTATGCTATTTAGTACTTTGTTGAAATTTTCTATAGAAAGAGGAAAATTCACTAATCTGAAATTTTATGCATACATATAAGGATATACCGAATAATTTATCATGTATGCTAATGTCAGTATGGGAAGGTTTATAAACAAAGTCTACGCCGAACCTCGTAAATGATTTTTGAAGGTGGTGCTTCAAGTTGTCTGGAAAATGGAATATTATATTCTGTAACAAGGTTAGAATGAAAAATTTGATACGAGTGGGAAGATACGAGCACGAGCTGAAATAAAGCGCGAGGAACCACGAGCATAACGAATTTTCATTTTAACTGAGATAACAAACAGACTGTGCTTTCTCCACAACCATACATTTTACATATAATCAAATGGAAAGCCAACGAAAAATTATGTTGACATTTCATTTCACATCTTATCACTATGATGCCAGTCAATGCTAACGTAATTATAGCCAAAACAATGCCAGTAGATTATTCTTATACATGTGATTGAATGAAATACACGCAAAATGCATGAGACAGCAAGTGCTGTAGAATATTTATTCAATATCAAGAGTGAGAATGTTACAATTCTGTTATCAAATATGATTTCAGAATTGACAAATTCTGTAACGGTGGTGGAGAAAAGTAGTACTGTAGCGGAAAGTTAGTGTGATGAAAGTAATTCATCGAAAAACCGAATTTCTACGATGATGGCCCATTCTATTTCCGAAGAAGAAAATATATCCCTTATTGTTCCGAATTAAAACGAATGCAACACATTTTTCAGGCACATTATTTTGAAGATTGTTATTTTTGTGGAGAGAAAATAATGAATACCTTCTTATGTAGTTATAAATAAATGTGTTTTAAATAACTAATTTATTTGAGCAATATATTATTTTTAATATGCGAGAATTATGAGTCTGTTAATATCTACCGTTGCCAAGGTATTAAAAATCAATTATTGACAAGAAAATAATGAATTCCTTGGTATGTCCTTATAAGTAGAGTTTTTTGAATAATTAATTAATTTGAACAATATTTTTTTAATATGCGGGGGCACTATGATCGATAATGGCTTCTATAATGCCCTCGATCATCAGTCTGTTACCATTGCCAAGGTATTATAAAACAATAATGGACGAGTGAATCATAATGAAATAAAGCATATATTAATTGAATATATCAATAAACACCATCCTTTGATTATTCATTAAAGTTATACATCGAAAAGGACCCCTCTCAATAATAAATGGAGTCAGTAATCCCGGAGAGAACATCTGCTATCAACGAATACACCGAATAACATGTGCTCATCAAGTTACAAATGATTCAAGTAACGACGATGTAGGGTTCTCTGGCTTTTGTCATTGTCGTATATTTTGCTCTGAACTGACAGTAGCAGTGACTGGAGTTTCGAATATTTGTATATTCACTTTCCACATAGACTGCATGAGTGAAATAGTGAAATATCACGATGATGAGTAGTGATGACAGTACAATTTACCATATAGAAACTTTTTAAAAACATTGGAATTAACTAACAGGCGTCCAATCCAATACACTGGAGCTGAAGGTTGATTTCCCAGTTGTGCAGATACATACGTATATTTGATTTACCAGGCTACGGGTTACACACACAGAGCTGGGGAGGAAAATGATAAAGGCCACTATTCTTACCGGAGCAGCTGGAGGAGAGATCGTGTTGAAAAAACACTAAAGTGAAGTTCTTGGAATTTCTACCACCAGGGAGATGGCGTGGAACTTTCTAAAATATAAGAATGACTGTTCTTGAATAAAATTCTGTAAAATTCGAGAATGAACCATAATAGAAGCTCCCGAAGTCCTCGTAAATTCTGGACATTTCGATTGTTAAAGCCATGTTTATCGTTGTTTTTCATTAAATTATTTGTTTTTTTTTTAAAGAGCGATAGGGGTTCGTAGACACATATTCACGAGCAGGTTAAAATCTTGTTATTTTTAAATGTGTTGCGACAACTGTCTCTGTAGCCCATATCAAAGATAAGCCCAGTATGAGCTTTTGCATGGTAAATATGTGAGAGCATTCTGATTATTGGCCCCAGATTATGATGTTTTGACTCAGAATCGAGTAAACTTGTGTCTTCCCTAGCTCGCACAAGTTTATTGAGGACCTCTGAAAGTTGCTCGTAAGGAGGCAGCCAGTTGACGGAAATAACAATATCAATAAAAATAGTAGCAAATAGGTATGTTCTTCGCGCTAGATTACAGTCGACGAATGTCCAAAGAAATGGTGTATTCCCGACTGAGTACATTGATACATTTTTGTCTTCCACTTTAATGTCAGTGGTTCTTTGTTCTATTTCGTTGCTGCTGAGTGAGAACTGGAGAAATAGGTTTTTTCTAGATTTAGGACCAATCCATTTCGATCACACCATTTGTTAAACGAAGCGATTTCTTCTTCTCGGGTGAATGCGGATATGACCATTGTCATAGTGGCATCGACATAAATGAAACTATTGTTGACAGCTAAAATACTCTGGCGTGTCCACGTCAATGTACAGAAGAGACAGTAAGAGTCCTACTGTTCCCTCTTAAGGTGTTCCAAGTTTGTTGAATAAAATGTCAGAAAAGGTATTTTCGACAGAGCCGAAGAAATTCTACACTTTGTGCCTGGCTACAGGACCTGTGTGTCGTTATTTTAATTTTCTGTGCTGGCTCCAGATGACGATCCCATTTAAGAATTTGAATTGAATGGTCCGCAATATAGTCTAAGAACCAGTGGCCGGCTACCTGTATGTATTTGACCAGACTGTTTATATTATTGATCTGAGGACCAGACCCAGATTTTTGTCTAGAGAGTCCTTTATACTTACCAAACATGAAGTGGGGACTCACTAAGCCTAGCTCGGTGACCGTAACTACTGCGCAGGTGACGATTAGATTAATTTTAAATGTATTTGACCAGAGCTACCATTTAGAAATTTTGAAATATATTATGATTATTATCAAAAAATAACAATGGCTGACCATTATCGCGCAACTAACATCGTGGCAGACAATTTGAAAGTATTAAAAAGTTTGAAATTTTGAAAGTAATTGACCAGATCTGCCATTATTATATGTCATTATATATTATAGCCTTAGAAGCTTATATTTAACACGGCTGACCATTTTATTGAGAACACATATCAGTAGACAAAAACAAATCTTCACTACCTACTTCCTAAACAGATGTGTGCATAGGATGCATTATTATATATCATATAAAATTATATTATTTTTAGACTTGAATGTTATTATAGGTTTTTGTTACAATATTAATGTTAATAATAATAATAGTAATAGAAAGCAAATACTACCGTGAATAACGCAATGGTTATCCGACAGTTGGGCCCTCAAACTCAAACTCAAATTCTGCTATTTCAAATAAATTATGTTGCAGAAAATTAAGCAGTAATAAATATGAGGGTATAATGATGATGATTAAAATTAAATGATTTTTTTTAATTGTTCAAGTCAAAATTCAGTAGTATTAAGTGGATAAAAAGAGGATATAAAGATTTATTCATATATTCATATCCATTTTATCATAATGAAACATTCAACATTCACAAAAATACTAAAAAAAATACTAAAAACGACCGGATCGTGTTGTGAGGCCGTATTTCCACGGACCACATTTTGAAGTCGACATCGACGACAAAAAGTGGTTCGTTTGTAGCCGTTCCGACTACTGAAGTGGTTCGACCCAGCCACTTTGTGTGGTCGAGCCAAAACGGTTCCATCAAGCCGAATACTGACAATTTGACGTTACTGAGAATAAGAAAGTGACTGCATTGCACGCGGCTCGTGGAAAAGATCGGCGTTAAAGTCGACTTGTAGTGCTGTGGACGGGCTTGACCACTTCACGGTGGCAAAAGTTCAATTGTTGTTGAAAAAACGCCCGTGTAGAAAGCATCAACGTTTAAACATTGCCATAAATGGAAATTGCCAGCTGTCGACAGTCGGCCACACACGACTTTTTGTCGTCAATGTCAACTTCAAAAAGCGGTCCGTGGAAATACGGCCTCAAAACACGACCCGGTCGTTTTTAGTATTTTTGGCAACGTTGATAAAGATGCCCCGTGTTTCATCATGATAAAATGGTTATAAATATATGAATAAATCTTTATATCCTCTTTTTATCCACTAGATACTATTGAATTTTGACTTGAACAATTGAAAAAAAAAACATTTAATTTGATTTCATCATCAGTATTATACCATAATATTGATTAATGCTTAATTTTCTGCAGCATAATTCATTTGAAATGGTAGAATTTATTTGAAGCCGTAAGATGGACGGCAGTGTTTGAGGGCCCAACTGTCGGAAAACCATCGCGTTATTCACGGAAGTATTTGCTTTGTATTTTTTTTTCTATGTGTTGGCATCGACTGCTATGGTCATTAGCCGCGTGTTCTGGATAGGCATTGTTACTAACTCCTTACGCCACATTAGGAGCAGCACTGTTAATTATTAACGCAAGGATTATCCCCAGCCAGCAACAAAATTCAATCACTCAGATTTTGACATCTGAAACTGAAAAAACCCTGCTCTGCCTGGGGATCGAGCCCGCGACCTTTCGATCACGAGCCGCGGTAAATCCCCGCCCATTTGCTTTGTATTATTATTATTATTATAAATATTGACATTAATATTGTAGCAAAAACCTATAATAACATTCAAGTTTAAAAATAATATAATTTTATATAATATACAATAATGCATCCTATACCCACATCTGCTCAGGAAGTGAAGATTTGTTTTTGTCTACTGATGTGTGTTCTCAATAAAATGGTCAGCCGTGTTGAATATAAGCTTCTAAGGCTTATAATGACATATAATAAAGGCAGACCTGGTCAATTACTTTCAAAATTTCAAACTTTTCAATACCTTCAAATTGTCTGCCACGATGTTAGTTGCGCGATAATGGTCAGCCATTGTTATTTTTTAATAATAATAATATATTTCAAAATTTCTAAATGGCAGCTCTGGTCAAATACATTAAAAATTAGTCAAATTTTAGTACCTGTAGCATTTGCGCAGTAGTTACGGTCACCGAGCTAGGCGAGTCCCGACTTCATTTTTGGTGAGTATAGGGGAGTATAGACAAAAATCTAGGTCTGGTCAAATACATACAGGTAGCCGGCCACTAGCTAATAGCCGGACACTGAATAAAAAGCCTGAACAGTTCAAATCCTCACATATATTTCCTTCAGGAATGTTCGCCTCGCCCGCTTCTATAAAAGTTTAATGAACGGAGGCGTATGCAGTTATTGAAGACGAGGCGGGAACGACGAAGTTTCCTCAGGTTACGCTCGAGGAATACGTTTGAACGTTTGCACGGTTCGCGAGTTTGCCGGACACGACACGCAGAACGGACGATGTTTTGTTGCATTGCGCTCATGCCACGATAACCAACATTATTATTTTAATTCACTTCGAACCACCTGGAGCTTCCATTTAGTACAGTCCGCACCAAAGGAGGTGTAGTTTTGCAGTCTTTGGGGGGTCTGAGACGATAATTCCATTAAATATATTACTGATGTTTTCAAATATCATTAACTGAGCAAATACGGAATTGAGGAAAGTTGAAAGTCACCATATAATTTCTTTATACGTGGAATGAAAGTCTTTTTTACTTTATACGCCTCCAGCTCGGGACTACCACAGGGGTCGAACTTGGGGCCTCTTTTATTTTTATCGATAAGTTGGCTCAAAAGATGAACTGCCCAAGATTTATTTACGCAGATGACCTAAAGATATATATATATATATATATATTTATCCAGGTGGTTCGAAGTGAATTAAAATAATAATGTTGGTTATCGTGGCATGAGCGCAATGCAACAAAACATCGTCCGTTCTGCGTGTCGTGTCCGGCAAACTCGCGAACCGTGCAAACGTTCAAACGTATTCCTCGAGCGTAACCTGAGGAAACTTCGTCGTTCCCGCCTCGTCTTCAATAACTGCATACGCCTCCGTTCATTAAACTTTTATAGAAGCGGGCGAGGCGAACATTCCTGAAGGAAATATATGTGAGGATTTGAACTGTTCAGGCTTTTTATTCAGTGTCCGGCTATTAGCTAGTGGCCGGCTACCTGTATGTATTTGACCAGACCTAGATTTTTGTCTATACTCCCCTATACTCACCAAAAATGAAGTCGGTACTCGCCTAGCTCGGTGACCGTAACTACTGCGCAGATGCTACAGGTACTAAAATTTGACTAATTTTTAATGTATTTGACCAGAGCTGCCATTTAGAAATTTTGAAATATATTATTATTATTAAAAAATAACAATGGCTGACCATTATCGCGCAACTAACATCGTGGCAGACAATTTGAAGGTATTGAAAAGTTTGAAATTTTGAAAGTAATTGACCAGGTCTGCCTTTATTATATGTCATTATAAGCCTTAGAAGCTTATATTCAACACGGCTGACCATTTTATTGAGAACACACATCAGTAGACAAAAACAAATCTTCACTTCCTGAGCAGATGTGGGTATAGGATGCATTATTGTATATTATATAAAATTATATTATTTTTAAACTTGAATGTTATTATAGGTTTTTGCTACAATATTAATGTCAATATTTATAATAATAATAATAATACAAAGCAAATGGGCGGGGATTTACCGCGGCTCGTGATCGAAAGGTCGCGGGCTCGATCCCCAGGCAGAGCAGGGTTTTTTCAGTTTCAGATGTCAAAATCTGAGTGATTGAATTTTGTTGCTGGCTGGGGATAATCCTTGCGTTAATAATTAACAGTGCTGCTCCTAATGTGGCGTAAGGAGTTAGTAACAATGCCTATCCAGAACACGCGGCTAATGACCATAGCAGTCGATGCCAACACATAGAAAAAAAAATACAAAGCAAATACTTCCGTGAATAACGCGATGGTTTTCCGACAGTTGGGCCCTCAAACTCTGCCGTCCATCTTACGGCTTCAAATAAATTCTACCATTTCAAATGAATTATGCTGCAGAAAATTAAGCATTAATCAATATTATGGTATAATACTGATGATGAAATCAAATTAAATGGTTTTTTTTTTCAATTGTTCAAGTCAAAATTCAATAGTATCTAGTGGATAAAAAGAGGATATAAAGATTTATTCATATATTTATAACCATTTTATCATGATGAAACACGGGGCATCTTTATCAACGTTGACAAAAATACTAAAAACGACCGGGTCGTGTTTTGAGGCCGTATTTCCACGGACCGCTTTTTGAAGTTGACATCGACGACAAAAAGTGCTTCGTGTGTGGCCGACTGTCGACAGCTGGCAATTTTTATTCAAGGCAATGTATAAACGTTGATGCTTTGTACACGGGCGTTTTTTCGACGACAATTGAACTTTTGCCGCCGTGAAGTGGTCGAGCCCGTCTACAACACTAGAAGTCGACTCTAAGGCCGATCTTTTTCCACGAGCCGCGTGCAATGCAGTCACTTTCTTATTCTCAGTAACGTCAAATTGTCAGTATTCGGCTTGATGGAACCGTTTTGGCTCGACCACACAAAGTGGCTGGATCGGACCACTTCAGTGGTCGGAACTGCTACAAACGAACCACTTTATGTCGTCGATGTCGACTTCAAAAAGTGGTTCGTGGAAATACGGCCTCACAACACAACCCGGTCGTTCTTAGTATTACTTTTAGTATTTTTGATGTGAATGTTGATAGTTGCCCCGTGTTTCATCATGATAAAATGGTTATGAATATATGAATAAATCTTTATATCCTCTTTTTATCCACTTAATACTATTGAATTTTGACTTGAACAATAAAAAAAAATCATTTAATTTTAATCATCATTATACCCTGATATTTATTACTGCTTAATTTTCTGCAACATAATTGCAACTGTCGGAAAACCATTGCGTTATTCACGGTAGTATTTGCTTTCTATTACTTATTATTATTATTAATATTAACATTAATATTGTAACAAAAACCTATAATAACATTCAAGTCTAAAAATAATATAATTTTATATGATATATAATAATGCATCCTATGCACATATCTGCTCAGGAAGTAGTGAAGATTTGTTTTTGTCTACTGATGTGTGTTCTCAATAAAATGGTCAGCCGTGTTAAATATAAGCTTCTAAGGCTATATATAATGACATAATGGCAGACCTGGTCAATTACTTTCAAAATTTCAAACTTTTTAATAACTTTAAATTGTCTGCCACGATGTTAGTCGCGCTATAATGGTCAGTCATTGTTATTTTTCGATAATAATAATAATATATTTCAAAATTTCTAAATGGTAGCTCCGGTCAAATAAATTTAAAATTAGTCTAATTTTAGTACCTGTGTCACCTCGCAGTAGTTACGGTCACCGAGCTAGGCTTAGTGAGTCTCCACTTCATGTTTGGTAAGTATAGAGGACTCTCTGGACAAAAATCTGGGTCTGGTCAAATACATACAGGTAGCCGGCCACTGGCTCTTAGACTATATTGCGGACCATTCAATTCAAATGCTTAAATGGGATCGTCATCAGGAGCCAGCACAGAAAATTAAAATAACGACACACAGGTCCTATAGCCAGGCACAAAGTGTAGAATTTCTTCGTATCTATCGAAAATACCTTTTCTGACATTTTATACAACAAACTTGGAACACCTCAAGAGGGAACATAGACAGACAGACATGCTAGAGTGAGCACGAGTATCTTGAGCTCCCATCTGAAAGTCGTGTTCGAGGGTATTTCCACAGTTGTGCCTGCCCATTATCCTTATTGTGAACCATTGTGAAAGATACTCATAAGGGAAAAAGTGCATCAATATTCTAAAACTATCAAGGTTAGTTCCTAGTCTGTAGAAGTCAGTTTAAGAGTCCTACCACTTTGATATAGTGGTGACAAGTATGAGTAGGTCTTCTCAACGTAACCAGTCCAGATCAGGTGACGAAATGGAATCACTCATCAATAAAGTCTGTGCTAATTTTGCCAACAAAATTGAAGACAAAATTAATAAAAAGCTAGATTCCCTCGAAACAAGCATAAACAATAAATTTGAAAAACTGCAGGCCAGTCTGAACGATATGAATGATAGGGTGCGGATAAATGAACAATCTATCAAAGAACTCAAATCTCACTGTGATATTCAGAGGAATATTAATATACGTAATTGTGTCCGATTTATTGGGTTTCCTATCTCAGCAAATGAGGATGTTGTTAAAATAATCTTGGATTTTTTGAATCGAGATGTAAGCATATGTTGTGAGCGGCGAGACCTTGACTCAGTTTATAGATTGGGAAATGTTATAAGAGTCCAGTTCATTTCCAATCTGCTTTCCCGTCAAGTATTATCGGCCCGAAAATCAGCAATGACATTCAAAGTATTGGTAGTTGAGGAACTTACCAAGTCAACATATGAGCTTCTGAAGAAAGCCAAAGAAAAATACGGCCCCAAAAAAGCGTGGATCATGGGTGGAAAAGTCTTTATTCGTCCCAATGAAGAAAGTGGTAAACAGCATATTTCAAGTGAAGATGAACTTAAAGTCCATTATTTCATCGACACTATAGGACTATAGTGATAATATTTCATTTAGTATTAAAGTGAATTGGGTTAAGTATTTGCATTGTTTTTATGTGTATTACTTGTTTTTCCACTTGTTCCAGATGCTTATCTGTACTTTTTTTGTTTTTAAACTGTTTATTTATATATCGCATTCATTTCATAGCAGGTATAGATGATTCATTTGATAGTTTTCTTTTTTTCTCTTCACAACCTTCGATTTATTTATTTAGTTAATTGCAACGAGAGCTCAAATGTACAAGCATATAATTAGTCAGCTTATTTTTTTTCTCTTCTCTAGTTAGCAAAAACATAGAATAAGAATTTAAACAAATTTGAATTATTTTAATTTTATCTTTTGTTTACAATATTTGATCATGGCGCTGCGAATATACTATCAGAACTGCAGGGGTTTGATGACTAAAACCAATATATTTCTGCAAAATTTGTTGGGCGAGAGCTATGATGCAATTATTCTTACAGAAACTTGGTTAACTGATAGTATTTACGATTCCGAATTATTTGACGTTCGATACAATGTATTCAGAAAAGACAGAAGTTTTGAGGAAAGAGTTTAGGTGCTAAAGATATATATATATATATATATATATATAATTATAAAATTTTCCTATGTTATTGATGATAATTCAATTCCAGTGTCCTTCAAAAAGTTATCATATGGGAAAAACTTTTAATAATTATTTATTATTAAATTTGACTTACGCGTTAAGTCGTGCTTTGAAAAAAATGAAAAATGTACTACACGTGAATTTAGCTATCTGTAAAGCTGCATTTTTTTAAAAATAACTCAGCTGCATGTAACTTCCGGTCTCACCAGAAGTGATATAAACTTCCGATTTTTAAATGAGACACCAGGTACATTTTCACTTATTTTCAGAGGGCTATTATGGATATGATCAAATCACTAATTCAGTCTTCACATTTTTGGATAATACCAACTGTTTTCCAGTCATAATTTGTATTACTAATTTTTTCGAAATGGCAACATTGTGCATTTTATTACACTGTTGTATTAATTGAAAAGGACGTAACAACATTTTTCCAGTTTTCAAGAAAAAAAAGTCGTATCTGTATCTATACATTTTCACTAGTGTTGGTAAAACACGCATAAAAAGGCAAGTTACAGTAAATTTTACACCAACCGACATGCTGCAAAATGAAGTTGTATGCAGTTACGCCTCATTCAATCATTAAATTTCAAACAAACTTTCGTTGAAAAAAACTTAAAAAGATCAGTCAAGATCTTCCTTGAAATGAAACATCTTTTGAGGTAAAAGTCAGATTCAATGAACAATAAAATCATCCAATTTTGTATTGGATGTACAGAAAAACCGATCCAATTTTGTATAGGATGTACAGAACAGTCTGGCCTATTTTTGTCTCACAGTATTCGTTCTGTTTATCTTTTGCACATCTTACGGGCCAAGCTGTCCAGGTTGAAGTGAACTTACCTAGTCAGTGAATGCCGAGATGAATTCTGTAAATAAAAAACACTCATTGTAGAATTATGCATATTCTTATATACTAAATTTGAAATCTGAGAAGGCCCCATTTTATTGTCAAAATCAAGCCATGGGATACTAACTATATGGCGAGTAGAGCCGTTGTTTGCTCATCTGAGCTAGTGTGATCAATGGAGATCCGGGATAAAATGACCGGTAATAACACATTTCTTGCAACGTTTTCTTAATGTATGCATCTTCAAGTTATGATTATTATAGATTTTGAAATGTCCTCACCAAATATACATGACTGCCCGCATGCAGCGACGTCACCAATCAAATTAGAATTTTCATTGAAAATTTGGAAACAATTTTCTAAAGCCTGCCACTCACGTTCTGGCGATCTGTGAGGTAGACCTGTACAGGTACACCTGCGCAGGTATATCGCAACGTGTGTGTGAGCAAACCTGTGTAGTTCAAAGGACCAGTACAGGCGACCGGAGCAGTATTGAAAATCGATTCGGTCGACCTGCGCCAGACTGCTGTCGTAGGCTAAAGCCTCAGGCGCCGCAGATTTTAGGGGCGCTAGCAGATCCTAGGAAAAAACCAAAAGTTGGCAGCGCTGGAAAAGAAATCGTTTACAGGCGCCGATTAATTTTTAGCCTCAGGCGCCTGCAACCCTTAAAACGCCCCTGACCGTAAATTATATGACCTCTTGAATGTGTTTTCTCAACGACACCTATATACACTTCCTTTACTTCTTACTATTGTCTACTGCATGTGCCCCACATTTTTTGTTTTGATTCTTGCCATTATATTCATAGCAATTTAAAATTAATGATCAAATTTCCAGGAGAATCTGTATGAGGCTATTGTATCATAATTTTCAGTCTGTAATAAACGTGGTTTAAAAACTAATATTTAAAATAATTATTTAATCATTTATAGGCATTCATGGAATCTGCCATCTTGTTATTGACATATTGACAAATCTCATCCTCCATATTAATTCCAGAATTTTGAGAAAAAAATTCATAATCTCCAATCTCGGTAACCCCCACATAACAATTTTGGATAGACTCGAACTATATCAAAAAATCTCGTCCGCCATCTTCATTCCCTGAATTGTAATAATAAACTCACAATTGAAAAGGGGAACATTCTCCATGAAAATTGAAAAATGAAAAATGTGATTTATTTGTAATATCTAAGAGAAAACAACTACTTCCCCGGCACAAGCCACGCTGGACATTGAACTACATCTGATAGATATTGTGAAAAGACTCTAACTGAAAAGGAAAGAAAAAAATCTGAAAGTGAAAATTCGCATTTTCATTCAGATAACTGATTTTTTTTTACTTCTCTCTAGTTTTCATTGAAAAAATCATTAAATAAATTAGATAAGGAGAATGTTATTAAAAAAAATATCATTCACAGAAATCGTTCATTTCATTGAAGCAAGGTTCGTTTCTCTCGCATTTAATTCAGATGATTCCACAACAGATTTTATGAATGTCCTATTCATATTTTCGATCTAAAACTCACAATATTCGACCCCGAAAACCCACACACACCAATTTTGAATAAAATGGCACCAAATTCACAAATATTGCCCGTCATCTTAAATTCCTGAATTGTAACAATCAATAAAACCAAGTTTCCGTGATAGAAGTGGAATATAGTTCTCGAGGATAAGCTAATCAATCAATTCTGAGAAAAGATATTGATTCAGAATTGTTTTAATTCCAAAACAATAGAAAAACGCCATTTGAGGTGTCGTTATCATATCGCAAAACCATTCGGGTGTTCTATAATATATAATCTATAATAGTTATTTATTTTTGAATCTAGTGCGCGAAATGCTACTTTGGTGATCGAGAACTATTTTTTTGGAGAAATTATTGATTTTTTGGATTTTTGTTTGATCGAGGACCATAAAGATTAAAATATAAAAATCCCATATATTTTATGAAAAAAAGGGTCTCTTCGCATATTGTTATTAATGCGCGAACCTTGTCAATTTTTGACGTTTGTATAAAAAATATATAAAAATCCCGTGTCACGATGTTCGTTCACGCTAATCTCCGAAATCTCTGAAACGATTTTGAAGAAATTTTGTAAATTTGTATTGTTTGATCCAACTTGATATATACCTATAGGATAGTTTTCATCTCGATTAGTGACCCTCGATTAGTGACCCTCAATATTTTTTTAAATTTAAGGTTGTTTATAATACAACTAGCTTCTTCCCATGACTTCCACATAAAATGAGTCCAACGTCCAACTATAACTACAACAACAAACTATTGAAAAGGTAGTCGCCGAAAAAAAAAATTGAACACATCAGAAATAAAAACATGAATAGTTGACCTTGTTTTGACATTTTCATTCTGTTCAACGCTCGAACAGGACAACGTTTGTTAGGTGGGTTCGCTAGTACATTCATGAAAATCACAACGAACTTCCAAAGTGCCATGAAGTTTAATAGAAACAATTGAAATTTTCATTCCCCCAATCAAGTTATCTCAAACCGCAGCAAGTAGATTATATATCGGCATTCACACCTCACACCCTACAACCACTTAACCACCTGCAATTATATGAGACAGATGTCGAGAAATTCAGAGGGGAACTAAAAAACTATACACGCGAATACTTTTTATACTCTGGATTATTTTTCAGTTAGGGATACTGTTCATAGTCCTGATATCCGATAATACTATGACCCGAAAGTGTTATCAGAGTGTTATTATTGGTTGATTTCAAATAATCAACCAATACGGATATCCTCTATTCCTCAGTCTAATTTTTCTGCATTCAACATCCCTGGATAGAATATTCCAATTCGTTTATTATGTCATTTACAATAGAATAAAATTACTGTGAACAAAATATCGGTGCGGAGTGAGGAGAGGAAGAAAAAATCGGAAATATCGGTGAAAAAGAAAGTTCAAAAACTAAAACCCGGTTATTGATAAATCACGCTCAAAAAAGAATGAAACAAGAAATTATTCTCATCTGAAATGATATATACAAACTATTGAATATTTACTTATCGTCTATCAAGTAATCCACTTACAAGTAATATATTTTAATGCATTTAGTTTTCAAGCTTGTCTTTAGTAAACAATTTGAAATAAATTTGTTTATATTTCGACGTGTCATAATGACATTATAATGGATTTCATTTTTAGTGCCCAAATGACATACTTCATTGGACTGAGTACTATAATGATTTATTAGAGTACTGAGGACTATAATGAAAAAAATATAGACATACTTTATAGGACTGAGTACTATAATGATTCATTAGAGTACTGAGGAAATTACTTACTGTAATGCAACAAGAAATCTATTTTTAAAGAAATTGTCGGAATATAAAATTTTGTATGAAATTCGGATCATAAACAATCATTATGGTACTAGCTGTGAAGATTATCAGACGAGGCATCAGCCGAGTCTGATAATGATCGTCATTATTATCCTTATATCATAAATATCTATAAAATTTTAATTTTTTCTTCAAAAAAACATTTAAATGTAATGCTTTCAGACCCAAATACCTTTTTAAAGATAAATATTAGATTCAATAAAATGATTCCAATTGACAAATGACAAGCGGTTCCTGAGGAAAAAGTACGGTTGCTCTGGTGAAAGACAAATCACCGAAGTTTCAGGAAATAGTCACCGAATTTTCAGGAATTTGGATACGGACCATACCCCAAGAAAACACCGAAAAGAGTACGACCGAGAATTTAGGCACCTGGCGCAACTGCGTTAAAAAGAAGAAAATAAACTTTGAAGTAAAGCAAATCCATCAGTTTGTTACATCATCAAATTTTATATGATAGAAAATACAATATTATAATGTAACAAAATGATGGGTTTGATTTACCTCACAAAGTTTATTTTCTTCTTTTTAAATAAAAGCTTTTCTTAAAAAAAAAGTTAATGTTTATTATTTACATGTAGTTATCTCTGTGTTAGATATATGTTTTGGTTGATAGGATTCCTTTTGAAAACAATCTAAAATTATTTGATTGTCATCAGTTCATTGTACACATACGAAATTGTCGGAAAAAAAATGTAACTCATACTTTTACTCTGACTGATATTACGTCATTCCGACACCTCGTATAACCTGAAGAAAGCTAAGAGGAACGGATTCTCTCTTCGGAGTTCAGACCTATCGAATACGAAGAATCATTTTCTTATACAGGGTGTAATCTAAACTCTTGCATTCCCGTGAAGGACGGGTGTATTATGCCATTTTATAACGAATTGCAGGTGTGAAAAATAATTAAATTGGAAAAATGGAATTATTTATCACCCGTCCTTCACGGGAGTGCAAGAGGTTAGATTACACTCTGTATACGATTTGAAAAAAACTCGTGCACGCTGTTAACGTCTGTTATAAAAAGAAAAACAAGGTGGAAGAAGATGTCACATAGCAGCAGGTGTATTTTGCTTGGTTTCTGGCTTTTGTACTAAATAAAGAAAGGAAATAAAATTCGTTAGAGGAGAACGGAATGACAAAGTGTATTTCAAATTTGACTGAAAATAGTAGTCACTGCCGGTTTCCTGTTGTATAAAAAAAATTGATGAATATCAGTAGCATTATTTTCTTTGATTGGAATCCATTTACTATCGATTTTCAGCTTGGTAAATGAACCATAAGTATTCAAATGGAGACGACATTTATCAGCTGACAACTTATAATAATTGGATCAACATTCATTCATGTTTTTATTTCAAAAGTGACACAATACGATGATGAATGCAGGGTTGGTGAAGAGAGCGCAAAGCTGATGACAAAAAATGGATTTTTAGTTTGAATATTCTTTAGTTTTGTTGACTTTGTAGTATAACAAACGGTTAACCGATTCAACAGATCGCAATCTATTACCTATACATATTATCCACTTCACTTCATTCCAACTTTAACTTCTATTCCTTAAATCAATGGCTGATCAATGGAAACGCAGTTTCATTTGTTCGATTTATGAAAGAGGTTGAAAAGAAAAAATTGAAAACCATAGGGGAATATGCACCCAATCGGATATTCGAAAACGTTTTAAACGGTCTTGTTAATGAATGTATGCAGACCTTTCATAATTCCAGAGCAGCACGGATTTACATTTTTTGGACGTTTCCCTGCATCTAACTTAGTTCAAGAGCCAGAACTGAAAATTTTCTTTGAATTTAGTAAAGCTGGTTTTTCGTTAATTAGTTACAGACAATGTGTTCATAAACATACTCTGGTCAGTCAAGCGAATCGAAGAACAGGTGAGTCAAGAGCGACATCAAAGTTGTAGCATTTTTGGGAGTAACAAAATGGATTTATTGCAGCTGAAAATTGTTATACAACTTCTATAATGCATATAAATGGAAGTTATGTAGGTTAGTCACTCATATATGAGGACAGAGCTGGCCAGTCAATCCGAATATACAGGGTGTTTCATAATTGAATGCTGATCTCAAAGGGTGAATGGTTTTAAGAAAAATTCTTCATATGAACATTGGTCCGCAGCCGATTTATTTATGAGATACAGGATGTTGAAATTTACCAAAAAAATCAGTTTCATCTTCCCAAATATCTCTAAAACCGCTTTGGGATTTTCTTTCAATTTTGGCACATGCAAAGTACGCTTGAAAATACATTTTTCTCATGATTGCAACCCTATTTTCTGACAAATAAATAAAAGGAGTAATGCAGACGGCAGCTCTTCGTCGATTGGCACTATGGGTTCGTTTAAAAACAGAATTATATCACTGAACAGTAATTGAATGGTCAAAAAAATAAGAGTGGGCGCCACCGCAACTTTTAAAATATCTATGTCAAACTTGGAAAGTTGAGCAACCGAATAATAACTAATTAGATGTTATACCCAAAACTATAACTTTACCAAAAGATGTTGTCAAGTTGATGAGTGTTAATCAACAAATAAATAAAACATAAATAAACACACAAACATTAAATATGAACGAATCTTCAATGGTTCCGAGTAAAAGTTCACATAAATAAGGCTTGTGATTCTAATAATAATATTCAATATGAGATACCTTGAATACGAGGTTAATTCATTACGTAGAAGATGTTTTAGGAAATCAATTTTCCCAACGCATGGTACTATGTGGTAGTTTACATATAATCGTTGAAAAATATATAAGTACTTTAACCTGAGTATCAAAATTGAATAAGCATCAATAATTTGAAAATTCAAAAGGTAAGATTTTATCCAATATAAAAAATATGATTGAAACCTGTTCCTATGGCAACACTACTGTGAAGATTCCGTACTCGTTCCTAGGCCAACCAGGACTGGAGTGATGATCGAAGGGAGTTTACGAAGACTTTCGATGAAGTTTCATCCTATCGGAGTGCAATCAGCTGTTCATCAGGCTGAACCAGGGAGTATATACTTTGGGCGAACGAGCCCTATTGGAAATATCCATAAAATGCAGACGTGGGGATTAACCAAAGTTTAGGAGATAACCAACCAGAACAGAAACCTTAACTATTTCCTGGGTGAAAATCCTCCGGGTGCAAGAACAACCCTTCCGTGAAGAGATTTACTCTCCGTATCCCTCGCATCGTCCTCAATCCCGAACTCCATTCCGATAGCACGCGTGTACTCTTGCACCACCCTTAAGAAGGACTGAAGTAGGCCCCTTTCTCCAGAGGCATACAGATTGAGGTCATCCATATAAAATAAATGAGTGACCTTATGCCTCCGGCTGCTGGGGGTGCCGCATGGTTGTATCCACGGGTTATCCTGACTGCAACGGACAATGGCAAAAGTGAGATGCAGAAGACAAGAGGGCTGAGGGAGTCTCCCTGAAATACGCCCCTTTTGAAGATTACCTGCTCTGTTTGGACTCTGACTTGACCAGAACTTATGGTGAAGCGAGTCCTCCAGAGCGGCATCAGTTGTTCAATGCATTTCACTATTCGATCGGGCACCGCAAGGCATCTGAGCAAAGGCATGATTAGCTCATACGATGTCCATCATTATCATTATTATTATTATTATTATCATTATCATGATGTTTATTATCATTATTATTATATTGGACTCACAGCATATCCGTATATTCTGTTCCATTCTCGACACTTGACTCCAGTTTTTTGTAATTTTTTTTTGTAAGGATTCCATGTCTGACCATTTCAAAAATTTCATTTAATATGCAAATTACTTGACTCCTCGAAAGTTCCGCCTCTGCTTATCTATCATTCATTCGTTGTGAAGTGTTATCTTGATTCTTTGTTTATTCTGTAACTGAGAATTGAAAAAAAAATATTTATTTTAGATTTATTGAGTCCAATATTATGATTCAATGACATAATGATACAAATTATGTCATCATTTATGAAACTAACGACTCATTCCTTGGTCGACTATTTTTTTGTATAATTGTTTTCCCGTATGGCTACAACCCTCTTTTATTACTTAAGTTTTACAATTATTGCTGTCAAATCTATGTACCTACCCTAGATACCTTCAATAAAATCCCTCGATACTGATAGTGACTCTTATTTCAAAATCCAATGTTATTAACTAAATTAACAAAATAATATGTTGAGGTGCCCCTCATATGAACACATACACGCCTGGGATGTTACATAATCTGACATTACCATGTAGTGCTGTGCTTGTTTATTGTGGTCAAACCCTTATTCCGCTCCATTCATGTTTTTTACGTAGTATTTCTATTATGTTCAATGAATTTCTCTCTGGTGCTATCTATTTGCAAAATGCTGAACTGACCCAGTTGGTACTATGTGCCAATTTGTTATAAATTTGCTAGATTTTGGAACATTGCCGCCAAATTCTCACTTCCATAGTCTTTCGTCAACAACGATGTGTGAAGTGTGAACCTTTGGGTTTTGATCTTTTTGTTGACATGAAATAGGTAATACATAAACGTGCATTTTATTGGTTTCCGCAAAAAATTCACGAATTTTTGGACAAAAAAATGAATCTCGATATATTCAACAAGTACTCCAACATGCTCCAAATGTATTTGCCAAATTTGAGTTTTTAAAGTGTAACCGATTCGAAAAAATCGTGGAAGTACGAATGCATGACATTGTTGACACATATTCACAATCTGTGTTCAAAGCAAATTTCTAAAAACATTACCATTCTTCAAATTCATCACTGTGGTCCACTATTCGGCGGCAATGGTTAAAAAACTTGGCTGACATAATGACATGAGATAAATCAACCAAACGAAAATACAATATAGTTGTTTCAATGTGAGTTCGTTGAAAAAGTACGGTATGTAATGCGTTTATAAACGCCTATAGACACTCTTACGCTAAAGCGTTTATAGACTCCTACAGACACTCTTACGCTACGCTCGTGTTTAAAATACTAGTTACTAAAAGGTCGTTTATTACTAAAACGTATTAAATATACCAGGTGTCCACGGAAAGTGGCTCGCCCCTATAACTTCTTTGGTTTTGCGCAGCTATTGAAATGAAATTTGGAAGATCTGTATAAGACATAAAACTGTATTTTTTGACAAGTGACTCAGATTCGTGCAACTTTCCGTTTCATCTGAAGTGATATAAACTTTTGATTTTTAAAGGAGACACCTGGTATATTTTCACCTTTTTGTCTCCATATAACATTCTGAATACAACCATGTATCACTTGTTACTTTTTGTGACATTTTTTTTTTAATTTCCATATTTAATTTTTAATTTAGCGGGCTATAGATACGTTCAAATTATTAATTTGTAGTAGGTATTCGGAAAAATATAACTTTAGAGTTTTCGGTTAAAATGCATCTGTTGTGTAAAATTTAATTTTTAATTTATTCCTACTATTTTATTTCCAAATGATAATATAGTGGCTAGTCGGGTCAGAAAAAAAAATGGATAATTTGTATACCACTTAAAACTGAATTTTTGGGCAAGTAACTCAGCTTCAGCAAGTTCTAACATTTTTGTGGAATATTGTTTTCAGTAGAAATATTTCTGCTACGTACATACAATTCAATTTTAGATTTTATATTATTAATTTTTTTAAATTGAAATTTTGTGAATTTCATTACGATTATGTTCATAACGCTACACTGTTATAGGTTCCAAACAAACTTTCGTTAAAAAACTTGAAATTATTACTCAAGATCTTTCTTAAAATGGAACACCATTTCATATTAATTTGAGATTCAAATACATTGGGTAACCTGAAAACCAGATAAGTGATAGAACAAGGTAATTAAGGTGCATTGAAAAAAAACATTACTTGTCGATATATTATTTCACCTCACTTCTCCAAATCTAAATTAGGAAACTATTGTGTACGCTATTGATTGAAAATCATATTAATAATATCATTTATGCAAGGAGATAGTTTGGATTGATAGTTTTGTTATATCGTTTGTGTTGGTCACAGGTTACCTACTCGATGAATTTTAATATTATTTTAATCTCAAAAAGAAAGATATACCGTAATATTTTTAAGTTTGTTTGACGAAAGTTTCTTCGAGACCTAATAGTGTGAGGTATAAAATTATTCGTAATGGAATGAATGCTCTTTCTTTTTGACCCGACGAGCCACTATGTTGCCATGTGAAAAAATATGGTAAAGTTGTATTTTTCATAATACTTTAGGACTAAAATTAATAATTTAAACGTATTCATAGCCCTCTATATTCAAAAATAAATTTTAAAATTTCAAAAGTTTTTGGTCACAAATGGTACATGGTTTTATTCAAAATGTCATATGGAGACAAATGAAGTGGAAATATACCGAGTGTCTTATTTAAAAATCGAAAGTTTAGAGCACTTCCGGTGAGACCAGAAGTTGCATGAAGCTGAGTCAAAAAATTTAGTTTTATATACAGATCCTCCAAATTTCATTTCAATATCTTTAAAAACAAAAAAATTATAGGGGCGACCTTCCGTGGCCCGTATAATAAAACTATTACTTTAAATAAATTAACTACTACTACAGGGTTAGCATAACTTTGCCGTAAAGGACTGCCAGAATAATCTTTTCTTGTTCAGCAAGCATACAGGATTCATTTCATAAATTTTTACATTTTTCTGAAAGAGAGATGTCGATTTCTTTGAATGTTACGTATCAGAACAAGCGTTTCCTCCTCAATGTCATGTAATGACAACCTGAAATAATTCCATGATGTATAAAAAAACAATGAGAAATAATTCTAGTAAAAAAAAGTACCCCTTGGAACCAAGTACCACTCGCGAAGGGGCTCAACGACAGCATAGGCCAATATTCCATTATAGATTTCTGATTGAAAAGTTTACATTAACAATTTCAACTAATTAAATTTTATATCTTGTCATTTCAACTGTTTTTTGAGAATAACTCGGACGCTGGGGACTGCCAGATTCGACATTTATTGTTCAATACATACAGGGCGTTAATTGAGTACGTTGACAAACTTCAGGAGGTGATTATTTGAAAGGTTTCAGGACGAAAAGTTCATATAAACATATGTCCCAAACGACTTGGTTTTCGAGATACATACAGGGTGATGAAAATACATTTTTTTCAAGATTTTTTGGAGTTAACTTCGGCATTCTCCACAATAATGAGTTCAAATCAGGCAAGTACAATCCATTTAATAGTACGCATGAAATAATTCACAGGGTCCTCCTTTTTTCAGAGTCATGCCTTGTAAAATTATTTATTTTTATCACCCTGTTTATCGAAAACTAAGGCGTTTGGGACATGTTTATATGAACTTTTCGTCCTGAAAACTTTCAAATAATCACCTTTCGAAGTTTGGGAGAATATTTGTTTCTCAAATTTCTTTGTTATGTGATACTGGAAAATGTTCGCATTAATATTTTCATTGTAGCTCCTGAACCGTACAAGTAAATGAAAAACTACAAAAGAACAAAAAGACGTTAAATGAAACAACATTGATTATTCTTGTCTCATAATATGTCAGTAACAGCGGGAAAAAATTCTGAAAGGTTGAACATAGCTTGACTCCGAAAAAAGGAGGACCCTGTGAATTATTTGAGGAATGAATTATTGTGTATCATATGTACTATTGAATGAATTGCACTTGCCTGATTTGAACTGATTATTGTCGAAAATGTCGAAGTTAACTCCAAAAAATCTTGAAAAAAATGTATTTTTATCACCCTGTATCTCGAAAACCAAGCCGATTGGGACATATGTTTATATGAACTTTTCGTTCTGAAACCTTTCAAATAATCACCTCCTGAAGTTTGTCAACGTACTTAATTAACACCCTGTATATGAGATTTATCAGCACCTAAATTATCACGACATAAAATGACAACTTAAATTACGTTGCTGGCCGGATTTTTATGCATACGATATCTGATGATTAGTTGAAAGAATGTTCTGATTGGTTGAACTGTTGTAACACCTACCAATTCAACCAATCAGAACATTTTCGAACCATCGAATATTCGAATATCGTATGCATGAAAATCCGGCTTAGTCTGTTACGATAATTCACTATTCAGCTGTGGCAGCAACTGACATGATAGGATTTCATGGAAAGAGCACAAAGCTTTAAGGAAAACAACACTGATAGCTGACATTGAAACTACTCTCCATATTTGAAACATTTTAAAATTGAGGAAAAGTTATTACATCAGAAAGAGAGGAATATCAGATCAACTAGTTATTGAAGATATTATCACAATTTCACTATCGTTTGCTACCCAACCTGCCCCATAACGAACATGAATATAATATTTCAATTCCGAGAATAATACTGTTCCAGTTCCGCTCTAACAACAACTTCCTGTACATGCACAAACTAAATAATTGTAGAGTTCATGGCGGACATTCAACACATGACGTTGCGGATTATAAAATATCATTTCCTGATTTTCCACTCATTTCATTTCGCTTTCACATGTAAGAACGATGTTGGCATATTTACTATCACTGAATGCCAAAAATTTTAAAGGCTAATTTGCTGGAAATCACGTTAATACTGCCAACAGAGCGTAAACAAAAGCTAAGCGGGAAGTTAGATATCACTACTGTATGACGCATTGGGGA
This sequence comes from Chrysolina haemoptera, assembly GCA_958298965.1. NCBI lineage: Eukaryota > Metazoa > Arthropoda > Insecta > Coleoptera > Chrysomelidae > Chrysolina > Chrysolina haemoptera. Next base: position 21,626,762 of record OY282587.1, on the reverse strand, counting down.
TGTTTATTCCAATTTCAGTTTTACTAGGAGGCTGGTAAACCCCTCCCTTCATTGGAAGGAACTTCCTTCCTTCCTTCTTGGTACTCAATGACGCCCCAAAGAAGGATGATAAAATGTAAACCCTTCAGAATTTAAAAATAAACTATTTTTGCTTTTGTTTTTGTCACTGTCGATAGTTGAAGCCAAGCTGACGCTGACTACTGCTGACTATGGCTGACTACTGCTGACTACGTATAACTACTGAAGACTACGGCTGACGACGTACTTGTACGGGCTTAAATAGTTCAATTCTTGCCCGTGCTTCCTAGCTCGAATAATACTCGAAAATTTCTAATGGTTGCTTGTAAGGGAGCAGCTGATTGAAGAACAAATTTTCAACAAATCAATTATCGCTTACTTTTGAACCAGATATGCAATTGTTATCAATATATGGAAAAATTAAAAAGTTAAAACAAATATTTAATCTGAACTGAGAGCAAAAGAAGCAAAGATAATTGATTTTTCTGGATGTTTAGTTTTTGAACTTGGTGCACTACTCGATTTTTTGGAACATCTGGACACATACTGCCATGTTACTATAGAGCAGATATTCACAATTCGACGCAACTCTTCAGATGATGTGGTAAAAAACAGGTGAGAATGATGTAGTAAAGGAGAACAGAATTTTTAAAATTCGATATAAAATATAAATAATTTTTTTTCTCAAGAAATAATATATGGTTGTTTTTGATACATTGTTTAGAAAGAGAAAAAATATATAGAAAACATGTAATTGTTTATTCAATAAACAATGAAAATGTAAACAAAAACTATTTTTTTAGTTATCAAAGAGCAAGATGAATTATGATTTTACAAAAAAAATGGTTCCTTAATATTATAATCACAAGTGGTTGAAAAAAATCCGTTTTTAGGCAATACAAAAATTGGGTAGTGAAAAAACTTACAGTCGAACTCCACCAAATATAATCTTTATTGTGAATGTGGGTGCAGTCGAAGCACTCACATCAGCACATTATAGGATGTAGTCGGAGGACTTACATCAGTGGGGACATGTTTGGACGGATTAATCCTTCATCATCAGCAAACGTAAGGTTACATTAAGAGCTACAGAAAAGAGAAATACAATATGTGGTGGAAAAATCTATAAAATATCAAAATTAAGTGAAAAGTTAAAAACAAAATTTATAATGTCATTGACATCTTCCGCGACATAGGCGGGTTCCCTAGTCTAAAGTTTACTATTCGAACAAGTGCATGGTCACAAATTTTTGAACAAATTTTAATATTTAAATTTTTTTTCTATCAAGATCAAACCATAACCAATGACAAAGTTTCATCTCACCGCCACTGTAAGTCATGGATCGCCTCCGTTGGATAATAAAATATTTTTTAAGAAACAATTTTTTTTAATCATAATTTATATCAAAGAAAACGTTTCAAAAATTATTATTAATTATCTTATGAACAACTCATTTGTTTATAACAATTTTTTAAACAATAGCAGAAACAAATTTTCAAAAATCATTTTTGTGTAGCTTCTGATCATGAAAAAATGGATCGATAGAAATATTAAAAACAAAAAATATTTTCAATGATTAATCAAGCTTTTTAATTTTCAACCTAAGTAAATTGTTGATAACAAATTGAAAAGCAATTTTTTTTAAACGGGAATCTATTCAGAGACCTTTCAAAAATAGCTCCAAAAAAAGAAAAAAATCTCAGATTTGTTATTTAACAATTATCGCACTTGCAATGTTCCTGTTTGAGTAGGAAAAAATCGTTGATTAACTAAAGCATAATTAACTGGAAAATCATCATTTATTTATCCAGTAGATGTCTGAAGTTTTTCAATTCTTAATTTTGATATTCAAGCAAGCGTCTTGGACGTATTTTTAACCCTCTAGTAAAATTATAAATATTTGTCCTACAGTTCCGGGAGGTAGAACGAAAAAAGTTTGACCTTTGACCTGAAAGGCAGGTTGATCAGACTGAAATAGAACAGCATAGAAACGGAGACTTTGAATCAAACTTGCATACGACTTATGGACTATTAGAAATTACGGATAGATCTTAAAATTCAAACCTGCCTCCATGTATAAAGTGAATTTAACCTAACAAACTTAGTGTTTTTGAATATGAAATTGAAACTGAACTCATCAAAAGCGATTAATTTATGGTAATACGCAATTTGAGTAGCGTATAAACCAGTATAAACAACGAAGTAAGTATATAGCCTCGATAATATTTATCAGAATACTTCCTATCCATTATAGAAATATGTTAATAAAGATTGATTGGTTGAAGTGTAATTAGCTTGTGAAAAAATAATATACACAAGTGATATGTGCAATTCGGGTGTCAGCTAATGCTAATATTTCATTGGATGGCTACGTATCGTGTTTAGACAAAAAAGGCAGAGACTTGACGTTTCCATGATAACTTTATATTAGAAGTGACAGTAAACTCTAGTTCGGTGGAACTGGAGCTCAACTTAACTCATTAAACGATCATAAATTATTATGATCAGTTTTTTTGTGCATCAAGGTGCTGTCACAAAGAATAAGAAAAAATGGAACTACCAGAAATAAAAAGAGGTTGTATTCAACATTCTCATATGCAGGGAAGCTCCATAACTATTTTTTCTATCCAAGCTACCAATCGACTTTCTCTATTTATATACAGGATGTGCCAATATAAGATACACAACTGAGCTCTACTTTTTTTTAATGACAACCCCTAATCTTGTATTCGCCACTAAATTGTCAATATAAATGCACCCGGGTTATTATAGGCTTATCTACAATGTTGTTTGACTTATTTCAATATACAGTTAGTCAAATGTATGGACCCGCCAATTCTTCTCCGTTAATATGAGAGTTATCGAAGAAAATATCTTATGAAAGTTGAAGGTTAGTTTTTTGATCTGCCTCCTCAGTGAAGAGCTAGACAGCTCAAAACTCACAGGAAACAGGCCTAGTAATAATAATGCAACAATAAAATAATTGATATTTTTTTTTTTAAACGTTAAAAATAATTCCTTGTGATATATTATAATGTAGGTGATTCTGTGAGTTACAGATTTAAAAGCCGTTTAATCAACCCACTACTTCAATTTCAGAACTCATCAAAATTCTAACTACACCACTGTATTCAGGAAGTCTCTAAATATCGGTAAACGGTAAAAATACCCCCCGAAAAAACCGGAAAAAAAAACACGAAAAAAAAAAACCGGAAAAACCCACAGGAAACAAACCTCAGAGAAAAAACCCCAGGAAATGAATTATCCTTCTTCCTAACTGTTTTCCTCGGGTTTTATTCCGGTGTTTTTTTTTCGGGTGGGTTTTTTGGCGTTTTTTTTATCCCCTTTCCACTTTGGTGAGATTTCGTGAGATTTTGCTCGACCCCTTCCCCTCCCCTAATCTGACGTGAGATTTTTCAAAATGCGTATTTGTAATGTAAATGAGTTAATACTTATGTGCTAGATTGCATTAGATTTATTTAAAAAAACAATTTTCTTATAATTTTTTTTAATTCAATGCTAGTTAAGACTAGTATTCAAGATTCCTCATAACGTACCACGTAGCGTAGGATCACAATCCAAACAAATGAATTCATGAAGTATTAGTAAATTCTTCTATCAGTGCATAATAATAATAATTATTATATATGATTTAGCCATATATCAGTGGAGAAATATTTTTCACTTAATTAGTTTTCTCGCAAATTTAAGACTGTTTATTGCGGAAAGAAATTACGTGATGTTTGCCAAGATCACCCTCTCCCCCATGTGAAATTGAGTGGAGTTTCGCTCGACCCCTTCCCACTCCTAAAAGCGTCACTTAATTAATGGATATCCCCAATGGCTCAACAAGGATTGAAGTTGAACTTGGTTGGACCTTTGCCTTTCAGATTTTTCCGGCCAATTGAACAATGGTGCAGGCAGGATTTCAGTTTGGGGGGGCTGAACATACAATTTGTCAGTAACCAAAACCTTTTTTGTCGTCAGCCGGATGTTATGAATAACGGTAGTAATTTGGTGGCTTGGGGGGAGGGGGGGCTGCGGCCCCAACCATCCCCTAGTTCCAGTTGTGCCACATCAATTGAATAACATAGGGGGAGAGCTGGTACATGTCACCGCCTTAGGGAGACTCACCAAGAAACTAAGAGAGAGAGAGATTATTTAGACCACCGAAATTGACAACGAACATGATCTTTGAAATTTTTGCCACTAATTGTATCATTCCAAAAATCTGTACAATTTTAGATCACATGTGAAATAGGTACTGAGTTGTAGAAGTAATCCCTAACTTTCATGCCGAACGTAGAGATGGCTATAGCAGAAATTGGAAACTTTCTAACTTATCGCATCTGTAACACGTATTTTTATGTTCGAATTAGATAAAACAATATAGAATAGAATAGAATAGAAATTTATTCAGGTACAGATAGTACATATGGCACGTCATAATAATATATATATACAAAATTACATATGAAATTGCTAAAAACATACCTACCTATTTGGAATTTTCGACAGATGAAATGTAACTTTTAAAAACAAAAAAGCATATACCATATACAGGTGGTACATATGACACGTGTGAATAATATATTAAAATGAACACTATACAAATGATATAAATACAATTGTTAAAATTATTCAGATGAATTGTACCAGATTCCGTTCCGTTTTTTTCTTTATTTTCTAGGGGTAATTTCACCGTTTACCATAGGGAGACTGGTTCCAAGAAGCATGTTTGTTGTTATATATAGTAATGTTCCAAAATTTTCAACTTAGAAGTATATGTGTATGTCATGGTGCTGTTCTAGAATAACCCAGATCATTTTTTGGAAACCTCAACCATGATAACAAGAGATGAATATCGTAACACCTTTGACGGTGAATGTTTGGTTCTGGTTAGATCAGACTAAATAATTACTCATCGCAAAATGTATGTATTAAATATCAAAATTCAATTCGATATTTCATCCTAGCTTGCGTAGTTTACATGAACAAATTCGCGTGCAAATCCATATTCGGAATCTTGACAAAATTTCGACATTGATTTTCTCGTAAACTGTAGCTTATACAGAAATATTAGTAGATAGATAACTTTAATTTCAGAAATTTCTCGGGAAATTTGTCAATCTTTCTTTTTTGTGATACTTTGATATTTTCTGTATTTATACGATATTATACGTCCATGTTTTTTTTAACGCTTGACGAGTTATAGGCGAAACAGGATTTTTTGGCCAAGGTATTATTACCGGATTATTGTTATTTTATAATATATGGGACCTCAACTAACAGTTTATGAAAGAACATTTCCATGCTAGTTGATTGTGTTAGCACATTTCCATAAGGACTGTTCTACCTTCAAATGGATTCTCGTAACTTCATTGTATTGTTATGGAACTGTCACGAGAATTATTATAATCAACAAATTGATGAAAGAAAAAGTCACAGATTAGGATCGTTTTGGTAATGGTCATGACAGCTTGATGCTGACATATCCTAATAAGGTTGAGTTAAAAAAAAAAAACAGAAAATATGTGAATGTGTAAACGTGAATGACCCTCTGATTGATTAACCTTGTTATTCAGTTATTCGCCGACCAATACATGACTAGATAACAAAACACGTACAGTAACCTACTGTTAATATTCTGTACACAATTTTCACCTGCGTAAAAATATAAAATGTTATTTGCATGGAATAAACAAAACGCTATGTGGGTTGCAAGATAAATTTATTTGTTTTCCGTTACGTCAACAACGTTACGATATTCATCTCTTGTTATCATGATTAAGGCCAAAAAATTATGACAGAAACACATATACTTCTATGTTGAAAATTTTGTAACATTACTATATATAACAACATATGCTTCTTGGAACTAGTCTCCCTATGGTAAACGGTAAAAATACCCTCGGAAAAAAGGGAAAAAAAACGGAAATGAACTGAAAAAAAACGCAAAAAAAACAGAAAAATAACCCGAAAAAAAAACCACGAAAAAAAATGTCCACGCACTCAAATGTCTACGAAAGGTTAGTTCGTTCTGGTTAGATCAGACTAAATAATTACTCCTCCCAAAATATATGTATTAAATTTCCACGCACTCAAATTTCTACGTAATGTTAGATCGTTCTGATTACTTATATCAGACTAAAAATAACTCCTTCTTTTTCCAGGTTTTTTTCGTGGGTTTTTTCCGGGTTTTTCCTTCGTTTAATTTTTTGTTTTTTTTTTCTATATTCTCTCCCTCTCTCGGTAAGATGACGACTGAAAATTGGGGAGGAATAAATACCAAATGGGCTCTAGCTTCAATTCACAATGTAATAAAATCTTGAAAGTAAATTTTCACCCACTTCTGGTCGTCCGAATAAACTAAAATTTAGCACACATATCAAAGTCCCACGACAATACAAGAATTTCATAATGATGATGTAGGAATAGTAATAATAATGATGAGCAATTTTAAATTCAATATTCACCCTCTTATAATCGTCCGAATAATCTAATATTTGGTACACATATCAAGGTCATTAATACAACAATTTCATAATATTAACGCGGCTGTGTTGTACTACCATCTACGACACTCGTACAGTACAGACGAGACACCGGTGTTGCCTTATGCTCCGAGGGATATTGAGTCCGTTGTGAAAAATGAGAAGTGCCGAACCTATTGGAACTATTAATTCCCCACCCTCAGGCGAATTGAAGCAAATAAGCCTAATGTAGTCCTCCTCATATAGAGTTCTCGGACTAAATATTAAGAGTTACTCTTTGAACTCCGCAGGCTCTACCCAAACCATTCTGTTAAAAAGGTGGTTCTGATCGTAGGAGTCCATGTTCGAATGATGGACTCGCTTCTCTCTAATCTGAGAATCTTAGCCGGAAGAATGCAGAAGGCCGTCATCCGTCGTTAATTCCGTCAGCTCAGGGCACATGATTATCGGACCCAGTAATGACTTGCCCCGCGCACGTGGAAAGTGACTATCTCACACAGAAAAAAATTGGTACCTGAATACAATGAAAAAGTTCAGTGACTCAATGAATATTTTTATCAATATTGGTCCAATGAACGCAATCGTTATGTCAATGTACCACTGGTTATCCATACTATGAATACGGATATTAATAATATCAATGATTGCTTTCATTGATATCATGATCAAGCACATTAAATAGGTTCGTTATGGTAATGAATTCCATTCATCAAACGAATGAAGAGTGTTCACCCAAGCAAGAAATTGTATTCGTTCAACTGATGAAACTGTATTCATCAAATTAGTTATTATTGTCCATTCTTCGAATGAATGCTGTAATGATTCAGATTAGTTCATCGATGGATATTTTTCATCAATCCAATGAACGGTGATTATTAAGTATCGGTTATTCCTTGATTCAATAATTGATATACATTAAATCTATGTTTCAGTTTATTCTCGTGATGCTTTCACACATTGAACTAATTATTTTGTTTATCATTTGAATAAGTGGTATTTATTCAATCATTGCATATCATTCGTAAATGCAATGAAGGCCTTCCACTGATATTGAGCATACAGTGAGTTTCCAAAAGATATGCAAAATAATTATAATGCATTCATCAGAACATCGCAATCCTGATTGGAAGGCGTATCTTTTATTTCGGCTGGCTCATTTCGGAGCTCTTCGGATGTCTATGTAGTCTGTGCTACCTGAGAAGATGCTTCAACGATCGCTTCTGTCTGCTTAAGTTAACCGGCTCTGTGCAAACAACGAAGTCGTGCGGAGTGGTCCCTCTAGTGGAGGCGCTGTGTACTACCAGCTAAAGCTAACTTGCCAGCAACGGAGATTTCTATGCAAGTATTCGGCTGAACAGATGCCGGCAAAATTTATGAGTATATTTAAACACGAGATGGCTTGGTTCGACATAAGGCTTATTATTATATTCATGAACATATTAATTACGGAGTTATAGAATGGGAGGAAAATGTTGCTTCTATCTGCCTAACAAAACTGGAACTTAGTAACTTCGTTACACCTTCTATGATCTTTCCATAGCCCCAATAAAACCTGTGTGTAGATCTGAAAACAGATTATCATTGATTTCGATAAACTTGGATTCATTGTAACAATAAAATCATCTCTGGGACCATTAATTACGTTCATTGATATGATAAACAATTTCAAATGGATTCAGTGTACCCCTTTCAAAAAAAAAACAACAACAATTTAAACATTACCTCAATAAACTTTTCCATAGCAGCAACGAAACCTGTTCATAAATGTAAAAAAAGATCATCTTTGATCTCAATGAACTTGAATCATTGTCACGATAAAAAATGTATTGTGCCAATGAACGGAAAGGTAATAAACGGTATTCATTGATATAATGTTCCACATTTTATTCATAAAATAGTATACATTGTTTCAATGTACTTCTTTCTTCATTTCAATGATCTTTTCCATAGCTGCAATGAAACATGTTCATAGGTCTGAAAATAGATCATCATTGATCTCGATAAACTTGGATTCATTGTAACAATAAAAACATACATATATCAGTGAATGGACATTCATTGACTCCACGAAAAATGTATTGTGCCAATAAACGAAGAGGTATATATCAATAAAATGTACCATATTTTTTTTAAATATATACATCAGTGCTCTGGGACCATGAATTATGTTCATTGATGTGATGAACAATTTCAAATTGTTTCAGTGTACCACATTCCTCACCTCAATTAACCTTTCCATAGCAGCAACGAAACCTGTTCATAAATATAAAAAACCATCAACTTTGATCTCAATGAACTTGAATTCATTGTATCAATAAATACCTTCGTACATCAGTGAATGTTTAATCATTATCACAATGAAAAGTTAATTGTGCCAATGAACGGAAGGGTAATAAACGGTATTCATTGATATTATGTACCACATTTTTTTCATGAAATAATATACATTGTTCCAATGTACTTTTTTCTTAATTTCAATAATATTTTTCAAAGCCGTAACGAAATATGTTCATTGGTCTGAAATTAGATCATCATTGATCTCAGTGTACCCCTTTCCTCACCCCAATAAACTTTTCCGCAGGAGCAACGAAAACTGTTCATAAATGTAAGAAACGATCATCTTTGATCTCAATAAACTTGAATTCGTTGTATCAATAAATACCTACAAAAGTCAGTGAATATTTATTCATTGCCACGATGAAAAATGTATTTTGCCAATGAACGGAGAGGTAAAAAAATGCATTTATTGATATAACGTAGGTACCACATTTTTTTCAGTGCCCAAAGGTAACCACACATAAAAACTCTCTCTGCGGCAAATATCAGCATATAAACTCTGACAGATCTGGTTATCAGAACTGTCCGAGGAGAACAAAGCTTCTGCAACTAGTATGCGTGCCGTTCCGGTCTTAAAACTCGCAAAATACATATTACTCATAGGAGATTACGTGCGTTTCACGATTGTACTTTACCAGGCAACAGGGAGGCCGTGGAGTTTGGAGTGTCTACATAACAGAATGGTACTGGCTGGAGCCTGTAAAGTTATCAGAAATTCAGATCATCTGCTATGACCATCAGAAAGAAAGAATCGGAGCATTAATTTTTAAGGCAGCAATCCTTGAGCCGATGAACTTTTTGACTCTCTCACCGAGTTGGAGCTCGTTCAGCAAAATGCGCACATTAAAGCTACGGAGACTACTCCTGCAGCTACATAAGAATAAGCCAATGCATCAGGTCAATAAAATAGAAGATCTTGGCTTATCCAAAAATTTCTCTCAGGTCAAGTGGGCTGAAGACCGAGGGATTCATAATGGCATGTTAAGATGGTGTCCTCAATTATACCCTGGTCTACCGTGATGGGTACAGAGGTTCCGGACACTAGATGCAGAGCGTGTCGAGGGGCTCCTGAGACCAAAATGCATTTGCTGTCTGTTTATCCAGCTAATGCGGTCTCAGCCCATATTATAATATGTCGTACTACCCTACGACACTCGTATATAACGATATTCGTTGACCACAGATGTTTTACCCTACAACGTAGGCTAATTGTGGCAAATACCTGTCAGAAAACAACAAATCGCTTGGCTAATACCACGACGGACGACGGGTATTGGGATAAATCCAACAGATACTTGTGGAATGTACCAAATGGCAGAATTTTGTTTTTATTTGGACAGGGGGACCACCTGCAGACTAGTTTCGAGTTTTATTTGCCTCGTCATCGTTGAGATCTTTTCCATGATATATGTTTAACTTTTTTATTCTTCGTTATGAATAAATGAAATTTTCTGCTTCCGATTTTATATAATATTAGAGACATTTCAGTTTCTTGAGGCCGAGCTCATGAATATATCGAAGTATGAGAAACGTGGGAGCAAATGTACCAGATGTTTCCAAATATTCAGTCAGAAAAGCAAGACCTTGAAAACTGTAAACTATACAAACTAATAAAAATACTAAAATTAAACTTGCATTCGAATTACGTAACACCTCGCAAATAACAGGTGATTTCATGCATGATCTGAGTATTTATGTGGGTTTTTATTGTTGTCAAGACTCGAGGAGGTCAATAGATTACTGAGTGGGACTTGTATTCAACATATATGAAGAAAATATCACACATTTAATCTTTTCAATCTGTTCAAATGAAGTTGATTATGAAAATTCCGTTATTATCAGGCAGTCCCATTGAGCGCCGCTTGTGCAAAACCAGCATTGATACGAATTTAGACGGTCGACTAAATTCGTCAATTTGTGACATTGAATTTTATTGATAGGTGTAAATAGAAAATTGTCGCCAATTTGTCCTGTCTAATAAATAATTCATAAATTTAACGCAATTTTTGGTAATTTGGTTTGTTATGCTGTACTTTGGTTAAAAGTTTTGGGTTCAACCTTTTTAGGTCATATATGGTATTTATGATATAAATTAACAACAGAATTGATAAATATATTGTCGTGTGTAATACAACTAATATTGGTCAGTTTTATTGTTCATTTTACGAATTATTCATCAATAACTATAACTGGGCTGCTATTTTCTAACCGTAAGGTTTCAGTTTGTCTATATACGAATGAAAGGAGACAAACATACACACTTCATGTGTGTTGGAGGGAAACTTTTGTTCAAATTCGAATACGTAAAGACAAGTTAGAAAACACCAGCAATGGACCGCGTAAATTCGCACTTACATCCTTCCGAACGCATGATTAGGTTATATACAGTGACCGCCAAAAAGTATGTACCATATGGGAAAAAAGTTTATTATTAGAGTATTGAAAAAAAGATTCTTGGGAAAAGTTTGTGCATGTCCGATAACCTGAAAATCGATTTTGACACATGTCACGTGATCGCTGGTATGGCGGCAAATTGAAAAAAATTACCATGAATAGTCAAAAAGTTGGATAAAATGGCAAGATATCGAAAAAAGTTATTTGAAAAAGTTGCTTAGAATTCAATTTTATACACATATACAAAGTTTGAGAAAATTATGTGGAATTATTGAAAACAGCAATTTTTTTAAAATAGTTTTCTAGCTGTAGAAAAATATCAAATTATTTTCTTATGAATTGCTTGACCATACTGAAATATTTGTATTCCGATGAGAATAACAAAACTTTCTCATTTTCTCCACACCAGAGAGCACTAAATTGAAAAAATTGAATTTTGTCAGAACCCTTGCTGTTACATTGGTTCGTATCTAATAGATATATCACAATTCCACTATTATTGCGATGATAGGGAGATCCAAAAATATCGTGTTTTTCAGATTATAATCAATTTTTGATGATAATCGTGCACGAACGTTTCACTTCGCACATAATCTTAAAAATACTGCGTCAAATTAAAGAGGCTTGAGTTTTCAACATTGCATGCGAAGTGAAACGCTCTGGCACGATTATCATCGAAACTTGATTATAATCTGGAAAACATCATGTTTCTGGAGTGTCATGTCATCACAATGGTCGTGGAATGCTGATAGAACTGTTAGATACGAACCAATGTAACAGCCAGGGTTTTAACAAAATCCAATTTTTTTAATTTAGTGCTTACTGGTGTAGAGAAAATGAGAAAGTTTTGTCATTATCATTGAAATACACATGTTTCAGTATGGTCAAGCTATTCATATGATAATAATTTGATATTTTTATACAGCTAGGAAAATATTGAAAAAAAATTCTATTTTCAATTTTTTCTCATTTTCTTTTCAAACTTCGTATATGGGTATAAAATTTAATTCTAAGCAACATTTTCAAATCACTTTTTTTGATATCTTGCCATTTTACCCCACTTTTTGCGTTCTCATAGTAATTTTTTTCAATTTGCCGCCATACCAGCGATCACGTTTAGGTTATCGGACATGCACAAACTTTTCCCAAGAATCTTTTTTCTAATACTCTAATAATAAACTTTTTTCCCATATGGTACATACTTTTTGGCGGTCACTGTATAAATCAAAATAAATGTATGCAGGTTTATGCGAATAAAAAAAAATAGGATTATTTGATTAAAACAAAAATGTTGTATCGATCTGGTAAATCTTCTTCTTCGTTTATTTTGGTAGGTCAAACAGTGAACTTTCGTTTCGTAAGTATGTAATAAAACAAGTATATCGATGATTATCGAAATATAAATTCCTTCGAATTTGAAAAATAAATTATATTGCTTTAGAACCACACAAGCAGCTTATTTTATATTTATATATATATATATATATATATATATATATATATATATATATATATAAATAAAGGTTTTAAAAAGATAACATATCCTTCATAACTATTTATTCAAGAGATTACTCGATGGATCAACATTTTTATGAAATTCAAAACCATTTTTATTTTCTGTGAGGCAGCATAATTTTCAAATATGAGTAACTTCCTTTGAAATGAAACAGAAAGATAAAATAAATCTGGCAAGAATCCAAATCTCACAGGTTTCTCTCCCGGTTAGCCTGTACAAATAAATATAAAGATATACTATTCAGTGCACCTCTGAAAAAAATTGAGTTAAAGATTACGTACAAAATAACTTTTTTATTAGAATGATACAAATAAATTACCAAAATCATGTTACTTAGCTATTAGCATTCCTGGGACAAACTCTCTCTACCTGGCCAACTACTTAATAGCTTATAAAAACCAACTTATGTACACCATTCATAGAATGTACCAGATGTACTTCTAGGTAGGTACCCTACCTTTTCCGAAACTAATGACCCAGCATAAAAATATTTCCGTTATTAGGGATTTTACTAATATACCTGTAGCCGATAAGCATTCCTCCACTTCTGAGTCATGCACGCAGGTCTTCAATACTCTTTGTGCATTTTTCAAGCGGTGGCTTCTCGATTGCGAACACCCTACAAAACCCTCTCGTTTGCGATAACCTCTTGATCAGTGAACTTAGGTATAAAGATTGGATACAAAATTGGACCTGGACTGGAGTATATCTATTATTCTAATGACAATAATTCATGATTTGCCTTCTTGTTTCGTACACCCAATTAAAATGTTCGTGTTCAATTGCCACGCATTCAAATGTCTACGTAAGGTTAGTTCGTTCTGGTTCAATTATACCAAATAATTACATTTCGCACAATATTCGATTCAATATCCACGCACTCACATGTCTACGTAAGGTTAGTTCGTTCTGGTTCAATTATACCTACTAAATAATAACTTTTCGCAAAATGTATGTATTCAATTTCCACGCACTTAAACGTCTACGTAAGGTTGGTTCGTTCTGTTCAATTATACTAAATAAATACTTTTCGCAAAATGTATGTATTCAATTTCCACGCACTTAAACGTCTACGTAAGGTTAGTTCCTTCTGGTTCAATTATACTAAATAATTACTCCTTCTTTTTTCTTAGATTAAAATAATTTAAACCCTGGATTGGATTTCCAAATGAAGAAAGTTACAATTTTAAAATTACTTTATTTGTGTTCGCAATTTAGAGTCTACTATAGGTTTTACATCACCCCAACCCTTCTTAAAGATCGTCAGATAATGACAGATTTTGCTGACTCACTTTCTCTTATCTGGGATCTAACCACTGAAAATTGTGTCAGTGTTGGGCTCAAAAATGAAAATTTAGCGGTCGGGCGTGTGCTAGGCATATAGAAAATAGATTTTCCTTGTAAAAAAAAATATATATTTTTTGCTTGTTTGCATGTTTTCTTTTACGTTCATGGTGATTTGCAACATTGGATATTTTTTATCATGATGAAGACATAATAAGTGACCAACTCACTGCAAGAACAAATATTACTAACATTGTATGTATGCTTTAGAGTAGGTAAGTAGGTAGGTAGAATTTTTGAGTAAAACGGTTGTTTTTGGTGTTTGTTATTGTGAAATATAAATTGAATTTATGCGATTTTTTACTGAAAAATTCATATTTGAAAAGGTTCGGAAAGACATAACTCGAAAAGTATTTGACACTCCTCAGAATATTTTCTTACTCATGTTCAGGCGACAAAACTTCGTAAGTAACATCACTTTTTTTTTATTTTCGAAGAAGTCTACTAAATTACCTTGACCCAATCATGAAATATCATGCAAATAATTTAATTTTTGATAGGAAATGTTCATTATTGTTACTTATGGTCATCATTGTTATTGGAATTTCTGAAGCAGCATGGCAATGTGATTCCCCACTCACAAAATTAAATGCCACTTTTAACACTTGTATCATAAAAACTATTTTGTACAACTGTCATTAAAAATGACGTTTTTAATTCATTGGCATATGAACTAAAAACTGACGTTTTCACAAAATCACTTTTAAAAAGTGCGTTGGGGTTTATTACGGTTGGAGCATCTGCCTGTCTGCCTTGTAATCCAAAGATCGTGTGTTCGAATCCTTATGGATCTTGTAATTTTTTTTTCTTACTAGCAGTAACTTTTGTACAAAAAAATGTGTATGATACATTTGTTAAAAGTGATTTTATTTTGCTCGTGGGGTTGCTCCACTTGCTGACGATCGTTTCGCAATATTCCTCACTCACAAAAGAAAATGCCATTTTATAGTTATGTATTGCATGTGCCCCATGTTTTTCGTTTCCAATCTTCATAAGTATTAGAGAAATCATTTTATACTTTTCAGTCCGTTATAAAAATATGATACATTAACTTTTTTCTAATTTTATTATTATTTTCTGCTTTTTATAGTTATGTGAATGTAATTTTGGAATTAATTTTAAATTATTTGATGGCGTCATTACAAAGACACTGTAAATAGTCCATACATGCTTAAAACAGGTTTACTAATTCATCTTGACAACGGAATGTGAATAGTGTCATTTACATGCCTAGGGCAATAATGACTTTGACAAGTAATACCTTCACCCTATTAAGATAAATTTTTAGATTAGGAGACTTTTTGTGAATATTATTATTATCTGATTATTCGGTAACTTAGTTAGGCGCACAAGCAACTTAGAATGAAATAGCGGAACTAATAATCATGAAGAAAGGGTAAGAAAATAAACTTCAATCCAGGCAAATTTTGAGAAATGTCAACAAGCAGCGGGAAAAACGTAATAAGTAGCACGTAATGTATCGACATTTATCTCTATATATGTAAAGAAACATTTCTCTCTATATCAAAAGTATCGCCGAACAATAAATTTATTTACTCTCATGCCAAACTTCGAAATGGTCGCAAACATGGGGACGATAAAGGATGATATTTTCTTTGTTTCCACCATTTTGCGACTCTTTTACATTATTTCCTCAACAAATAAATAACAATAACAATGTGGCCGAGCTTGTACGAGGGGAAAATTTGTATTACAAATTTTGTGAAAATTTCCTTTCTTTCGTAATTTTTTCCCCATTTTTGCTAAAATGATTAGCATAATATAAGACCTACCTAAGTGTTACTCAAAACTACACATTCAATATTAACATAATTAATTCTAAAATATAGATAAACAATACCATGTGTACTAAATTATCAATAATATAGGATATACTTATAAAGTCCTTTAATAAACAATACTTGTGTACTTTATTACTTATATCGCATATAATGATATATTCGTTATTTGTCCCAAAAAGAAATTAAAAAAAAGGTTTAATAAGTGGGTAGGAGGAAAGATTATATGTATTACACAGGAGTAAAGTACCTTTTCCCTTGGATGTTTACCGCCCTGCGTTTCGCGTCGTGTAGTAAACTAAGTACCTACATCCTGCTGGAGGAAAAGTGGCACTTTAATCCCTAGTACTTAATAATAATAACAAATAAGTTATGGTTTGAATAACTTCTGCAATTTCAGAGTTGGATTCAAAGTGTAATTTAATAAAGACTTCTGCAACAATCAATAAATACCTAGTTGAAATGATTTTTCATATCTGATCCCAAATGTTCACTATAAATACCACCACAAACGTATTGGGTTACCCCATTGAAAAACTATTGAATATTCTTTGAATTAATGAAACATTCTTCATTCAGAATTTTTGTGGCCTCTGCCAAATATTAGTAAAATTGTAATTTTATTTTTTTCAAATTGTTTATGAATGGATTCGTTGGGACCATTCAAAGAATTTGATTACAAATGAATATTGTTTACAAACATGAAAAAAATAAGTGCCAACAACTTACCTACTCAGTTTTTATTCAGATCCAAATTACCATGTCCATGGAAAACAAACATCAGCCTACTTGAATTAGAAGAGATTGTAGAACTTCAATGAATTTTCAAATTTCATACACACATCTGTGTGGGAGCATTTTTTCGTTTCGATTCAGTTTCAAACTTACAAACATTCACTCACGCACTTCACAGAAATACCTAACACGACTAAAATGTAAACACAAGCATTTCATAAATAACGTCCTGTTGGCAGCTATTTCTGTTTCTCTCATGGAGGCAATTATTGTCTCTCTCTCTCTGTATAATATGTTGCCTATATATAATTAAAGTCGTTCGGGTAGTTCCAGCCTCACGGCAGCAGATGTCACATTGATATTTGATCTACCGGAGTGACTAATACTGCGAACGTTCGACATTACAGTAAAGACCCAGTTGGTTCGAGTTACCCACTGATTTTTCTTGGATTTTGGATGTAAACCATTACACCAAAACCAATAAGTTGATTATCATATAATATAATTTGATGAGACGGGTTTCAACCATGAACTGTGAAATTCACAATTCATTACGATATACCGGGTGACCTCGAAGTGAGTTATGCCACAAAATTTTTCTACGGATTTGAAGATACAGCTTTCAAATTTGGTATGTCGGTACTGGAATACGCATATTTCAACTCCATTACTGAAAAGTTACAACGTCCGGTTTAACCGGAAGTGACCCAACTTTCATTTTCAAATGACACCCTGTACATTTTTTCTGATAAAGGCAGGACCACATATAGTCGGTTGCGGTAGCGGCGGCAACAGCGGTGGCGGTAACACTAACAAATACATATCTGACCTCAGGCAAGAGAAGTGTGCAACAGTAAATTTGATTATATGCTACATCTGAACGCCACCGCCACCGCATATATGTCATGTCATGCCTTTATCCAGAAAATCTTGAAATTTGTGATAACATTAGTTTTCAAAACTGAAAATCAATTGAAGAATGGCGAGATACAGTTTATTGTTCAATTGAACAAAGTTGGACGTGAAATCATCACATCAGGAGTCAGCAGAGGAAGCTTCGAGGTGAGATACAGTTGAAAATTGAGATTCTTATGTAACTTCAGCTCCCATATTTCCTAAAAATCATGAAAAGTTTTCTCAATACGGAATAGTACCCATAAAGAAATGCTCATATGTAGTTACATAAAGAAATGCTCACAATCAACATTTATTAAATGGCAACATGGTCTTTTCTCTTCGTCATGATGAAAAATGATAAATCATCAGAATAGTCGTGTGAAAAGTTAATAGAATTCCGAAAGGAATCGAAGATAAAAGATGTTTCGTTATGGGTGCTCTCAAAATTGGATATTCTTCAACGATGGCGATTTTGGATGGACATAAAAAAGCCTAACAACTTCAACGCCCTGAATCTCAGAACCAAAGTAACTCTGGACATATGTTCCTAGAAACTGTATTTCTTAAAACGACCGAATGAATCACCCTCTGTAGTTTTGTATCGTAGTTAGGAATACGAGGGAAACACATAAACACTGTTCTGAAACATCGAATTTTCGATATGTTATCACCAGGAGCCACTCATAAATTTCTCTTCATTTTACTCCAAATCGATATACTTTTCAACCCTATTCGAGACTTGTATGCGAAAATGGGACACCTAAATCTTTTACTATCTGACGGACTATAACCCATACGGAATTTTTTTTTCGAGCTTTAATGGAAATAATCCTATGGATATACCTTCTGCGCAGTAGATGAAAATCCAAAGTTATCACTTTGTAGATTGTTCTCTAGGTTTGTGTTGAAACTGACATTATTATCAATTACGAAAAAATAAATAAACAATAGTAGACAAAACATTCAGGCACATAGTACATCAAACTTACTTTTAATATAGACCAGGCGGCAACAAACAACATATTCAACAATATCATATATTATGTAGGTGCATAAAACCAAAAGATTCAATAAATTATAATTCAGACTCCTAATATCATTTCATGAAAGAAAACATTCCCTTCTGATAAACAGGTTAAAAGAACCAGGAAAAGCAAATTATTTAATAATAATAATAATAATAATAATAATAATAATAATAATAATGTCTTTTATTTGCAGCTTAACAGTTACATACATATTTTATAATTTTATTTTCAACATATAACGATAGCTACAAATGGAGCGCAATTCAGATCCGCAACGTGGAGAACCACATTGCAGTCTGCTCTTCCATTTAACTCCAATTTCTTATTTTAGCATCAGAACGGTTTTTTGCCCTTTCAAACATGTCACAAAAACTCGGCCAAGGTGCCAGGATTCCAATGCGAGAAGAAAGGAGCCACAAGGTAGGCAACTAACTTCACTGACTCACCGTACCAACGGTCACAAGCAGATCGGTCGATCAGGGGACAAATATTATTAAAATCGGGAAAGGTCGATGGCATCTATTTGGATGAGAATTGAGAACATAGAAATGAAATTATAATATAATATAATGACTAATTTAATTTCTATGGATGAGAAGAAAATTCCTTTCAAGGGTAAGGGGGTTGTTTTGCTACAGGTTCAGATTGACAAGGTGGTTATTCTGATATGTATACGCTCCCTAGAGGTCGTCAACACTTATTGCGACTTCCCTATTCCAGTGAGTATAGAAAATACAGGTCTAGGAAACTACGAGAAACTATAGAAAAACATTTGAAATTACGATGTGACCAATTTGTTATTATATATAAAATATACAATTGTGTAACACATATTAGTTACTTTCTAACTGACGTTGCATTTCCTGTCTGAAAGACATCAAAATTATTTTTATTGAGGAGGACATTTTCACATTGCCTCAATGTTCAGTGAGGTCCTAGAGTAACGGATACATTCATTTTCTATTATATATAGGCATTTTCAATAAAAACCCTGAAACACATCGATTAATGTTTTTGAAAAGACACTCTGTGACATAAAAAAATCGCCACCCGTCTCAAAGTGAGCCAACCCCCAATTTTATAAAATAAAATAGGAGGTCAGGTCAGGTGATACCTCATTTGGAAGGGTATTCAATTGTCTATACAGCCATGTCTATTTTTTGAATCTTGTTCATGAATCATAAAAAAATTATTTAAAAAAGGTTCAATGAAGTTTCTCCATTAATTCGAAAACAAACGAGGAAACAGTTGAAAAACTTGAAGAAATTTGAAACTTATGAAAAATTTCAAAAAATCGAAAACCAAAGAAGATATCGAAACATTTTATAAAAACAGTTTTATTATCCTTGAATAATTATACAAAAAGTTTAAATGAAGTTTCGACATTACTTCAAGAACAAACGAGAAAACAGTTGATAAATTTAAAGAAATTCGAAATTTATGATAAAAAAATTAAAAAAATCGCATAAAACTTGAAAATAAAACAAGATATCAAAAAATGTTAAAACAACAGTTTTTTTGTCCCTGAACAGGTTCACAAAAAGTTCCAATGAAGTTTCCCCATTACTTAAAAAAACGAGAAACAGTTGATAAACTTGAAGATAATTAAAATGTATAATGGAAAAATTAATAATTCGACAAAAACTCCAAAACCAAACAAGATATAAAAATTTTATAAAAACAGTTTTATTGTCCCCAAACAGGTCTACGAAAACAAACGCATTGCGGCTGGTTTACTTATAATTACGTTTTAAAAAACAAATAAAACAAACAGAATATTCAGTTAAACCCTATATTCCCCATCCCCTCCCCCCTCTTCCTAATATTTTTATGTCGGTACCCCCCCTTACTCCCGCCAAAATTTTTCCCGGTGCTTTGCGCCGGGTTTTGTTATAATGATTTTTTGAAAAGCTACGACAATGAACATAATTATGTCAGTATCCCACATTACTTCCCTTCCCTACCCCTCTTCACGCATTTTTTATGTCAGTACCTCGCATTATCTTCCCACCTCGCCAATTTTTACGTGCGCTTCGCGTCAGTATTCCACATAACCCCCCTTTCCCACAATTTTAAGTTTTTTTTTATTCAAAGTTTTGGAAAAAATATTGAGATATCTGTGTTCCAGGCACGCATTCATCGTAGTATTCAAATTATTGGTGTCAAAAGGATTCAATGATGAAGACACGACATTCATGCGTGAGATATTATTTTTTTAGCAAATTTATAGGAAAAAATTGACATATCTGTTTTCCAGACACGCGTTGATCGTAGTATTCACATTATTGGTATACAATTATAGTTTCAAGCATTTTTGTTTCCATTCACGAGGTTTTTCTTTTTATTTGAAGTGTCCGAAAAAAATTTAAGATCTCTGATTCCAGACACGGATTGATCGTAGTATTCACATTATTGGTGTCCAATTATAGTTTCAAATGGATTCAATAATAAGGACAGATAACCAACCACTCAACAAGTTCCTATTATACTGGCATTTATTATAAGAACTACACATTAAGATCGTAGTATTCAAATTATTGGTGACCAATGATAGTTTTAAATCATTTTCAACAACTTCTAGGGCGGATGTATGTGTACACGAAAAGGATATACGTGTACACGGGGGGGCTAGGACCGTCGCGCGAAGCGCGATAGTTAAGCCGCCGACAGGCCAAGTGTGAGCGCAAGGCGGATTCTAGCGTAGGCGTATCCCGCGCCCACACTTGTTCAATCTTTCATTATTTTTTTGGGGTGGTTTTGGGGAAGGAGATTCACAGTGGCGGCCCTAACAAAAATTTCAGATGGTGCGAGATCTCAAAGTGGCGCCCATTTGCATACAAAACCTTAGTGTTCCGTGTTCACACTACGCAGTATCTTATAAGAAAGAACTAGTAACATCAAATAATTTTCTTTGACAACTTTTATTTACACTGTTATGGTACAAACAAAAAAAAACTAAGTACTCACCAACAATACCTTTTTAAATAAAATTAATTGGGAAATCTAGATGGCTACCAGAAATTTGTTTATCATTTCGAAATAATTCAACTTCTGAGTAATGGCATTTTCTTTGAACACGTAAGTTATTTTTTACAAGTTTTAATTTAGTGAAGCTTCGTTCACCCGTTACAGGTAAAATTAACAATACTTTATTTTTAATGAATAGAAGAACAATAATGGGATCCGTAATGTAACGGGACCAATGCATTTTCAATGGTTGATATTCAAGCGACACTTCGCGGCGTCCAGAGGCCGCGAACCGGTATGTTAGCGGATTGAAGTGGGGATAATAATGGTGTTTTCAAATTGTTTGGCACTTTTTAAGGTTATGTAAATGTGCAATCAATATTATTATTTTCGTAAATCCACCATAAGTATTTAAAAATAGTTTTAAAAAAATATCTGATGGTATGGTAACTGTAAATTTGAATGGGCTGTTTACAGGTGGATTTGGAAACAGCAGAATGTTAGAAAAGTAAGTACTCAGAAAATAAGAAAAATCACTATAAGTATTTTTTCCAGAATCTGATTAACTCATAAGTGCGAGTTTATTCGAGTTTCTATTAACTCTGAATAACTGCCAGTAACGTCAATGACGTAACGCTAACTATCGCCTGTTTGAGCGAGGAAAATATTTGATGACGTCACATATAAAGACTTCACGATTTGGCTTCAAGGCGCCAGATCCGAGGCCAGATCGCACAAATATGACTCTAATATATAAATAGACTATATGTTTGATATGCTAGCGCTTGGGATTCTAACAATGCTCTGAAGAGTGAAATCCTGCCTTCTTCCATTGTACGGTAATATACCTAGACCTACTATCATTCTTGGCCGGTATATATACTTTAAGTTATAATAAAGTTTTTGTCACTTCGTCTCTTATGCCCCAGTCTTCGAAATATATAGGATCCTGCTTCACTCACAATATTTTATTTTCAGTGCTAAGCTAATACTGCTAACTCTGGGCTGAAGTTTTGAACAGTCGATCCGTAGCGAGTTTGACATTCTTTGACATTTGAGCAATTATGGAAAACCAATACAATTCAAAATACAATGCAACTTTAGTCGATATCATTGATTTGTACGGTAGATTTGTTAGATTTATATCGTATATGTAGATCACTGATTTCAACTCAGATCGGGGACCAACGTTGCGCCGTGACGGTCTATTAGTCACTCCTCATTTCATGATCCAATCATCTAACCTCAAAATTTTGATATGTATAATTGGTGAATCTAATCTGAAATAATAAATACTACACTACTTACACTACACATTGAAATAAATTGAATAATTTGAAATGGGACGTAGATATTATTGTGATTATTGTGATAAAAGCTTCATTGATGATTTAGAAGCCAGAAGGAAACATTTACAAAGTTCATACCATATAAAATTAAGGAAAATGCATTATGAAGCTTGGAGAGGTTCTACTATTAACATTAAAATCTTTCAGGTATATTTATGTCTCTATATTGTTTCAGATCCAGAAACAGTGTTGAGAGAAGAATTGTTGAAAACTCCTTGCAGTAGATTCTTCCAATATGGTTCTTGTGCATACGAAGGCAACTGCCGCAATACACATTATTCTCCTGAACAACTTTGTGAACTCAGACAGCAAGGTATATATATAATATGTATTAATGATAATACATTATAAAGTATATTTCAAAATCCATTTAAATGACCTGCATAGCTTTTTAAAATGCATTAATGTGTTTAGGTGAGGTTAGACACTAGTCTTTTAAAGTCAAATGGAGCATCTATGTGCAAACAATTTGTATTTACTTAGACAAAAGAGTACCTATTGCTTTCATATGCAAAAGATCTGATGGTCCCAAATATTATTATGTAGGTAACTGAACAAGATATGAGAGAATAAATGAACTAAAAACAATACATAAATTTAATCATTGAAATAAACGTGAAATCCAGAATTCCCTGAAATGATAGAGAAAATTAGGAAGTCCATGGCATGGACTGATAAAAAATAGCTCCAAAGTATAATTACAACACTATTCACTGGAATTTTGGGTTCTATTAAATTTTTAGTGATTTTGTTCTTATTTACTTATAATAATTGACAACACCATCTTAATTTTCTATTTAATTTACCTATATCAGTGAATAATGTTTTGAGGATACATTCAACCATTTTTTTAGGAGGTTTCACTCAGGTCACTTTACAAGTCTCTAGTGCTCTATAAAAACCAATACACGTCATTTCAATAAAACTAATTTAAATATGAATTTGGAATATCCTTTTTTTGGTAAAGTCAAATCAAGTTTATCTGGAAATTTTAAAACATCTCAGACTTCTAGTGCTATGAGAATGTCTGCATGGCACATGTTCCTGTCGAATACATTTCCTTGAAAAAAAGTCATTGCTTTTGGAGTAAAAAAAGGTAGTGGATTAGTTGAAAACGCTATACTTTGTTTGAATGAAATCATGTTTTTTCTGTCAAAAATTAAAATTTCATCATTATAATTTTACTTTTGATAAGTTTTTTGTTATCAGAGTGAATAATATTAACCTAGTTTTCTGAGCATATGTCATGTTTAACTTGTTGGCTGGTTTCATTACTTTCAGTTCCTCTATATAGAATCCATGCATTTTTGGAAATTTCAGTGATTCTCAATTAGTTTATTATGATGATTGTTTTTACAATATTAGCCTGAGAATTCTGACATGAGCCTCAGGCGTAAGGAGTAATATTATTGATTACAATTCAGGAAATAATATGAAAACTGAACTCAGGAAATGTTATAGAGACTATCTTGATTGGAACACAAAATGTTCAGAAAATCAAGGTTTACCAAATACGAGGAACTATTTTGGATTTTCTTTAAAATATGGCGTTCAATTTGTGATATTTTGTTGATACTTTGTTTCATATACAATGATGATTTCAAAATAGAATAATGAGTCCATAAACTTGTGGATTCAAATTTATTAGAAAACTCATCACAATAAACAATCGAGACGTCATTTGAAAAGCTGCTCATTTTATTTTCGATCCTGCAATACATACTAAAACTGCCAGTGAAACTTTGTGGGCGTATATGCCCATTTTACGGCCAATAAATTGTTCTGAAGGGGTTACATTTTCAATTTCACTTTTACTATCGCACAGGTTCACTGATTTTAATCGCTAGGAGGCACCGCGTTTTAAAATCTGATAGGAAAAACATAAGTATAAATGGTCCGAGTTGATACAGAATAGTGTTGTGTTGCGTTTGTATTAATAATAATCGCTATTTTTCATTATGCTTGCATCCTGACTTTAGAAACAATGCTGTTAATGAATTTTAGATCTGGATAATATCCATAACATTTTATCACTTACGTCAAATCAATTAGTTAATGGACATCTGATATCACATTTTGTTGACATGGAGACTTGACATTTTCATATCACGAAAACTGAGAACTTGGTGTTCTTACCTAGCAAAAACCTTCTAAGCACGCTTTTTATTGCATTTGACAAGTACTATGTTGCCGGTATAATAAAAAATCATTTCATTTATGTTATTGCATGGATTGTGCCAAAAACGTAGTAACCATCATATGCAGTAACTATTTATGCTATTCGTTTTGAGAGTGCTTATTATCAGCTATTTGATCTCTTCTAGTTTTTTTTTTTTTTTTAATTAACAAATATTCTAGGTATTCGAAAACAAACATAACTTATATTTAATTTTTACATATTTTTTTAGTTCTTTATTCCGAAGAGCTTAAAAGAAGTAATATGGTGCGAATGGTACCTTCCATAGGTTCTTGGATACAAAAATACAATGAAGCAAACAACAAGGAAGATGGAGATAATGTTCGTACGTTTTGGGTATACCCCGAAAGCGTGGAAAACAGGAAAGATCTTCCACCTTCGCTAATAAAATTTATGCCTGAGCATTTTTATGATGACAACTTCGAAGAGTGGGGGAAGTAATTGAGACATTTTTTATAATATAGTTTAACCTAAACTGAACATTTGTATAGTTGACAGAATAATTAGTGCCCTAATCTAGAGACCTCAACTTGAATAACTTAGAAATTGTGCTTTATGCTGCTTATTACTGTTTTTACTATTTTAAGTATAATGCTGATGTAATAACAATATATTTGTGATATTTTGTGAAGAACTCTTTTTTGAAGTTGTTGAAGTGAATGTGACAAACGTTAAAAAAAGTGCACGCTTTTCCGTTAATGATATTGTATTTTGAAATATTCTAATAGTTTAGTCACACAAACTACTCAAGAAAGTGAACTAGAATTCCTGAAAAATTGTTAATTGTTTTAATATAAAATCAGTGTAATTATGAAATGAGGGAAATTATTTATGTTTAATTTTGCGCCCTCTTTTGTACCTGCACCCTCGGCGGGGGCACATTTCTAACTTCACCATTCAAATTTTTTTGCAAGCCTATTATGTTCCCTGCATTTGAAAAACCACAAATCTCGGTAGTTTCTTTGAACTGTGTAATGAAGATCATTCATATTCAAGACTCCCAAAAAGATTTGGATATTTGTTAAACGATTATCTAGCCCTAAGGTGCAATTTTTGACAGTTCACAATGATAATGAGTTGTCTGCATGTCGTTAATATAGTATCCGTAACTCAGACTGTAACAGTAGTTTTTGCCTCATAGTACTACTTTTGTTTTTATTTGATGACGTAGTGTGGGCACTTGCACTATGAAGACTCAACATTTCAAAATTGTCTTTTTGGATGTGTTTGTCTGGGTTTCACCATCCGAGATCTTGTTCACAGCTTGCCATATACCGCTGGTGTTTTTTCTCCTTTGTTGTCCACTCACTTTTTCTCAATTGTAAATATTTGCACATCTTCCATAGACTGGTTTCTATATGGATCCGTCGAAAGATCACTCATGTTAATGTTTTTTACATTTTTCTTTCAATGAAAATAATCAGTGGCCAGACAATATACCCTTTTCAAACACACAATACACCAAAACTTATAAACCATAAATTATTGAATATCAGTCAGGAACTAATGTGTTATAATAATAATAATAATAATAATAATAATAATAATAATAATAATAATAATAATAATTTATTGATCCCAAGAAATATTTCTGTTTATAGAGGGATACAAAAATGAAATGATACACTGAATAATAACAATACTTATGAATCAAAAATTATAGAAGAAATTATACAACTGATGGAAATCAATAAGATGTAGGTATCTCAAAGTTTCAAAACTGAAAATGATGGAATCAGAAAAGATTTATTATTTGTTTTAAACTTAACTCATTAAGTGTTTTTTAAAATTAATTTTGAATCGGATTTTGCCATATTTTTTCAATTCATTAAGTAATTAATTTTAAAATTTTATTCCGTTACATAGTATTGATTTTTGACCAATTTGTCTTACTTTTAGTCAGTGTTATATTGTTGGAATATCTAGCTGAATAATCATGTTTATAACTACTATTTTTGACTTTCAAATTAGAATGTTTCAAATTATTTTTAATTAAATCAATGAAGGTACACAATTTCATTTTATATAATGAATAAATATCCGAAAGCTTTTTTGGTTTATACAAATTAGCAGTTGACTCATAATAATCAAGTTTGAATATACATTTGATAATTTTATTCTGTAGCGTCTTTAGTGGTCTGAGCAATGAATTTGTTGCTGCACCCCAAATAAAAATCATGTATTGCAATTTAGAATGAACTAAAGGAAAATAAACACTCTTGATTTATTTAAGGGGTAAAAAATTACTTATTTTGAAAAGAATTTCAATAATTGGAGAAATCTTGTCTTTATATGTTTGACCACTATAAATTTTCATCTATATAGAGTCCTAGAGCATCCTTACATAGTACTTATGAAGTCAGAGCGTGGCTTAACAAACACTTTCCTCATAAATGGGCCATTGGCCGCAGTGGAGAGCCTGATATGGGCTCACTCACATTCAAACCTAACCCTCATAAATGGATAGGACGATATTCAGAAAACCCATGGCCTGCAAGATCCCCAGAATTGACGCCATTAGATTTTTTTTTATGGGGGTACCTTAAGAGTGAGGTTTATAAACATCGGCCATTCCATAATATCGACCATTTAGAAGAAATAATACGACAGTGTATTTGTAATATTACATCACAAATGCTTCGAAATGTATCTAGAGAAATGAAATCCCGAACAAATACATGTATTGAACTTCAGGGTAGACATGTCGAGTAATGGACAATCACAACGTTTCGTGCATGTATCGAATTGTTTGGTTTATAATTATTTCAGCTTCTAATTTTATTATAAAGTGTTAGAAAATTAAAAGTTGAAGATGTGTAAGTTCTTGTTATGACAAATTATAAATAAATATTTTGTTCTTAGAAGAATTTCAAATTAAAATTGTGTAGATACATGGTTCTTTATTATTAATATACAGTATCGCGATTATAATGTCCTGAAGATATTTCAGTGACCTCTTATGAAGCAGCTGAACACATGGCAAATTCACAGATTTCGAATTTTCTCCAAATAAAATAGAAATAGCTTGCGGTTCTTTACAAAACATTATTTTAAATATCAGTGTTGGCTTTTCTAATGAGTTTCTTCGTCATAAATGTATTTTTCCAAAAAGAATTTTTTTGTGGCAAAAAATCTATTTTTATTTTTTTATCTCAGATCTTTTGTACATAGCTATAAAATGTCAATTTGAACAACTTTTCCGATAACAATTTTCGATATTTTTTCAAACAAGTGTGTTTTGGTTTTGAGGAATAATTTTGAAATTTTTTTAATTTCCCGCCAAACACGAAAAGACGAACGGCACTGTTCAACGTCTTTTGGGGTTTCTTTTGATGCAGAAGCGATTGCACGTATCAATATTTGTCAAAATTTATCAATAAAATTTTTTTCCATATGATGCTACATCTTTTGCTTTCATCATTGTTCTGGCAACCTCCACGATAGTACGTATTTCTCTCTCTACCTTTCCATTCTGTTCTGGAGTGAATGGAACTGACTTCTGGTGACGAATTCCTAAATCTTCTAGAAGTTTTTTGACTTAGAAGTTTAAGAACTCCGATTCATGATCTGTTCGGATCATTTTTACTTTGTGACCAGTACCATTTTCAACGCTAGCTAGGAAATGTTTTAGCTTTTCAAAAACTTCATCTTTTCGCATCAGAAAATATACAGTTTCATAATGGCAATAATCGTCTTTGAACAATATGAAGTATTTCGAGCTACCAATACTATCTACTTCCATTTGCCCACACAAATCAACAAGAGAACCTGATTCAAAAGTTTTTGTGGAAGATGTTGTTTTCCTTCGAGGTACTTTTCGCAAATATTATTTTCAGATTCCGCGTAGTTCATGTCAAATTTTTTCACTACATTCTTCACATGATTCATGCTTGGATGGGCTAGTTTTGCATGCCGAACTTTTAGCGAATTTTTC
Organism: Chrysolina haemoptera; assembly: GCA_958298965.1. Classification (NCBI taxonomy): domain Eukaryota; kingdom Metazoa; phylum Arthropoda; class Insecta; order Coleoptera; family Chrysomelidae; genus Chrysolina; species Chrysolina haemoptera. The sequence continues at coordinate 21,597,752 of OY282587.1, read as the reverse complement.
ATGACATTGCAGGAATAGCACATGTTACATCGACTTTCATGTTCATGATGAAAATATTTCCTTTTCTCTCTGCTTCCGCAAATACTTTTTTCTACGACCGTGCGTTTTTAACCACTTTTCCACACGCATTTTATTTTTGATAGTGTCACTCTCCCGCACTAGTGCTAAAAAATTACTTTCCTGCACTAGTTCGGGCAAGTGAAATATGTCAATTTAACGTTATTATATGTACCTCGGAATATGATTTGATATTTCTATTAAAACTGTTTGGGTAAAAATTTGGTTTACTGGAAATCTGTTATGAAAAAAAAAAATTGAACATCGCGATTCTGTGGCATTAGGCGATTCATATGGTACCATTTTTGTTTTGCGGAAATGCGCTGTTGCCAAGTTGACCTCTTCGGATTACTGGAAATCTGATATGAAAAAACAATTGAACGTCGCCATTGTGGACCCTCAACTAATTCTAGTGGTACTATTTTTGTTTTGCGGAAATGCGCTGTTGCCAAGTTTTGGACACTTTGGAGATGTGGAAATCTGATATGAAAAAAACAATTGAACGTCGCGATTGTGGACCCTCAACTAATTCTAATGGTACTATTTTGTTTTTGCGGAAATGCGCTGTTGCCAGGTTAGTCAATTCGGATTACTAGCAACCTGGAAATTTGTATTGATATGGATAAGTCAGTCGAGAATGCATGACATCGTTTTTCGCTCGCAATTGACACACAAACCTAACCTGAGCAAGCTAACCTAGCTTGCGAGTCAGTCGAGAATTCATGAAATCGTTTTTTGCTCGCGATTGACACACAAACCTAACCTGAGCAAGCTAACCTAGCTTGCGAGTCAGTCGAGAATGCATGAAATCGTTTTTCGCTCGCGATTGACACACAAATCTAACCTGAACAAGCTAACCTAGCTTGCGAGTCAGTCGAGAATTCATGAAATCGTTTTTCGCTCGCGATTGACACACAAACCTAACCTGAGCAAGCTAACCTAGCTTGCGAGTCAGTCGAGAATGCATGAAATCGTTTTTCGCTCGCAATTGACACACAAACCTAACCTGAGCAAGCTAACCTAGCTTGCAAGTCAGTCGAGAATTCATGAAATCGTTTTTCGCTCGCGATTGACACACAAACCTAACCTGAGCAATGCATGAAATCGTTTTTCGCTCGCAATTGACACACAAACCTAACCTGAGCAAGCTAACCTATCTTGCGAGTCAGTCGAGAATGCATGAATTAGTTTTTCGTTCGCAATTGACACACAAACCTAATCTGAGCAAGCTAACCTAGCTTGCAAGTCAGTCAAACTTGGCAACAGCGCATTTCCGCAAAACAAAAATAGTACCACTAGAATTAGTTGGGGGTCCACAATGGCGACGTTCAATTGTTTTTTTTATATCAGATTTCCAGTAATCCGAAGAGGTCAACTTGGCAACAGCGCATTTCCGCAAAACCAAAATGGTGCCGTTACAATTGGCTGAGGGCCCACAATCGTGACGTTCAATTGTTTTTTCCATATCAGATTTCCAGTACACCAAAGTTCAGCCACTGTTTGGAATATGGTCATCTTTCTTTTTAATAATTATCTCATCTCTGATTATTTCTTTCAGCAATTTGATTGTTCTTTCAAACTCTCTATTATATCTGACATCACCTCTCTATTCTTTTCTGTATCTTGATTACAATAATTTACTTGAGTTAACCCATTTTTTCAATTCTATCCTGTTTACTGGACTTTTTTTTCACAATTTCCACTGGACTATATCTTTAGAATATGACGACAGAAATGATTCTTCAAAACTGTCAAACTTTTCACAGTTGAAAATATCCAATGCAGCTTTGGATCTGGTTGAATTTTATATGCTCTTCTTCACCACAACTATTTAGGAGTACTCACAAGTATCTTTCAATTCATTATCTTTAGGTATTCAGCAGGAATTGATAAAGTTTTTTCAAAGATAACTGACACTATTGACAAGTGTTATACTATAAAACATAATAGGCTTTCTGAAGAAGCTGAAGTTACTGAAAAGCAATCAAATTGTAGAAGTGAGCTCCAATAGATTCTTGAATGGAGATTTGGAATTTACCCAGTAGGAATCAACCTAACGTAGTAACATACCTCGTCTGGGGTTGTTCATGTTGATTTATTGGAACCATCTTCGGAAGGGTAAATAATAAGACAATTATTTTTCCAATTTACTCAAATAAGTCATCTATACAAAACCAATTATTCAGAAAAAAGCATTTTAAGTAAGCATATCTTCACCAAACTCATTTTGTCAATTTGATTCCACACAAAAGCCACCTAACATGTCATTGCTTTGTCAGAATAGTTTATTATGTTTGAAAATATGATTATTTTATCATTCTGTAAAGGAAACCACATTGGAACTTTTATTATGATTTTAAAATTCTAATCAATTTGAATCAATTTTAAAGTTCTGATTTTGTTTCTGGACGAAATTTAGGATTTTTCCTGAAAATAAACTGCTTGATATTCACCAACCAATAAAAATGTAATCAATTTCTTATTGATAAAAAAATTAATACATAGTTTTGAAAGCGTCATGATACTATTTGAAAATTTCTAAAGCCAACTATAATAAGTATTTTCAAATCAACTTTCTTCGATTTTGAATATTAATTTAATATATTCTCGAAAATTCATTCGGTTCAATGATTTCAACTTGCTAAACTGTAATCTCAAATTATTGGCTATTTTTTACATACAAAGCAACAATTCTGAATTACATTCAGGACACTACAGACAAGGGTGTATTCTTCAACAAAGTGCAATCACAAAGTTTCTCTCATACAACAGATAGTTACATGAGTTTGTGAGTAAACATAATAAATAGATACTATTTATGTGCATTATTTTAATATTGCCAAATATATCAAAAATTATTTAAGTAAATTAAAGCTTTGAAAATACGTGAACGCAAAAACGCATCCCAGATTATTCGGAATGAATGACATTCATATGAACATAAATTAAGGTACAAAATATGCATTGACCAAATATGACAATTTTGCAAATAATTAATACGGATCGGTATACAGTGTATACACTATTTTGTTCATTCCTATATGTACTGAACGTTTTGGAGTATTGTTAGTGGTTATATTGAAACAGGTTGTTCATGATGAATTACTCGAAATATTAAAAACTATGAAACGTAAAAGTATGGGAAAGCTTGTTCCAGTTTGGATGAGAAGGATGGTACTTGAGTGAATTCCAAAAATACCTAAGGGATAGCAATTTGACTTGAACAATATGAACCTGCGAATGAGTAGATATGTTTATTGATCTGAGTAATTTTTATCTTTGCATTTCCTAACGAAGAGGAGAGATCGACTGATTTTATTATCAAGAATCATTATTAAGTTGGTTGTTTCAGTAATCAACTTCACATTCTGAGTAACTGATAGCATGTCAATAACATGTACACATCAGAATGTGACGGTACCAGTTCACGTTACTGTTGCGAACGGTCAAGACACCACTGGATATTCATCGAGTTTTTCTGTTGAAAATATTTTAAGTTTTCGTTCAGCAATACATCATGAAGCTAAATAGTATAATGATAATTAGGTATAGGGTATAAGAAAGGATCACACATTTGCTTTCAATATGGAATAATGAGTATTTACTTGGATATACATATTTATATGATCGATCAAAAAATTGCAATTTTCTGTTCCTCAGTTGGACTTTTTCGTTTTCAAGCAAAGTTTTTGGGACATATCCAATCATAAAATCCAAACTGAAATATACAACGTTGAGGTCCTTTCATTCCAAAACGCCTACATTGTTGGGAATTGGAATGAGGAAATAAGTTGCAATGCTTTGTCGAATATTTCTGATGATTTAGTTATTAGTTGTTTCTCCTTCATTTTCCTTGCGGGACATGTGTCCTCTGAAGGAAGCTTGGATCTTCACTGCTGCCTTATTTAAATCCGGATCTCCAAGATCTATGTCCAGTTCTTCTTCATCCTATGGAAACAGTTTAAATAAGTTACAAGCATTTATATTTTCACATATGATAACATTACACATTTATGATTAAAAAAATGTAGATTTCGAATCACTCAGAAATAAAAACCAAGTAAGATATGTTCGATACTCGCAAAGACATTTAAGGCCAGTTAATGACTGTAAACCAAAACTAATTGAAAAAATGTCCGAAGAAACAGGAACGTATTGAGAAAACAGCAATATAATATGGATTGAAAGTTTGACTTTATTTCTGAACATTATTTTTTTTTACTTTAACCTTCTACAGTCTGAAATGAAATGAAATAATATTAAAAAAAATCGTTTTAAAGACAAGCTAAAAGTTAAAAAATTATTTCTTTAGATGAAAGTTACAGATTCAAAAGCTTGCCGTCCGAAGTTTTCGGTTCGAATACAAAAGCAGCAAGCTTTTGAATCTGTTACTCTCATCTAAAGAAATTATTTTTTACTCTTTAGCGCATTTGAATAACAGCTTGTATTTAAAAAGTTCATTATTTTATTTTGTGCTTTTTAGTCAGTACGCATTGATCTATAGATTTCAGAGAAATCATGGTTATTACAAGGGCCGTTTCCTGTGAGTTTTGAGCTATCTAGCTCTTCAATGAGGAGTTAACCTTCATTCGTCATTTTGAAGCCGTCATCTCGAATTTCTCAATTTTTGTGAAAGAATCATAATTTCCGACCCCGAAAACCTTCGGATACCAATTTAGAATCGAATCGGACAATAATCACAAAACTCGTCCGCCATATTGAATTTATGAAGTGTGTCATATTTAACTTGCAAGATTTTATTACAGACACACAGACACAGGGACAGGTGATACTAAATAAAAGCTTTTAAAAATAGAACTCAATGGCACATATTGATTTATTTGTCTTACTACTACGCTAGAACGTGTGGAAGATTAAAATCCCCCCAAAAAAGTTCAAGCAATAAATGTTGACTATTTTTTATCTGACAGGATAAAACGCTATTCAATATACATGTATGAATATGACCCGCCAGATTGGATATTTTCCGCAATTTGGTCAGTCAAATCCGCTGACGAGAATACATGCTTTTGTCTACGTCCATAATTAAAATTAAAACTAAGTATATTTACTGAAAATATATATTGCATTCGCTCTACCGTTTTTTCGTCGTTAAATATATCTTTTAGTCTTTCATCAATTGAGATCTACAGTATCGGAAACTTTTCATCTGGGGTATAGAAACAAGGAGCAACAAGGAACGCAGTGATATGATAATACCACATGAACAAGAGAGACGCACTACTGTGCGCCTCTTCTGTTACTCCACCCGACGAATTAACGGACCACGTGGCAATGCGACACACCACACACAGCTCACGTCAATATTCCTTTCCTCGAGCTAGTAGAGGAGAAATTGTAATGCTCTCTCAACATACAGCAAGCTATTCTTTACGCTCTCATGAAACCACCATACCCAAGATGAAAACTTTCCGATACCGTATAACTCCGCTATAGAAAGCATTCAAATATATCTTACCGTTATGGCGGCTTTCGTAATAAATCCATTCGATATGCCGTATTTTTCTCGACCTAGTTTCAAAATTGGTTGCCACGAAAAGCCCTTTTATTTTGACGGGATAATATAGTGTCCGGCATAAAGTTCGCAGCATATGGAAAACTTTTTTATTATGATTTGTCAAAAAAAATTTTTTCTTGATAAAAACCTCTGCTCTCATCCCAAACCTGAATTGCAAACACCAAAATTGAATTTTTCACGACCCTATACGAGGGAGATTAAAAAACATGCATGCTTTGTTTTCTCTCACGGCAGAAATAATAGTTACTGCGAAATATTCAGACATTTATCAAAATATGGGACGGAATTTCACAAAATCTTGCTGCAAATAGTAAATGAAACTGAATTATCTCCAAGATATGATGCCAGAATAAAAATTAATAGAATAATGAATAATGGGGTATATTCGTATCGAAAAATTTTATTCATAGTGTGAAAAAATTCATTTTCGTTCTGGTATCATAACTTGGAGACAATTCAGTTTTAATTACTATTTGCAGCAAGGTTTCGTGAAATTCACATATCACAATTAATGTGATTTTCCGATAGGAGGGACAAAGAAGAGAACATCCAGAGTGTGATATCATCATATCTAAGAATGAACCATCCATCTAGCATAGTATTCCTTTTGTCGTACAAAATATACCAAAATATCATCCTTGGAGTGTGTGGATCGGTACCTGCACGAGTCCCCATATCTGCACCGTGAAGTACGATGGAAGTCTTCCTGTTTGGTAGCCCTTGATGATGGTTACAGCACACCGAAATCTTAAAGCCGCTGGATCTCAATATCGTTTCCAACATGCTTCTTTACTCTCCAATCCAGCCCACAGAATAATTTTGGGATTGCCAGGTCCCTAACGTATTCATTGTACGGTTTATCTCGAAATACCAGTTACCAGGTAGAAGAAGTTTCCCTGGCCCTTCTTTAATTGTGACACCCGTCCAACTTCTGGGTTCTGTTTTCGCAATTTCTGAAGTTGGACAAACTTCGAGAATACCACAGCTATGCCCCTAGACATTTGAAGATCTTCTGCCACGCAGTGAGCTAGTGCGTAGTCAGTACCTTGAAGAGGTCTCGTGACTCCTTTCGAGATACCCCATGTGAAACTTTCTGTCCGTTGAAGTACAGAAAGTACTGACGGACTACAGAAAGTACTGGGAAGTCATATCATCCTTCGTTAACCTGAGGGTGCGCCTTGGTCGTGATTCCCGGCGTAAGGAGGCAACCGATTGAAATTATCGACCGTTGGTTTTCCTCGAAGTGGCTTTATAGATTCGGTAGACGATGTCATTTATACTTTTAACGATCTTGTACGGACCTCACCACGAGTTACGAAACTTTGGTGATAGTTCACGGCGACGTTTTGAGTTGTACGTACAGCCGAATCAGGTTACTGGCTTGAAATCTTCGGCCGTGATGTCATAGGTCTCCTTCATGTCCATGTCGTCCATTCTCTGACGAGGCTTGCTGACGTAGTCCTCTTCCGCAGTGTCTTGTCCTGGAGGCGTCGCAAACTTCAGGTCATAGGGGAGTTGCAGCTCACGACCCATCATGATACTAGGAAGGGTTTGACTGGTTGTCTCGTGCTGAACGATAGGCCATCAGTCTCTTTGGTGGTCAGAGATCACCTTTGACAAGTAGCGGTTAATCAACCCATTCATTCGCTCCACCATCCCATCGGACTGTGAATGTAGAGCTGTTGTTTTTGGAATGTTCAGCAATCGACACATTTCCTGAAAGAGGTTGGACACAAAATTCCTGCTTTGGCCCGAATGCAGTTTCAGTGAAACGCCGAATCGACATATCCCCTTCTTCACCAAGACGTCGGCCATTTGCTGAAGTAGTCCGATTGACCGACCAAAATTATATTATCTAGATATACTAGACACGTGTTCCATGATAGTCCTTTCAGAACCGTCTCCAATCTTTCGAACTGGACCATACTGGAGCATTACAGAGCCAGAATTACATAAAGGTGAACTGCCAGAAACCTGAGCCGTTCCTGAAAGCTGTCTTTGCTCGATCTTCTGGAGCAAATTCTACCCGCCAATATACGCTCTTCAAATCTAGGGTAACATGTTTAGGGTGTCTTCTATTCTCGGTAGCGGATAGCTGTCTTTCTTTGTCAGGTTGTTCAGTTAACGATAGTCTACGCGATCCGTCTTTTTCTGGAGAGGACCAGGGACTGTTGGATGATTCAATGACTTCTTCTATCTCCATATCGCTGACTATTTTATCAGCATCTTCCTTCGTAGCAACAGGAAGTCTTCCAGCTGACTGCCGGATTGGTCATTTTTTATTCTGCCTACTCGTATGAAGAACGGGCTCGCATATCATCACCTTTACAATGCTCGCCTGTTCAGGCGAGCCTCGAGGACGGCTTCATCCCTATCCGGTACGCTCATATTTTCAGTCAACAGGACCTGGATCATCTCTTTACTCCTTCCGTGGAACAGCATTTCTTCTCCTTTCACACGTAGGGCGCTCTTTGAAATTTAACTCGAGCCCACTGGAAGTCATGATGTCCATTGTTGCATCGACCTCAAATCAATTACCAATGCCCGATATTTCAGTTTAGTGGTACCCAAAATTAGCTCAATTGGTAGTTAACCATAAACAGTGTCTGGCTTCCCTGTTGCTGTGCAGAGGTTATTCCAAGTTGACGGTTCAATTTTTGTCGGTGTTTTGGCAGATTTTTCCACAATTCCAGTATCTCATTTGTCTTTTCTCATGCATCACTTTCCCATATGGCAGATTTAAGTGTAGTAGACTGCTGTGGGTCTTCTTACATCATGCGGGCCTCACTTTGGCTTTAGCAAGTTTGTTTAGCCGCCTCAAATTCCAAAGCGCGGGCCAGTACATCTACGGGATGTGTTGGTCGAGCTAGTGTCAATGCTTGTCTGGTTTCTTGGTCGCGAAGTCCATCCAAGAATGCCTGAACCCCTAGTCGCTCCATTATCTTTTCCGGTGTGGCTAGATATGCAAGCATGCAATGTCTGCTTCAAATTCCTGTTGCTTGGTTTCTGGCAGTGGTTTTTGAGCTGTGTGTAGTTGCTTCTCCTCGCAACGGTTACAGCTCTTTCCCATGCATTCCCATCCATTTGCCTTTGCAACAGCTTGAAATTGTCGGCGAAAATTTGCCCATGGAGTTTTTCCGCCGAACTGTGGCGGTTTCATTTCGAACCCTTTTGAACGTCATCCAGGCTCAAACTCAATTCCAGCATTGAATTTTCATCGACAGTTTCTGTAGTATGGATAGTGTCTGTCTCGACGGTTCCTATTATTTCTTCTAATCGGTTCGCCACACCACAAAGTTATTCTTTAAGGCCGGGTTTTACCAAGATTTTATTCCTGATTAAGGAGATAACCAACAGATTTAATTGGAATTTATTCCAGTTGGTAGAAATCTTCACCTAATCTAAGTTTAACGCCCAATTCAACTGATCAATGATGATCAGTTAAGCAATATACCCGATTTAAATTGTCGAAAATCTTGGTGAAACCCGTCCTAAGGTTATTCGAATTTACTATAAGTTTTTCTTGAAGTTCTTCCTTCAAATTTTTCGAATTTTTTAGTTCTTTTTTCAGATTCTTCGAGTTTTCTAGAAGTTTTTCTTTCAGACTCACCGAATTTTCTTGAAGTTCTTCCATTAGTGATTTCATACATCACACGACCATACGTTGTATTGATTTATTTACGACTAATGTATAATGTAAATATTATACTTGTGGTTTTTGCAGTATAATGATATATATTGATTCCTTAAGGAATAATGACGTGGGATTAATATAAATTAGCTATTTTATTGACAACGCTCTTGATGAAATTTTTCTTTTGCATAAATTTACTTTATGACAGATACATCTGTTCATTTAAAATCCGAAATAAATAAATAAGTCGTAAATAAAGTACAGTGTTCGCAATAAGGGCTATCTCGGAATATGGTACTTCCTCGCCGGCCGCTAACGCGGCTCAGTTGATTCCTCGAGAATTATAGCAATCATTATTGACTTGTGGTATAATCTACTATTATAGCTTTGATGTTTACGATTACCTGGAAAAGGTGGAGAAGGTGGAGAAGGGTATATAAATATTTGTATTTTGCTTGTTGTATACCTATATTTTATTTTTGAAAAAGCTACGGCGTTTGCGAAACATGTCGTGCGATATTTAAAAATGAAGATCAAATCGTTTTCTGTGTAGTTTGTACAATCATATTTATGATTTCACTTGCCCTTATTTTGTTCTTGATGTACTAGCATACGTATATTTCAAGAAGACTCGAGTGAATTACCTGTATGAATTACTTATCTGATATAATCAGTATTTCAACCTCAGAAAGGATATGAATGTAATATAAGTTAAATGCCAAAATAATCCGTAATCACTATCATTATTTTTATCAACAGAATAAAAAAACATGTAAGTACATTGTTTTTATTTTCTCTTCAATCAGATATCTACCTTGGTGTCTGTCTTTGTGAACAATATGTGCAATTTTTTCGTAGGTTGCACCTTTGATTTGTTCAGATTTTATACCATATTGAATGCTTTTACATAATCGTAATTGACACTCTTTTTGTTTACATTACCTCGACATGTTTTTCCTGAGCGGAATCCGTTTTCTTCTCAGCTTCTTGTTTTCTCGTCATGTGCCCTCTGAATGAAGCCTGGATTTTTGTAGCAGCATTACAAAGTTCTGAAAACAAAAGTTATTTCAGAACATCAATCGATATTTCGAAATTTTCAACTTTTAAGTGTCACTAACGAATTTTTGATTTTAGATAAGTATATTGTATTAGAAGGTATCAAAGGAACGAATGATGATCGGAAAGTGTATTTTGAAAGGCCACCGTATTACAAATAATGAATTTCTGAATACATATGTTAAAGTTTAACAAATTGTCCGACACATTGAAGAGAAGTCATATTGTTGAATTGACATAGATACATCTTCTTTCAAAAGTAATTTTGCCTTTAGGGCATTTCACATTTATTTTGAAGTAACCTTCGAATCAATATCCCCAAAATACTTAAACTATCCAAAACTTGTAAATTATGCATATTTTATGTGTTTTAACTACAACAAACCATAGCATTTTACCTGAAATTAATGTGTGTGTTTTCTTCGGCTTGTATTCATATACAGTATCGGAAACTTTTCATCTGGGGTATAGACAGAAATCTACGCGAGCAACAAGAAGCGCAATGATATCAGAGACGCACTTCTGTGCGCCTATCCTGTTACCCCACCCGACGAATTAACAGCTCACGTCGATATCCCTTCCTCGAGCGAGTAGAGGAGGAATTGTAATGCTCTCTCAACATATAGCAAGCTATTCTTTACGCTCTCATGAAACTACCATACCCAAGATGAAAACTTTCCGATACTGTATGGGGTCATTTACGTTGGTTTTCAATTTGCGATTGGGAGCCTGGTCACAACTGATCATGTCATACTGCCTTTAAACATTTTCAGGTTGTTTCAAAATTCGATAGCAACTTTTCTGTTCCAAATGGAAACCTACACTTTGTTTCACATGGTTCGAATAGCTGAGTTTTGACAACCTAAGTTATGCTATCCATTACAGTTTTTGATATATGACGATTTTATTTTGAAAAAAGTTACCATTCCATCGATGATCCAATTTTGTAGAAGGAGATTTTCAAATGTATTCAGAAATGGTCGACGTTTTTTTTCAATTGACACCAAGTCTGCTTTTACACTCGAAACAAAATTGAATTTTGGGGTGAGTTACTTACTTGATCATTCCATTTACGACAACCTCTATTGGGTTATTCAATCAAATCATGCATAGAAACAAAACACAATTGTAATCGAGAAGTCTGCTAATTCTCACAAATATTTCAAAGTAAAATAGGCGTTTTCTGGCGCCCATGTATTCAAAACGTATTCGTCCTATGATTCAAATACATTCATTCTGGTGTTGAAACGATGACGTCACATATAAAACGATTTGAAACGTATTTATGAAGTTTTGAAAACAAGTTTTATTCAGTTTCAAAACATATATTCATTGTTCAGTTCCGTTGTAAGCTGCACTTAACGAGACATTAAATCTATCAGCTATTGTCAAGAGAACTTCGCCCTTTCCAATCCACATCAGTGTCATTAGTATTAACAGTTTTTCTGCGGAAATCCGATAATTTCCTCCTACATATTCTTTACGTAGTTCTTCACAATTGACATTTCCCAATAAAACAGAAAAGAATCTCTACTCATTCGGAATAGAGAAAAAAAATCATAATTTATGTAATTCGGTACCATTCTTCTTCACACAGTTCAGTTCTTTGGTGTTGTTTCGATAAGTTAAAATTGTAAAAAATATAATGATCGGAATCACTCAGGATGAAATTTAGACAAATAAAGATACTTTCAAAAAACGTTTGCTGCTGTTCATTCATCCAATGCAAAATAACAGCTATAGTATCTGGGTTCATCTTTGCTTATAAAAATAAATTCTGAATCTGAATAAAACTAATTTATGATATATCTACGGCCAACTCCAAATAAAGTTAGGTTTGATTATTGAATCATTCTCACGGTTCATAATATTAATGACGTCATATAGGAATCCAATTCAAATACAGGTCTGAATGCGAATCAACAACAGAAAACACCTATTATCTCAACAAAGTTTTGTCAGGCTTGTTTGTAACTCATGACATTTGTCAAAAAATGATTCAGCGAAGTGTCCTTGAGCATAATTCAATAGTTATGTATTGTATTAATATTTTATAACATATGCTAATAAGGCTGAAATGCAATACTAACTTTTATCCACATCTGATATGTTATAAAAACGAATACTTTTCCCAATTTGAGGTTTTCTTCAACGTTTTGACGTCTTTGATAGTTGTGAAGGACTCTAAGGGAGGTTATGATATAGAAAAGTGCCTTTGGATGAAACAAACACTTTAATTAATTCTCGATAACATATCATAGGAATATGATCATAAGACTCGAGTATTTTATTGTCTTCATAAGACGTTTGTGAACGGATGAGTTATGACTATGAGTTATTACTTGAAATTGAGCTTACTTTCGAGTTAAAACTCGAAATTAAACGAAAATAAAATTAATTACAAGTTATAACTGGAAATTAATGATAATAATACTAATACTTTATTAATCCCATGAAACATTTCTGTTTATAGGTTATTTACATTAAGATGAGCATCACGTTATGTTCGATAATTTTGTATATTCGACATAATAACGTAAAAATTCCAAATGACATGCGTTCAATAGAGATGAAATGAAATTTGGCTAGATTCATCGTTATTGAACGCATTTCATTGAGAATTTTAACGTTGTTATGTCCAAATAGTAAATTCGACGATGTCGAAGTACCCAAATAAAAATAATGTTTGGGTTGAAGTTAGATGTAGAGAATGTTTTTATCCAAAGGAATAAAATCATAGTACATTTGAAATTCGCCTGCGCTCATATGGTACAAAATGGGACCGTCGATTGGTTTCCAAGGTGATTTTTTTTAGAAAAGTTGACAAATGTATTTTGAAAACTGTAACGGATGATTCGACATAACTTAGATTGTGAACTATTATACTTCGACTATTCTGACATGTTCATTTCGTGTATAACCCTCAACCAGATTCTACAAATATAGCCGGAGCAACTTCTTGTAAGTAGAATTGGTGTTGTGATAATGAAAAACAAGATTCTGAATGATAATCTAGTTCAGCGTAATACAAGAAGTTTCCAGGGAGTAGACATTTGAAATAGTTTCAGTTTAGAACATTGTTTGCTTTGATGGAATCTCTCTTCCTGTATTGATTTTGCAGTAATTCCCTGAGGAAGAAATATTTTGTTGGTAATCTGCATTGTTCGCGTTACAATTCTTGAAGTCGATAAACTTGATAGGTTTTAGAAATATTTGAAATATTGGTTTCAGTATGCTTTTGATTGGTTCGTACAAATGAATATTCGCGTAATGTTTTCTTGTATCTTCAGGGATTTTTGAAACCTGTTTCTTTCAATCCTATAACGGAAAAAAATCTGAAAATTTCTTCATTGCACATTTCGCTGCAAGTTATAATTTCTTTCATAATCAGAAAATAAATAAAATAATACCTGGGCATGTCCCATCTCAAAAACTGAATTGAAATATCTTTTGGAGAGTGAATCAACCTCATCGGCAGAGTACAGAATAACTCAGAGCCCAATTTTTTCCAAATTTGAAATGGCACTAAAATAAATTTTAGTACAAAGATATTTTTTAATTTTATTTTCATGTGAAAAATATACCGTTTTTAATTTACTGTTACATTTGAAAAAGGATAGGTAATCCTGTAATTTTCAAGGAACATCAGGATGGTCAAGAAAAAGAAGGTATATCAGAATATTTCCTCCTATCTCTAAAGCTATAGAAAGATTAGTATCTGATCAACTGACATATTTTCTAACTGAGAATAAAATACTGTCCACAATTCATTCAGGTTTCAGGAAAAATCATGGCACAACTGACGAACACCTGTCTGATTCTGCTCGACTTCAGCATACCACTAAAAAAATATTTTGGTTTGGATGATACTTTTCTTAGTTTCTTCCAGAATTATGCCTGTGAAAGAAGTCAGGGGGTTGTGATTAGAGATAAATTGTATAGTTATAAAACTATTTCCGGGGGTTCTCTCCTAAATACATCGTTATTCCACACAAATCTTCAGTTACTCTGGGTTTCGACAGTATTTTCAAAACCCTCATATAAGCTATAACAAATCTTGGGTACTCCTAAAAATAACACAGAAGGAAATAAAAAGTAAGCAATTTATGAAATTAGCTATAAGAACTGCGAGAAGTTTGTTGGTCAAACTATGTAGATGGGCCATGAAAGTATGGCAAATATCACATTATTCATGTATACGACCACCGATTTGATGACACGAGTAAAATTAATTAAAAAGGCCCATGACTTCTCGCATTCGAGAGTCTGGAAATTGCGAAGTGTTGAATTAGTTTGACTGCGGATAAAAGCCCAGTTTCATACAGACCCTTGTTCAAATTCAATAAAATGCAATGCAATAAAGATGTCTCCTCTTCATAAAGAAGTCATTAGTCAGTAATTTCCAAGAATCTGTCATTGAATCCAAAAAAAAAGTAAGAAGAAGATTGATTTATAGAAGGTGAATCCTAAAATAAAGTACCTATATAATTATTAGAGTAGGTGGGTAATTCCAAAATTGAGTAAACAAATACCGTTAAAATGTAGGTAGGCAGGGATACACGTGTCGAGTGAAATTGATTTAGTTAGGGTGTTGTGGTTAGTTTCTATTTCTTGGAGCCCTCCATTGGTTTTTCTAAAAAAAAAAAAGATTATCGAATTGAATTATATCGTTGGTATGGTGACTCCTGGCCCAATAAATCTGGGAAATGTGAGCTAAAAAATATTGAATTTCACTTTTTGTCTTCTATTCTTTATTATATACGTAGCTTTTTCTCAGAAAAATCTGGCCATATGGTATTGGATAGATTTTCATCTATAAATATTCTATTCTATTCTCTAATTGCAGGTGTCCCGCGGAGATCTATTCTTGCACTAATATTATTTCCACTTCACATTAATGGAACAACCTTATATGCGAGGCAAGTGAAGAATGTAATTATAGAGTATTAAAATAGCGATCCAACAACTTGGTAGAATTTAACGCAACCTTAACAATCTCTGGAAAAATCGATTTCACCATTTTGATTCCTGGAATTACCATAATCAAAACCCTCTGTGGAGGAACCACAACTTGTGGACCTTGTGGTCCATTGCCAAAAGTGTCTGTCGAAAACTTGGGGTTAAGTTTTTATCCTCAGATAAAAAAAAAATGTTTTTACCAACAAGGGAACCTTATGTTGATTGTCCTGGAAATGACTATAAAAGTCGATTCGTCGACATAAGCTCAATACTGGTTTCCGTTACTTGAGCCAACCCCAACCAATTTTCTCTCACTGTTTTTAATAATGTCACATACCTTAAATAGAAAAGACTTGGTTATCTGCTTTGTGCCATAAACTATTTCACTTCACTTTAATTGCTTGTGATCGATTTATGAAGCACAAATGTGACCCGTACTGAAATACTGTTCTTTGTTATGGCACCGTTCTCAAACGTACCCTAAAGCTATCAGATTCTGTCCAGAAAAGTAGTACTCAGCTCGTCGTTATTACCTCGGGTAAAAACAGACTTTTTGGAACACTACACTAATCCGCAGAAGCTAGTGATCAGTCTGTACTTTACAGATTTTTCCAAGGCCGTTGTCCTTCTGGAATATCATCAATTCTTACATCGTTAGCAGTTTCGTCGAGATTGGCCCATTGACTTCAGTTTTTACAACAAGCGAAAAAAATAAACCAAAAAAAACTTCTATCCCCCTGAAGGCTGGGTAGAGAAAGAAAGAAAAAGAGAAAGAAATCGAAGAAAGAATGTTGGTCGAAGGCCTTGGACCCTTCTCTTCCTCGAAGAGAAGAGAAGGGTCTTTGATTTGAAACATAATCAGAAATGAACACAAACAAAATATAAGGGTTAAACAATGAAAGTAGCATTATACAAAAAAAAACACTCCAAACACAAATATTTTGGATGTTCGGTTTTTCGTATGACATTCTGAACATGAAAGAGCAGAGTGAGGAAGAAACTGATGCACCCGCAGAAATTGTGCAAGTTTCGACAATAATTTATTGGTGGGTGTGTTTGACCCCCTGCCTCGATTATGGCTTTTCCATGTCATTAGAGCTGCGGTGGGCCAACCTAATCCACAAAGATCAAAATACGTTGGCCGGTGAGGTACACTCTTATCACCTGTGTGGTGGCACTCTTAATGTGTTGGAAATATAAATACACTAGCTTTTGCCTGCGGCTCCATTAGTTTTTACTCGAAAAGGTACCAAGCAAGGCAGTAAGTAAAGAATGCCCTTGTTGCATATGCATCGTAAAATTTTAGCGATTGCATACATCCGACAACAAATCTTCATCTCTCATTTCACCCCATTATTTATTTCCTGCCGTTATTTCCCGTTAAGCTATTTTATTTTCACTTTTTATTTCGTATCAAAAGTTAAAATAACAATTCCCTGTTGAAACTGGGAACATTCTCTATGAAAAATGAAAAATGTGATTTATGGACATTGCACTACAACTGATTCGCATTTTAGAGAGAAAGAGAGAGAGAGAAAAAGAGAGAGAGAGAAGGAGAGAGAGAGAGAGAAAGAGAGAGAGAGAGAGAAAGAGAGAGAGAAACGTCAGTCAAAAATTCATTCTGTCAATAAGTTGCGCTTTTCATTTTCCCACACCTACAACCGCACCTTAATAAATCATTTTTTACTTTTTGCATGAATGTAGAAAAAGTGTCGTATGCAACTCGTGCAAAAATTGTTTATTGCACTTATTTTTTGCACTTGTTGCATAAATAACTATTCTTTACCTATAGCCTTTTCAAAAGGGGGTGCTCAATGAATCATTAATATACAGACGTGTATTGCTTAGATAACTGTGTATCAACAGCCAACGAAGAAGGTGAAAGTTAAGACTGAGGTAAAGTAAAGTCTGTGGCGGAGGTGAAGGAGTACGTAAAAGTCAAAGACTATGGCGGAGGCGAAGGTATATGCATGTTAAAGAACTAACGCTATACGTACTATAATTCTGTAGAATAGAATAGATTTATTTGACCAAGTCACAGTTATATTTTTTTCAAATGATTTTTTGGTAAACAATTTTTTTTTTAATAATACATTATATTTGTTCGTGAACTCTACAGACCAACTCTTTTCAAATTGTTTTTATAGCACCAGTCCTAGAAATGTTTTATTATTTGTGATAATTTGTGTTCTGAGCTGTTTATGTATCTGATACTAGAATGATAGTGGTATCATCTGCGTATATGAATGCCCTACCATATTCAATGAAACATAGAAGATCATTCACATACAGGAGGAAAAGTAGGGGTCTCAGAACTCCTCCTTGCGGAGTGCCAAGTTCTGTTGTTTTTTCATCTAAGTATTTATCATTTATTTTAACCTGAATTTTTCTATCAGTCATATAATATGACTGATCCAGTGGTTTATGAGGCCATGGATTCCAATTATTTCTAATTTTTCACATAGAAACTTTGGATTTATGCACTCAAATGCAGTGAGATCGAAAAATATGCCACAAACAAATTTGAAATAATGTAACGACTCTCAGTCAATATCTTCATAAAAAATATATAAATAAAAATTATCTATGTGTATCATGTGCTCAAAACCATGTTTATTTGACTGCTATAACATATTACACTATAAGATTACTGCTATAAAAATAGTGGATTTGCTATTGTAAAATAATAACGATTAACAAGAATAGACTCCATAGGCATCACATAGTCTAACTGGACAAAATGTTTATTACAGACAGGAGCATTTGTTATCGGTTAATATTTATTCTATCTTATAACAACAATCCACTTCTTGAGCAACATTTCGTCTTTTGGATACCTTCGTCCCGGAGCTTTTGAGGGACATAAAAAGGCACAACACAACATTATGGCATTTGAATTGCAATAATTAACGCATCTAAGAGCAAAACGATAATATTTGAATACAAATAAGCTAACTTCGACAGTTCACCCATCTAAAGGTGCTTGCTTTTCGCGTTGCGCGTCTTGGCTTCTGAATTGCTGATGCTGTTTTCAAATATTATTTGAATATTTCAAGTTTCTTGTGTTGCTGCTAGCAGGTAGATCAATATAGCAGCTCAATATAAATGACGAATTGCGTAGTCCACAGAGTTGGGAAATATTTTTCGAATGAAGAGATTGATTGCACTCGCAGCGTTTCTTGACGTTGAAGGGGCGTTTGATAACATCTCAAGGAAAAACACGTTACTCCAGGCCTCAACCAGTGGATATCTATGCTTAGTTGTGAGGAAATATAGGCATCCCTAGGCGGGGAAACAATGGAGGTGGAAACCACTAGAGGCGAGAGGTTGCCCCTCACGGTAGTACTATCCCCACTACAGACTCACAGACCTAAACGGAGGCTTTGCCCAGAACTGCATTAACGCCGATATCGTCATCTTGGTTAACGGGACCTGGGGGACTATGTGGGTATGATGCAATCAGTCCTCACAGACGTAAGGACGTGGTTCATGAAGAAGAACCTCAAGGTCACGATTGTTTCATTTACCAGAAAATGAAACCGATAGAATAGACCAACAGCGCTCTTCAAATCTTCGATAAAAGCCTACATATGGAAGGAAGAATAAACTTGCTTTCAGAACATGCACACTGGTGCTTGAAACACGTGTCAAGGTTCAAAAATAGCGGTTTGGTATTGGGATAAAACTTCAGTAAATTCATTACTACACCAAAGGTTCCAAATAGTACTCTCAGCAAAACACTAAGGTAATTCACTTAAACAAATGGTTTGAATTCTGGAATCTTATATAATACCATAAATATTATAATTATGGATGAAATTAAACTTTCGGGCATCCATACCTAGGTTATGTTATATTTGTAACTAATTATTTTGTTATGTTGAAATAAGCTGTTATCATTTCAGTATCATTTATAGGCTATTTCTGCGGATGAAAGTTAGGCAACCAACTTTCTCTTAGCGCAGTCCACGTACATGAAATATTTCAGAGCCTAGTGATTTTAAATATTTTTTTTCTAAGAACTTCTGGATTTAGCTTATAGATACAGATTTCATACGGCTACACAAAAGTTGGTCATCACCCAATATAGAATCGGAATCAAAAACCAACAGAATATTCACTATGACCCACGAATGCATCCATAGCTTCCGTATCAACGAAAATAAACTATGTGTTCGCCCATGACTTCGTATAATTACAGGTTTACGATAATTCGCTTTTTTGTGCTCACCCTCGGATATCAACAATCGCTATCGTTATCGGTATGATCTCTCATAATTCAGCACTATTTACTTGCTCACTGTGTAGACACATTGTGAAATATATTCAGAACAGGTCGTATGCTTCATCTACAGAATATATTTCAAGAAAATCAACCACAAGTGCACTCTTGGGTTACAGAAAAAACGCGTTTTCTGCCCCATCTTGAAAGTATGTAGGAACATAATTGATCTATTCAAAGTCAATCGATATTTTTTCTAGAGCATATTATACCCAAAAATTCAAGAAAAATTCACTCGCAGAAAGTATTTTCCATAGTTGGATTTATCCATTGATCTAATTTTTTCTGCTGATCTTGTAGGTTTCTCCGAGACCTTCCACAATACCTTCATCATATACTTCATTGGATTTTTTTCAAGTACAAACAGTAATTACACGCTCCATATTCCATGATTCAACACTTCGATACGATACTCTTTGCATTTGATCAAAGTTGGCCGGGATCCAAAACAATTAGTGGAGCACTATAGTTGGTGTGTATAAGCCTCTGTGAAGTTTATCATGATTAGTGTATAGGTCACGAGCGATAGATTAAAAAGGTCATCAGATAGGTATCCGGGCCAAGACTGCAAAGGCAACTTGGAAGTTTGTTGACTTTGAGAGCTCAATACCTACATAATTAACTATAGCATTTGAAAAGGGGTTCACTGTCGAACGATAACTGAACTGATGACAAATGCATATATACATGGCAACTCGATAGTCTAGAAATATTGAAACACTGATTATGCAAAATCAGATGAAAATAGTGTATCAAGTATCAAGTACGTTAACTACATTTTACCGATAGAAGAAAATTATTTGGAGGAGCGTAGCGACGACTAGCGTTTTTGCACGATCCGATCCTGGCATATTTTCCCTTGATTGAATGGTTTTTATGGTACTAGTGTGTTATGTTGCAACTAAGTCACGCGATAAAGATTTATACCACGAGGCCGAGTGGTATAACATTCTCAAGTGACTTAGGAAACATAACACACGAGTGACATAAGTATAATGTTTTATCCAACACATGACAGTTATGACTCATTATTAATGTCATTTTAGGCAAATCAACTATCAAATAACACACTAGTTGTCTAAAATGACATTATTAATGACAGTCATAACTGTCATGTGTTGGATAATAGTTATTTATGGTACTAGTGCGTTATGTTGAAAATCAGTCACGCGAGAAAGATTTATACCACGAGGGCGTCGGCCCAGTGGCATACAATGTTTCATCCAACAAGTGGAAGAAATCGTTTTTTTATGAGATAATAATTAATAAGTTTTAGATATGAACGTGAGTTATAATCCATATATCACTAGTGAGTTATGGATTATAACACACTAGTGTGTTATTTGATCGTTTGTTATTTAATAGTTTACGTGAGTTATAATCCATAACTCATTACTGAGTTGTGCATTATTACACACTAGTGTGTTATTTGATAGTTTACTTGTCTAAAATGACATTAATAATGACAGTCATAACTGTCATGTGTTAGATAAACACATTAATTTCCAGCTAATAACTGAAAAGGCAAAAGTGACATTTATAAAAAAGTGACATAAAGCCTTTGGCTTAGCAACCAGTATTACGAAGACTTCGGTAAGTAATTAAGGCGTCGGTGAGTATTTCTTACCGGCGCCTTTGGTCTAGCAACCAGTAAACTAAACTTACCGTTTTGAAAACAGATACCGTTAGTAATCAAAAAACATGGATCGTGCAAAAATACAACTATCTTGGAGTATTTGGAGATAATAAGTGACTAACTAGGAACAGTCACATACCACAACATATTTGTAAATATGGATATGCGCTGAGTTTGAAACAAGTATATTATCAAACTCCAGGTCACCAGGCAACGCTAAAGCTGTGAAAAGTACCATGAAAAGAAGAAAAAACATTTTGGTACATTATAATATCTTATGTATACAATTTAAAAGTACCTACCTGTTTGAAAATTTATTCACGCGACAAGCTTTCATGTTATAACAAAATTTATAATGTAACAATTTGCTGGGTGTGATTTAGCTCAAAGTTTGTTTTCTTATTTTAAAATATTTTTTTAACGTGTATTTTATTTTGTATTTTTTTTTATCTGTTTTGCTGGTGCGCCAAATGCCCAGCTTCTCAGACTGGTCAAGTTATGAAAATTACTCGATGTTTTAATTTTTTTCCCAATTATTTTTTCAAATTTTCTCGATTTTATTTTCGCAACTTTTTATCTAAAATTAATAGTTCTGAACCCCCTCCCCGGCAACATTTCTTTGTTGTAATTTTCAATGTCTGAAATATTTGAAAAATTTTCGGAATTCCTACGCGTTCTTTATTTAGCCTTCGAGGGGTTTACATTTTTCTAAACTAAATTATTCGACGTTCAGATTTTTTCCTCTTTTTTAACGGATTTTTTGGATTTCAATTTCGTGAATTTTGCATCTTTTTTTCAAGAAGAAGGGGTTTCGAACCACCCGACCGACATGCAACTTTTTTCTTAAAGTAGAGTATCCGAACCCCCATATCCAAGGGGGCATTAGATTATTAGATTATATATTAGGGGCTTTCGTGCTACAAGCCTCTACACCGCGACCTTTTCAGATCTATTGTGTTTGTCCTCGAGATCATTTAGAGTTCTTTGTCTAGCCCTGTTTTCTTTACGAGACTCCACAGGCTAGTTTTTAGAACTCCCATGAATCT
This sequence comes from Chrysolina haemoptera, assembly GCA_958298965.1. Classification (NCBI taxonomy): domain Eukaryota; kingdom Metazoa; phylum Arthropoda; class Insecta; order Coleoptera; family Chrysomelidae; genus Chrysolina; species Chrysolina haemoptera. The sequence continues at coordinate 21,575,543 of OY282587.1, read as the reverse complement.
GGGAGCTCTTGGATTTTCTTCTCCCAGTGTTAGAAACCTTTGCCTTGACAAGCCCTCGCAGTGGCATAGTATGTGTACTGATGTTTCCTCTTCTTCCTGACAGAACCTGCATAGCATTTCTTCTGCCAGGCCTATTGTACTCATATGTTTGTTGAGCCTACAGTGCCCTGTGAGAAGTCCTACTACTATTCTAGTAGTGTTCCTCTTCTGGCTTAGTAGATAGTCTGTGAATGTTGGCTGCGGTTGTTTGCCTGCCTGTCTCATCCCTGGTGCATTGTTCCACCATTCTTGAGACTTCTGTTGAATCCATGATTTGGTGTTTGTTTTTAGTACAGCTTTTGCTATACCGCAATACGGTTCTGGGCCATTCAGGGCCTTACTTGCTCCTTCTCGGGCTAGTGTATCGGCCTCTTCATTGCCTCTATAACCTGTGTGTGCTGGTACCCAGGCTAGTGTCAGTCTGTTCTGCCCAGCTCTTTTAGGGCTTCTATGCAGTCCCAAACAAGTTTTGAGGTAACTTGCATTGAGTTGACTGCTTTTATCGCAGCTTGGCTATCTGAGTATATGGCAATGTTTTTTCGTGAAAAATCGTGCCTTATTAGCTCTTGTGCACAATAGTGTATTGCAACGATTTCCGCTTGAAATATCGTCGCATGTTTGCCCAAGCTCAGTGAGATTTTCATCTTCGGCTTGGTTCCGTAAATGCCGGCTCCTGCACCTTCATCCGTTTTGGAGCCGTCCGTGTAGACAGCGATTTCCGCATTGATGGGAGCCTCCCCCCTTCCACGCATCCCTGTCCGTTATACTTGTCTTGAAAGTTTTGTCAAAGCTATATCTGTGAAGAATGCCATCTGATGGCATTCTTGTAACCGGGTCGTTATCCAACTCTTCATATAGCTTGTTGTAGTCTCTCCCGTGCATATTGCTAATGGGTGCTTGTCCTCTAAGCAACCTGCTCGTGACAGACCTGGCTTCGGCTTGGATGTATATGTGTAGTGGAGGTAGGTTGAGCAAGACCTCTAAGGTGGCTGTTGGGGTGGTTCTCATGGCCCCGGTGGCACTCAGACATGCTTGTCTTTGTAGTCCTCCAAGCCGTCGAACCACTCCTGCCTGCTTGGTCTTTAGCCACCATACCACCGACCCATACGTTATCATGGGTCTGATAACTCTGGCGTAAAGCCATGTAGTCATTTTTGGTTGTAGCCCCCAATTTTTCCCGCACATTCTCCTGCACAGATTGAAGGCTACAGTACTTTTTTCTATGGTTTTTTGTAGGTGTTGATTCCAGGTCAACTAATGGTCGAAGATGACTCCTAAGTATTTTGCCTCTTGGGCAAATGAAATTTCTATCCCGTTCAGTACCGGTGACCTAAGTCCTTCCAGTACTTTTTTTCGTGTGAATGTGACTATGTGGTTTTATGAGGGTTTACTGTCAGCTCCTCCTCCTTACACCACCTGTCGACTATATCTAGGGCTGAGTAAATAATATTGAAATTGAATCAATAGACTATCCAATGATTTTCAAAATATTTACGGATTTCTCCTATTTTATTTTTGCGAGTTTTTGCAACTTTTTTTTTAAAATGATGGCTCCGAACAACATTTTTTCGTCTTTATTTTTCATGTCCGAATCCGTTAGATTTTTTGCCTAATTCTCTAACAGGTCTTCTAATTTTTTGAACTATTTTATTCGACGGTCAGGCATTTTTCACTATTTTTACGGATTTTTACCATTTTGATATCGCGAACTTCACAACAACTTTTTTTGAGAATGGAGGGGGCTCGAGCCTTTCGAGCCGTAATTTTCTACTTCTGAAACCTTCGAAAATTTTTCCGAATCTCCTATGCGTTCTCTATTTAGCTTTCAGGAGGCTGAATCTACATGTGAAATTTCAACTCTGTTAAATAAAAAGTGGTTCTAATTCAGCTCGCAAGATTTGATCCAAACTAACTAATAACACACACACCCATATCGTCGGCGTCAGTTCAGGACCTTGTAAATGCATAAATACCTTTTTTTTACAGGAGACGCTAAAGACCTTCTAAGGCTGGCGACACACCAAAAAATCAAAAAAGTTTTAACGCAAAACGTTTTTGACTAATTGACACTGTTACGGCAAAATAGGAAAATACCTTCAGGCTCTTCAAAACTCATCGAAACAAACTGTTTTTAAATGAATCTGTTTTGTGTGATTCATGTATTTCAAAATGTTTTGTCTTGCTACAAAATGTTTTGAATGAAAGCGTTTGGGAAACCTCGTTGTAGACAACAAGTTGAAGTGCCGACTCTATTTGCACTGTTTTGCTGTGCAGCAGAACGTTTTGCTTTCAGGCGTTTTTGATTTTTCGGTGTGTTGTCAGCCTAAATGATAACAAAAACAAGTAAATACAATTTTCTTTGGATGTAGGGCAATGAATTTGGTTGCTTAAGCGATGGTTGGAAATTTTGTTGATAATCAACTGTATTTAATATAAGAACAAGGAAACGTACTTATTAATTGAATAGGAACAGGTATAAAGATACAAGGTATTGAAACAGACCTTACAAGGAAACGCACTTATGATTCAAGTAGATACAAGGTAATGCATTAATCTGATACTTTTTAGACGAAATCTTTTTATCAATGGTCATGTAGTAACAGCTAACAGTGTTCTGATATGGTTGTGTCTTGTGTGTTGTGTGCTGTGTGCTCTGTGCTGTGTGCTGTGTGTTGTGACGAAATCTTTTTATCAATGGTCATTTTGTAACAGCTTACAGTGCTCTAATATGGTTTTGTGTTGTGTGTTGTGTGTTGTGTGTTGTGTGTTGTGTGTTGTGTGTTGTGTGTTGTGTGTTGTGTGTTGTGTGTTGTGTGTTGTGTGTTGTGTGTTGTTTGTTGTTTGTTGTGTGTTGTGTGTTTGTGCTGCCTGGCTACCTCAATGTTTTGCCTACCTGCTCATGCAAATATAATATGCGAGTATTTGAGTACCTAAAATGTGTTTTGTCGCACTTCACAATAATTTAGTGAATATGGAATTATTATACTAAAGCAGCAACCCATACCCTCTTTGAACTATATGCAACAATTTTAGAGTTTTCTTTGGCATGTGTAAGTGAGTCTCATTAGTCTGAAATCGTTGCATATGGCCAAAGAGGGTACTGATTCCTGCTTCAGTATAATTATTTCATAGCAACTAAAATATCCATGACTTTCGCATCGTCCGTAAATATCGTAGAAGGGTTATGTGAAGTGGGATAAAACACATTTTGGGTACTCAGATACTCACATATTATATTTGCATGAGGCAGTAGAAGTCTTCAGGAACGATATACACTTTTTCTTTTTCTTCTTCTATAATTTTTAGTTAAGTTGTGACAAATCTAATTTTTATGGCCCTGCCGGAAATGGAAACGATTCATGCTTTACTTGTGGCTTACATTTGACTGTGGTTACTGTACTAGTATAACAGTAGGCGATTTCTGCCGAAAGTGTTACGAAATTGAGCATCGTTATTTTTATACAGGGTGTCCCAACGAAAACTTTCCACCCGGATTTACTGGGAAATGACAAATTATTTTCGGAAACGTTAAAACAGGTCGATTTTAATTTCTAGGGGGACACATGTTAGTAATGGATTTAGTCGAGCAACTTCATCCCCAGGACGGGGGCGGCTACCCCCTTGCGAATCATCATAGGGAACGTGGGTCGAGTGATACATCATCTTAAAGCTCTCTTTATTCTCTATCCAAACGTGTATAATTTTTTCAAAATCGAATGAATGGTAATTGAAATAGTATGTTGTTGACAGGTTCAATGTAAATAGTCAATATCTTACCTGTTCTTATTCAAATTCAATTTATTAACTGTTTTAAGACTCAATGAGTGGACAGATAGACAATGGCAACATCCCATCCGGTCAGGTAACCCAGTCACCCCACGAAAAACGAAAACAAATTAGTCAAAACAAAGTAAGGCTGGGACTATTAATTGCGAAGATCTTTCAACCAAGTAGGTATCAGTTTTATATCGCTATTCGCGAATACAACATTACAAGCGGAAGATGCTCACCCCAATTGTGAGCGAAACGTCCAAAGGAACCTCCTCCTCAGAGGTGAACCGACCACGGCACTGAAGCCCGGAAACCATATTTCTTAGTTTTTGTTCTGTTGACTTTTTCATAGACAAAAAATACCTGTTTTTTATGGTTCACCTGCGTGTATGTTCTCAGAACGAATTCACAGTTCGCATGATTCTTATGGAAATATCATTTGATTCGTATTCTGTGAGTTAAGTTTCTTCCTGAAAATGGTTTACGCATTAGAAGAACGAATTGAGTTAGTGAAACTTTACTACAAAAATGATGATTGTCTAAGAGCTGCAGCTAGAATTTTCAATACAAGGCATCCAGGGAAAAATGCATCTCATACCTATGTTCAAACGTTGATTGATAAATTCGAAAGAACTGGGTCTGTGGGAAACCAGAAACATCATCCTGAACGTCGGATAAGGAACGAGGCTGTTGAGGAAGCGGTTTTGGGACACGTGGCTATGGATCATACTCAAAGTATTCGAAGCTTGGCGGAAACTTCAGGTGTAGCGCGATCGAGTGAATTTCTCAAGTCACATCGATTCCATCCATACAAAATCAAACTTGTACATGAACTGAACGAAGACGATTTTGACAGACGTCAACAGCTTTGTGAGGAAATGTCTGAGCGTCTGAGAACAAATCCCAATTTGCTCTTCAATATTTGTTTTTCAGACGAGAGTACATTTTTTGTTAATGGAAACGTAAATCGTCACAATTGCCGCTACTGGGGCGATACCAATCCCAGGTTAATACGCAGAAGTTGAATGTTTGGTGTGGTATTTTTGGCAAAAATATTATTGGACCACTTTTTATAGATGATAATTTGAATGGACAAATGTATTTACATCTTCTTGAGAATGCCATCGATCCCATGATAACGGATATTATCGAAAACGATGGAGATTATTCGGAAGACAACCTCCATTTTCAACAAGATGGAGCACCACCTCACTATGCAGTAGCGGTTAGAAACTTTCTGGATGAACGATATACCAATCATTGGATAGGGCGACGAGGACCAATTGAGTGGCCAGCTAGATCACCGGACCTCAACCCGTTGGATTATTTTTTATGGGGGCATCTCAAAAGCAAAGTTTTTGCCACTCCGCCAGAGTCACTAGAGGATCTACGTGGTAGAATTGTAAACGAGTGCGGCAGAATAACTCCAGAAGTATTGGAAAACGTTCGTAATAGTTTCGAAAGTAGACTTTATCATTGTATGGAGGTAGGAGGGGCTCATTTCGAGCAATTAATAAATTGAATTGCGATAAGAACAGGTACGATATTGATTATTCAAATTGAACCTATTACCACACTAATCTCAATTACCAGTCATTCGATTTTGAAAAAATATAAACGTTCGGATAGAGAATGAAAAGAGCTTTAAGATGATGTATCACTCGACCCAAGTTCCCTATGATGATTCGCAATGGGGTAGCCGCCCCTGTCAGGGGGATGAAGTTGCGTGACTAAATTTATCACTGACGTGTGTCCCCCTAGAAATCAAAATCGACGTGTTTCAGCGTTTCTGAAAATAATTTGTCATTTCCCAGTAAATCCGTGTGGAAAGTTTTCGTTGGGACACCCTGTATATTTGAAGAAAACGATATTGCTAGATATATCCAACGATCAAGTTTTTCCTGAATTGCTCGGAATCTTGATAAAGATAAATGTTGAAAATAAACTGATGGATGTAGCCATTACTAAGTGGTGGAGATCATCATGGAAAATAAGAAATGGGAAAAAAATATTCCTATGTTTTTTTTCCACTTTATATACCTAAAGTAGTAAAAAACATAGGAATTTCAATTTCTCATTTTCCAATGATGGAAACATTTTTACTGTATTTTTATGTCCGGTAGTTTTTCCCGTTCGTAACTCTTTTCTCGATTTACGGAAATTGTCTAAATCACTGATGTGAACTGAATAATATTTTGGGTATCATAGAAGAAAAAAACACCGGATTAACGTCTTTGTCCTTGACCGACAAAGAAGCATCCCGAAGATAACGGAAATTGAGGAATTACCATCATCATTTCTCGACCGAACAACGGGGAAGCTATTTTTATAACTTCAAACAGAATGAGGTCGTTTTCCAGGAAGCTATTCGCAGGTAAAATTCTACCGTCCCGTCCTCTCCAATCGATTCGTGTTCCCGGATGTGGCGATGCTAGGGGGATACACGAGATGGGGTATAGAAAATGTTATACAACACCGTCAATAATTCATAAGCATCATATTGAAGCAATTCGGGAATCCAGCAAGAGTTAGAGTAGCTTTTTACGTGGGAAATATGTTCAAAAGTATAAAGAGAACAGATGCCAGAAGATTATTCAATAACGCCGAGAAAGAGAACGTAAAATGGATTTCGGCTAAATTTTGCTTAAATTTTGATATATTGTAGATTTCGGCATCCTCATTACATAGTCCAATTTACAAATCGATCCTATGACCAGTTTTCGAACTACAGGGTGTTAAAAATTCGATTTTTGCCATTTTGGGTATTATGCATCGATTTCCACTATTTTTTTCAACTAACTATCTCACAAATGGTGTTGCATTGCAGCATGGCAGAACAATGTTCTTAGAAATAGATAAAAATCAATACCATAATCGTTTTAATTTTCATCCATTCCAAACTCGAAAAAAAACGGCTTTAATTTGCCGATTTTTTCAGAAAGTATTGGTTTTGATCAACTACATGAGGATGCATATAATTGCCTGTCCAACAGTATATAGTTCTCCATGTACAGGGTGACAATTTAAATGCTTTCAAATGCATTTCATGAATAAAATTATAACCGCGTTCGGTATTTACGTCGGACTGATCGGATTAATCTGTATAGTTCGTTTATTGCAAGCGATTGTAGGGGAGGTAAATCTTGATCGTTCGGTTTTTCAAATCCGTTCTGTCAGAGATTGATCTTTTTGCTCGGAGAATTTCGGCAGATCAATGCGATTAATTTGAAAGTGTGAGGTTATATTTATGTTAGATTGATGATTGTTACCATTGGTTTGATGTTGAAAGTTCAAATCGAAATGAAAAAATGATCTTGAAATAGCCACAGTTCAAATTTCGAAGTTGAAGATTGTTTTACAAAAAAATACAATTCAAATTTAAATGTTATAGGTTAACAACATTCTGTCAAAGTCAATCCCACGCTAATCTCGTCCGTTTCGTTCGTTTATTACCGATTGATCCGAATGATCTGTGGCCACGTGACTAAAATCTACTCTAATCTGCGATCATAATTACCGAACTCGACTAATATAATCATTATGAATTGTCCATAACTGTTACTAGGATATGAAAGTTAAACTAAAATGACTCATGGAACAATCCTTCCCATCACACATCTTATTTCCAACCACCCCCATCATACCCCTGATTTACAGCCAACCTCATTCAAATACTTTGAAGAAATCTCTACTTGTTATACTTCATTGAGAAGCTGGTAAAAATTGATCTATTCCCGCTCCTCATCAAACAAGTAATTAAATATTATTTTTCTGCTTATGGAAATGAAATTAAAAAAGGATCCATTTTATTTACCTGAATAAGTATTTTCAAATTTCAAGTACCTACAGAAAATTTATTAGAAAAATCAACGTACAAAACCTGAAAAATCTTGTTTTTACATTCTATATACAATTATTAGTATCTTTAGTTTCAAAAATAAAATATTGATATTTTTTTTAAAGACAAGCTTCTATTTAAATTGAATGAGAAGGTGATAGGTTATAACCCAACGTTTTCAGTTGATATACGAAAGCTGCAAGCTTTAGAATCTGAAACTCACAGAAAAACGGATATTACACTTTTTTTATTTTAATATTTAATTTTTTAAACTAAAGATGCTAATAATTGTATATGGAACGTAAAAACCAATGTTTTGAAGGTTTTGTAAGTTCATTTATCTAAAATATTTTCTGTAACTAACAAGTTAGAATTTGAAAATAGGTATTCAGGAAAATAAAATAAATAAATAAGCGTTTTTTCATTTCATTCCCATGCGCAGAGGTTTTCAGGAAAATAATATTAAAGTACTTGTTTGATGAGGAAGGGGAATAGATCAATTTTTAGCATTCAATGAAGTAGAGTTTTCTATGGAAAGTATTTGAATGCGGGTGGCTGTAAAACAGGGGGGTGATGGGGTGGGTGGAAATAAAGGTAGTGTTGGGGAGGATTGTTCCATGAGTCATTTCAGTTTAACTTTCATATCCTAGTAACAGTTATGGACAATTCGTAATGATTATATTACTACTACTACTACTAGTAGTACTACTTGAATATCAGTCTAAAGTTCCATTCCATTCGTCATCAATCTCCCCTCCCCACCCACAACTACAGAACTCGAAGAAGAAACCACCACGTTATTCCCCACACGACGAAATCTTTATGCCAACACTCTTTTAACTTTATAGCGCCAAGAGTGCATAATACTTTGCCTGAAGCAATAAGCTCAATCACTTCCCTACCTCTATTCAAAAGCAAATTGAAAAAAATTATAAGTGACACCCAAAGGAAAGCTATCATAGACATTATTGAACTCAAAAACTGAATTATATCAGTCTCGTATGTCTCGGATACAAACATAATATTTTTCTAATAAATACGTACTTGTTTGAATTTTGTATATAAACCATGTATATCATGATTTTAGTTCGAAAATATGAATAGGAAATTCATAAAATCTTTTGTGGAATCATCTGCGACTGAAAGAAAAACTTTAGTCGCTATTTTCCATCGTCTTTTCACAATATCTATCAGATGTAGTTCAATGTCCAGCGTGGCTTGTGCCGGGGAAGTAGTTGTTTTCTGTTAGATATTACAAATAAGTCACATTTTTCATTTTTCAATTTTCATGGAGAATGTTCCCCTTTTCAACATGTATATCATGTTTTAAAATAGAATGAAACTTTGTGTATTGTATTTATTTTATATTCTGTGATCGCATTTTATCTAAATGTATATTCAGAAATTTGTATACTGTATTTTAACTTTTTAACTTTATATACCTTTAGTTTTAGAAGAACCAACGCATATTTTATTTTCTCGAAACAAGTGTGAATACGCTTATCGAGTATCATCATTTATAATTTTGTAATAATATTATGTTATTTATTTATTGTACCAAAATAGCAACAATCGTTTTTTTTTGACACACTGTAGCTCGAAAATTGGTAATAGGATCGATCTGTAAATTGTATCACGTGATGAAGATGCCAGGACCTACAATATATCAAAATTTAAGCAAAATTAGCCGAAAGCCATTTTGTGCGGGGTCCTTTGGAAATAAAATAGTTAGTTCAGTATATAAAGTAGATTTTTTAGAGCCTTGCCAAAAAGGAAACAAAAAAAATAGAAACAATAGACCAGAACACGATTATGGAGAAATATCAACAATACTATAAAGAATTTGTAAAAGAAACATTTTTAGGTGAATGGGACATATCATGAAATAATCAAAGATATGCATAGAAAAAATGAAAAAAAAGTACGGATGAAGTAGTGCAGGCTTTCCAGGCAATCACGAATAGTTATAATATTGAATGGGAGCGAATAAAAAGAAGAAACACCAGAGGATTGGATAGTGTATATGAAGTTAAAGTATATAAGGAACGATAGAAATACAGGCCGAGGTAGTTGACAGAATCCTGGTGAAGCGTTTTATCAAAATTGATGAAAAGTTGATGTTTGTCCATATGGTATAGTTTGGCCTAAGGCAAGGTTACTCCACGACTTTCCAAGTGTTCAGAATTGCACCACTTAGGGCCGCTATTATAAAACTATTTTGACAGAAAACTAGAAGTTAACTTGTGGAATGACGTCACATCTTGCAGTTAACTTCTAGATGAAGGAGTTAACTTTATCCGGTGGAGTGGGTATCAGTTGAAGTTAACTTTGTAGGAAATGATGGTTTTCGACAGTTTTTCTGTCAATAATTTAGCACATACTTGAGTTTATTTTTGTATTATTTTTCTGACTTTGTTAAAACGATATCCACTTTATTTTTGAGGAACTTTCAACCGACGATGAAGATACTGGTCGATTATTCAGAGAATCTGTATACATTAAAGCAAATTTAAAGTAAAAAATGGGACCTTTATAAAACTGACATTCTAGAGTAAAAGTTAACTTGACTGTTGAAATTAAAGTTAACTGTCATTTTTATAATACCAGCCCTTAGTTGCATATCCGTACTAGTCTGCGTAACATGATCCCGATTTGCTTTTCATTGCATTTCAATTTAATTGAAGAAGTTGAAGTATGTAGTATGGATATTTCTACAACTGTCTGCCATCATCGTCTTGGTGTCCGATGTTTTTTTTCTTCACCAAGTAATAATGCACACATTTTTGATTAATCGAAATCGATTTCCATTGTTTTATTATTTTCATCAAATTACAAAAAGGATATATATGTTCGAAGTTTTACAACTTTGGGTTATTATATGCGCTTTTGAGAGCAGTCAGTGCTGTCATCTCTACGGCTGTGCTTAAATCAGTAGTTCAAGTAGATATGATTACGAAAGTGCTCGCATATAACAACTCAAGGTTGTACAACTTTGAACACATCTGGTTTGTAATTCAGTATAGATATTAAAGCACAAACATATGAGCAATCTCCATCTTGGACCGTACTTCACAGAACTAAAGTTAGTTTTGATGGAACGGTAGTATGTTCTGCTCATATGATATGCAAAGATATTCTCATATGCTTTAAATCCTTTGAAATATGTATCTTCGTCGTCAACAAAAACTGTTACGGTGTTACGATACGAAGTTTTGTTGCATGTCTGTCACCACCCCAAGTGCGAGTTAACGACACCCATTCAGCAACACCTCTACCCATAGAAGGCGTGCCTCAGGCTATAGCTCAGCTCCGCTTTTGAACTCTCAGACCGGCAGCTAGTGACATATTTAGGTGGCCCATTTTCGCATACAAGATTCGAATAGGGTTGAAAAGTATATCGATATGAAGTAAAATGAAGATATTTTTACGAGTGGCTCCTTGGAATAACATCAAAAATCGATTTTTTTGCGCTTTTCCCGTGTTTCCTAACTATGGTACAGAGGGTGTCAGGTTTTTTTTAAGGAAAAGAGTTCCTATGAACATATGTTCGGAGTTGCTTCTTTTCTGAGATACAGGGCGTTGATTTTTTTTTTTAATGCCCTGTATCTCAGAAACGAAGCAACTCCGGATATATGTTCATGGGAGTTTTTTCCTTAAAAAGACCTAACAAATCACCATCTGTAGTTTCGAACCGTAGTTAGGAACACGACGGAAACAAATACATATTGTTTTGAAAAATCGAATTCTTGTTATGTTATCCCCAGAAGCCACTCGTAAATATATCTTTATTTTACTCCAAATCGATATAATTTACAACTCTATTCAAGGCTTGTATGCAAAAATGGGGCACCTAAATCTGTCACTATCTGACCGCCTATCTATTAGGCCAGTCGGCAGGTAAGTTTTGATGGGAGGTACCTAGTAAATATTTCGAAGTTATTGAAATTTTGACCACTTGTTTTTGGGTAGTATGGATGTAGAATCTGAGTTCTCGACTTCGAGGACCCTGTGCTAACTTGCGGGGCGGAAAACCTCGATTTTTTTGTAATTTTGCAATGTTTCGCCTATATCTTCTAAATTATTCGTTTGAGGTGTTTCGCCCTCCCCCCTCAAGTTAGCACAGGGTTCTATTGGTCAAATACTTAGATCCTACACCCCAGACTTTCCAAAAACAACTGACCAAAATGTCATGTCGGAATAAGTAGGGTGACGGCTGAGTTGGTTGTCGTTGAATGAAAGGGCGCATAAGTTAACGAACACAATAACACTTTATTTACAACAATGTCACAATAATGATCACTCAAACAATAAAAACCTTCAACGCGATGGCACGTCGTTGAGCTCGACTCGGGAACTGATAACTGATTACTGTATGTTTGGAACTGATCGAACGAGTGGATGATAACTAATGCAGTCGAACGATTGACTGCTAGCTATTAGCTATATACCTGCTTGTGATAACAGAGATTACTCGAAGAAGATTTAGGATATGTTCCAAAAGTCACCAAAAATGCGGTTTGGTGTTCCGAAAATCACCGCTAGTTCGGTGATCCTGAAAAAGTGGTGATATTTGAAACACGGTTGCCTGAAAGCTGGTGAACCAAACGTCAATTTACTAACCAGCACTTCCTTTGCGGTGAGATTGACAAAAGTGACAACTGACAACCGTAAAACTTAAAACTGTTCATTTTGTTGTTTTATTTGAGATTTTGAGACTGAGACTGATTGTGAATTGTGATTGTCCCATCTCCTATCTTTCCACAAATTTATGGATTGCTATTGCAGTATTTCACTATGGTACTTTTTCTATTAACTGTATATACTTATCATTAATTGCGATTTTTCTAACTGAAGATATGTGCTTTTGTGGTTATTGCCAGGAAGAATTGGGAACGCTGGCTGCCTCATGTATTTATGCGTTGTGCTGTTAAATATAATTTTTTGTCACCAGACACCAATCAGTATCACAACACAATCACCAAAGTGTTCCGAAAGTAACTAGTAATTATACATTTTTCAGATAACCGCTGTCAAATTTCTGGTTAGTAGCGGTTAGCAACTGGTTACTTTTGGAACATATCCTTAGGAATATAGGTAAGTATATTACGGGTTGAGCTATTGAATGTTTGGAATGGAACACAAATTAGATTTTTTCATAAGGGTGCAAATAGACTGACAAGAAAACTTGCAGATAGTCTGACAGTCTCTTCCGCGAGTTTTTTAGGCTAAACAGCTTGTTCAGATTACGGACAGCACTGTGTGACAGTCTCTTCCGCGAATTTTCTTGCCAGTCTATTTGCGCCCTAAGAACGGGTTCCAAGTATTTATCAAACTATTATTGTGCGGGTCGCACAATAATTCAAGAGAATGAATGAACTATTTAAGTTAGAAAAGTTGTTGCAGGAAAAATTCTAAAGTCTATAACTTCAGAATACTTCCCAGGTACCTACCTTGAATATGCCTATAAATACTTATGACATCCTTTTGTATATTCCATTCGAAGGTTAAGTCGAAGACCATCTTGTGCATTCCTTGCAACATAAGAACTTCGGCCGAGATGTCGAAAAACCCTGGTGTACCAACTTATTAGGTTTTATTTAGATTTTTATAGAAGTCAAAACAAATGAAATCGTGATGTGCTTCTGTAATCGATTCCAGATACTTTTCATGTACCTCAATTTGAAGACTCGTAATATTGTTATTGTTATTGCCCCGTCAACCAGCTGCACCCTTGGTTATGGATCACTTGTTTATTCGTTAGTATTCAAGTTTCTACTTGTGGATATTCAAGTTTCTTCAACGGTGAGGCAAATAATAATAGTAAAAGCCTTCCACTATCCGCACAGAGTGTTAATGAGAGAGTATTATGACCCAACAATAACAGTGGTGAAAATATATGCAAGAATCCTGGAGAGAAGTCAAAGGCAATGGCAATGGCTGAAAGACCCAGCTACGATTTCAATCAATCCGAGGATCACAAGATGGGATTTTTTTATTATCAGGCAGGTGGTGGATAAAGCATTCGGGAGGGAAAGCGGATACCGTACATGTTAGACTTATCGACCTGGAGGTAAATAGAGAAAATCCAAGAAAAAATTTAGAAAAGAAATGTGCATCGAAAGGCCTGATCAAGTGAATAAGAATGTAAATATTAAGAGACCACCTACCAGTTATGTCAGAATGAAATATGATCAGTATGTAATATTTAGAATAATACGTGGGTTGAGACAGTGAATCGCTGAGGATTATTCTCAACAGAAATTCAATCATTCAGACTTTCTAATCTGAAAAAAAACTACTATGTAATTGATAAGGACGAGGTATTCTGATCCAAGCCACTTATGCGCTGTATTTATAATGGAATCAACAAGTACACTCGGAGCAAACTTACTGAAATGATTATCGAAAAAAAAAGCAAAAGAACAAATGTCTAAGATTTTCACACATTACCCACTACAACTAATGTGTACTGCAAACATAATTTCTTACAAAACATCTATCAATGAAACGTGTTTCTATAATCTGACAATTGACCCAAAAATTGTATTTTTTGAATTTTTGATGAGGATTGTATATATACTTGTTATTTCAACGAGGAAATCAAAAAATGCTAATAATTTATATTATTAGGAATCACCTATATAATAGCTAATCTCTTATCAACCTATGTTTCATCATAACAACAGACATGAAAAATTAAACATCCATTTGGTACAAAAGTATCCACAAAAACTATTCGTGATACTAAAATCAAGTTTATAATGATGGATACTAGCCGTAAACATAAAGGTGCGTATTCACTAGAGCATTCGACAGTGTGGATGGTGATGTGAGCACGAATAGAATGCGCGTGCGGTGCTCGGGCCGATCCGTTTTTTGTCGATTTTTCCGTGCTCAGTGTAGACGGTGAAAGTGTACTTGACGTTATTACAGATATTTTGAATTTAATTTGGATATTGATGTGTATGAATATTTGTACGCGACTGACTGCGGATCGGTGCTCATGCGGTGCTTATGTGTCAGGAGACACTACGCAGCCTGAGCTTGAACTGAGCAGCTTGAGCTTAAAACGAGCAGCTCATGTGCTCATTCGGTGCTCACGGGGAACGAATGCTCTAGTGAATACGCACCTTAACACTGATCCAACTCAAAATTGCCACTAGTTTCCATTTCTTTCGGTTGTATGTCTGAAATAAATTTTTCATGCCAGTTTTCTCAAAATATTTGACTCGATACATTCACCGCAGATTCCCAAAATCTGAAATATCCTGGGAATATGATTTTTTTTCCTCACCTCTTGCCACATCGTAGGTATATGTCGTAGTGCTATGCAAGCCTTGAATATACAGCATAGGTATGGAATAAGTATTTCCTGTCCTGAGAATTATGTGGTATATTCCATTTAATCCAGGGGATTTGTATGGTTTAAATTTACTGATAGCCCACCTGATTCTATTTGATCTCGATATTTCCGTAGCAAGCATCCATTCCAAAGCTGTTTGCCTGTTTGGCCTGCTTCTGGTACTGTCTACTGTTAACGGGCCCTTTAGAATTACTGAGACTGGAAAGTGTGCCTCTGTGAGCATCCTTAGACTTTCCTCGAATGTTGTAATAAAGGTATTGCCGTTCTTTGGCTAAAACCTTATGGGTTCTTGAGCAGATAGGGGTATCTGTTACCTCTTTTCAGAATTTCTTCCTTGATTGTCTTCTGGCCTTCCTAATTTCTTTGTTTTACTGCGTGAGTTTAGTTTTCTAAATTACCTCTGAGGGTTTCTAGATGCTCATTTCACCAGACCATTTTGTTATTCGGAACCTTTTTTTCATTGGACAGCTTTCCTCGTAGGCTTCAACTATTGCCTTGCCCTCTCAAGGCTCTCCCTGTCTCATATTTCAGTCGCGGGCCTCTCGAGAGACTCACTGAGTGACGCTGAGTATCTTTCCCAGTTTGTCTTACGTTTCTATATTTGACTAAAGTACGCGATGGGGTAACTATATCGTATAATATATGATATATAATAATATAATGAATTTTTTTGTACGATTTCGGACCTCATTAACTAACTTCTATGTAATTTTTGAATAAGTGATCTGTAACTTTATTAAATGATCTAAATAAGGTATGCACAGAGAACTGGGGGGAATTCACTAATTAACTCCAATAATAAATTGGAGTTGGGGTAACTATATCGTATAATGTATGATATATAATGCTATAATTATGTGAAATATTTTCTCAAGGTTTTTGTTTGAATTTCAAGTTTCCTACGATTTCGGACCTCATTATAGTAGTTTACCTAACAAGTGCGGAAAGTGATACTTTTCCGCACGCGATTGCAGATGGCCGAAGGACGCGTGAGCGGAGTTCGGCCAGAAATCGCGTGCAGAAAAGACACTTAACGCTCGTGTTAGGTACACTATTTTTTCTACTAGTGGACAAAACACCCAAAAGTTAACATAAAGAACATTTATTATTAAATATATATTAAACTATACAACCATACTTGGTAAGCTTTCTATTTTAACCTTCTGCGACGCAATATTTAAATGTCAGTATAATCCGCAAAAACTAAACAAATCTACTTTTCCGCACTAAAATGTTTTTCCGCACTAAAAAGAGAGCGATAAAAACTTTTCCGCACTAACGCGGAAAAGTGACTCTTTCAAAACCAGAATAAGTGCGGAAAAGTGGATTTTTCCGCACCCTAGTAGAAAAAATAACTTGTTTGTAATTGAATAAGTGACCTGTACCTTCATTAAATGATCTAAATAAGGTATGCACAGAGAACTGCGGGAAATTCAATAATTAACTTCAATAATATATTAGAGTTTTGTAGTGAAAAAGTGGGATTTTCCCCAGTCAGCTGAAATATGCCAATTACAAGTGGTCCTTGATCCCGAACAGTTCGTCGTAGAAAAAAATTGTATAGTAAAATTTGTAGAGAATCGTATGCTCTTTCAATACTAGAAGGAAGGTTAACAAAGAAAAATTTGTAGTTTTCAACTTATATGCCATAAACCGCAGAGAAAAGTGATATTGAGGTTTTTTTTCCTTTTTTTTTGAATGTTCCGTCACGAAAATTTGTTAGCAAACCTCAGATTAGGATTCAGCACCCCAAAAAACATAGATAATGAAAGTAATCAAAACTACCCCAAACCTTTCTTGGTAGGAATACAATTTGATCAGATTATAGTTCAGTCTTGTAAGATCTTGCGTAGTAGGTCAGGTAAGTCTCAATTTATCAGAGAGAGTTTTTGTCTTTCAGGATTTTACGGGATTTGAAAGTACGGGGGGATGTGAGAAAGTGGCAAAATAAAACTTGATTTAAAACCGAAGTACCTAGCTGATTTATGTTCAGTTTTTTGTCTTGCTTTATATGAATTAGGAACTGTACAACCCATGAGTCACTATCTACAATTTAGGATAGTATTGTCTTATTCATTAAAACATTATTTGAGATACATAAGAAGGAATGGACAAAAAATTTCAATTGCAGTTATTGGCGATGGGAATTGCTTATTCAGATGTTGGTCTTATTTTATTTTTTCAACTCAAGAATGTCATTATATTTTGGATCAATAATAGTGAAATTCATTAAAGATCGTTGGGACAATTCTAAAGAATGTATACGTGGAGAAGGAGTATACGATATACAAATTTCAAATGAAAATTATTACAACCATTTTTCGAAACAACGAATCTATGAAGGTCAAGTGGAAATAGCTGCTTTTTTACATATTTTTCCTGATATAAAAATAGTCATACATCAAGATGATACATGGAAATACTATATCTAATTTTCGATAAATATCGAAACTCAGTGGTGTACAGTTGATTCTGGACATTACGATATAATTAAATGTTATAACCAAAATTACAGCACTTGATACAAAAAAACATTTTGATGCAGATAAAAATGGACAATAGGTAATACAAGGAATACATGAGAAAAAATACATTCGTCAGTCAAAAACTAACAGCGTCAGAAGTGAAACTTGTTTTATGTTATTCGAAAACTGTAAATGAGTATGCAAAAAATTACGATTATTACGGAAGTCTCACTTGCATGTACTGATTATGTACATATACGACAAGTGAAACTTTTATAGTAATTAATTCGGGATAATCTGTAAATTTTTTTGCACACTCATTGACAATTTTCGAGTAACATAAAAAGGTTCACTTTTCACGGTGTTAGTTTTTGACTGACGCATATACAGTGTGTCTCACTTTTCATGGAAGCACCCCCGTAACTTCCGTAATTATCGAGGGAGAATAATGAAACTTTCAGGACTGAAGGTAACGATGAAAATGCACCTACCGGTTGAATGACAATGGCCTAAGTGATATACACTGCCCGCCAGTCGCGATGGAACACCCCAGTTTTACGGTAAATCATATTAGGGGGCAAAACAGAAGCAAAATTCCATCAGATTCGTGATCAGGACCCCCAACTTATTACAGATACACCTTTTTCCTGAAAAAAATTTAGTCCTGAAAAATCTGAATTTGTCTCACTTTTCATGGAAGCACCCCCGTAACTTCCGTAATCATCGAGGGAGAATAATGAAACTCTCAGGACTGAAGGAAATGATGAAAATGCACCTACCGGTTGAATGACAATGGCCTAAGTGATATACACTGTCCGCCAGTCGTGATGGAACACCCCAGTTTTACGCTAAATCATATTAGGGGGCAAAACAGAAGCAAAATTCCATCAGATTCGTGATAAGGTCCCACAACTTATTACAGATGCACCTTTTTCCTGAAAAAAATTTAGTCCTGAAAAATCTGAATTTGTCTCACTTTTCATGGAAGCACCCCCGTAACTTCCGTAATTAACGAGGGAGAATAATGAAACTTTCAGGACTGAAGGTAACGATGAAAATGCACCTACCGGTTGAATGACAATGGCCTAAGTGATATACACTGCCCGCCAGTCGCGATGGAACACCCCAGTTTTACGGTAAATCATATTAGGGGGCAAAACAGAAGAAAAATTCTATCAGATTCGTGATCAGGACCCCCAACTTATTACAGATACACCTTTTTCCTGAAAAAAATTTAGTCCTGAAAAATCTGAATTTGTCTCACTTTTCATGGAAGCACCCCCGTAACTTCCGTAATCATCGAGGGAGAATAATGAAACTCTCAGGACTGAAGGAAATGATGAAAATGCACCTACCGGTTGAATGACAATGGCCTAAGTGATATACACTGTCCGCCAGTCGTGATGGAACACCCCAGTTTTACGGTAAATCATATTAGGGGGCAAAATAGAAGCGACAACAAACTTTGTGTATAAGTACACCATTCAGGAATCTCAATAATTTGTTGTCCAAATTGAATTCAAATCTCATTTGAGGTTGTGTACATTAACATGTAATTATATGAATACTGATATATGAAAGTCGTTTGGGACAACCTCGACTATTTTCCAATGTTTATTCATGTTTCGAAATTATTTTGACTCATTTATCTAGCAAAGCTATTGTTGTTCATATTTGACAATTTCACTTGCCGAATATTTTTTCCATAATCTCTAACTTTCAATAAGGAATTAACTCATTATTGCCTACTTGATTATACAGAAATTAAGTAACATTAATTTTGTTCCTTGGAAGGTATGCAATGAAATTGAAAAATAACTGCAAAAATAATACAATTTTATACATTACATACACACTATTATAACATGTTTTAGTAATACATTGATAGATACGTATGAATAAAAATTTTCATATTCACGGGGTGACTCACAAATGATTGACAGCCGTTTTTTGCAATATCTGAATTTTTCTACTGTGACATTAGGAAATCATATTTTCGAAAGGTTCACCTCAATACAATATTTTAAGCTGTATATATCGTATAGTACACATATTTTATACCGGGTGTTTCACAGAGAGAACCGCAATATCAAATAATAATTTTTAAGGAATAATTCAAATTCCTGATGTACTCATGGATTGAATTGTGGGAAATTTGATACCGCTGATATAAGGGTGTTTCTAAGCTTCAAATTATACAAGGTGATTTATTTGTCGAAAGGTATTCTATTTTAAGAAAACTACAGAAACCATAAACACTGTATTCCAAGATTTCCTAGGTAAAATGTAAGCATTTTCTCAGTATTGTATAAATGTTTTAATAACGTTTTGGGAGGTTTGATTTCCACATCCGATCCTAGGATCAGTTTTCGAGATACAGGGCATTAAATTGGAGAAATGCTCAATTCATAAATTTTTTTTCCCACAAATTAAAAAACTGCATTTACTTTTATCGAGTATGTTAGTTCAATATGAGTTTTGGTCAGATGTACATTGACAGTTACATCTTAAAATATTTGCTGCCATAGGGTGATTCATGAATAATTCACAATACGTTTTTCTAACACTCAATAATTCAATATTTGCGCCACAGAGAATTTCTTTCCTGAAGTTAATACTTATTACTCTTATAAAGGGTGAGCCATACAGCAAACTACCAGATATAATTACGCTTAGAAATTATCAAAATGAGAACGTGCAATTTTTTACTTAAATGTACGAAGCTACAGGGATGGTGATTTTTAATTTTCCATGAAAAATGGAACAAACTCGGAATTATCGGGAATTTGGTATACCTGTAATAAGTTGGCGTCCTGATCACGAATATGATGGAATTTTGCTTCTGTTTTGCCCCCTAATATGATTTACAATAAAACTGGGTTGTTCCATCGCGACTGGCGGGCAGTGTATATCACTTAGGCCATTGTCATTCAACCGGTAGGTGCATTTTCATTATTTCCTTCAGTACTGAGAGTTTCATTATTCTCCCTGGATAATTACGGAAGTTACGGGGGTGCTTCCATGAGAAGTGAGACAAATTCAGATTTTTCAGGACTAAATTTTTTTCAGGAAAAAGGTGTATCTGTAATAAGTTGGGGGTCCTGATCACGAATCTGATGGAATTTTGCTTCTGTTCTGCCCCCTAATATAATTTACCCTAAAACTGGGTTGTTCCATCGCGACTGGCGGGCAGTGTATATCACTTAGGCCATTGTCATTCAACCCGTAGGTGCATTTTCATCATTTCCTCCAGTCCTGAGAGTTTCATTATTCTCCCTCGATAATTACGGAAGTTACGGGGGTGCTTCCATGAAAAGTGAGACACACTGTATATTTTAGTTGATCCCACTTTCCTTCTACAAGACTAGATTCTATGTCGAATTTCAAATAACATTTTCAGGTATTTCCATAACATATGAATTTGCGGCAGGAGTGGAGTCTTCGTTCTCGTTATAATGCCGTTTCCATTACATGCTCGAATATATTTGGAAGAGCAATCTGAATATATAAACTGGAGATGAGGGGTTATAATTTCGAATAGAAATGTTAGGATTATAAGCTGAATGCAGAGTTTTGGGCTTGCATGTTCAGATTCAATAATAAAATTGAAAAGTAATTTAGTCTTCGTGGAAACATGCAAAGGAATTGAATATAGTTGTTTCAATATATTCAGATGAAACTTACATTTAGCAAATGCGTCATACGTAGGCGCGTTCGGTATTATGATGGCATTAAATTTAAGTGGTTTGTTTTGTAAATAATCTTCAAGTTT